>CM053789.1:608748572-609348572 GCA_028749045.1 Cupressus sempervirens
AGATTATTCAATCAAAAATTAGAGACAATTGAGAATTAGAGGAAGAATATTATAGAAAATTATGAACCTCCATCACCATCTACTCTTGAAAATGTTGAAATTTTCAACAATAAGAAAAGACCATTATGGGCAAGAAAGATAATTGAAGAAAATAATGTGGAACCTGATGAAGTATTTAGAGAAAGTAAGAGAACAAAAAATCAAACATGATATGTTGCACTATGATCGAGATTACTAAAATTTAACCATCAAATGTTGAAGAGGCTCTAGCATGTCAAGCTTGGAATTATGCTATGATTGAGGAATATCAAGCCATCCTAAATAATGATGTGTAGGATGTTGTACCTAGACCTAAAGAAAAATCAAATGTATCTTCAAAATAAAATATGCATCAAATGGAAGTATTGAAAAAAAAAAAGCCATATTTGTTCATAGGGGTGTACACTAAGAAAGTGCACTACTCTAAACCCTTCTATCCAAGATATCCCATGAGTTGGAATGCTTGAATGACAAATTAGAGCTCCCTATCCATGGAGTGCAAAGATATACAAAATAATCATGAAGAGAGATCTCAAATGAGCCTTAGAGATGCAACCCTTGCTAGTAAACTATGAAATGGGAGATTCATGGGACAAGAGAAAGAGTGCTACTGTTAGAAGAACTCTCAACATGCAATGCAAGAAATGAACTATGCTAAGATGTGATGTACAATGCAACTAGATTAAGAAAATGAAAGTGTTACCAATCCATTCAAATTAAACTAGGTGATCTAAGCTAATGTAAATAGAAACATAAGTTATTGCAAAGGGATCTAAACTACAATGAGGATGATAATGCAAGAATGAGACAAGAAGCAAGAAATTCTCCACAAAGCTCCAAGAAAACATGTCAAGAAACTTGCAACATAACAATAGCTCAAAACATGATGCTTAGAGACAGAGAGAACTCTTTTTTTTAAAGGTGTGTGGACGGTTAAGATCAAGATCAATAAATGGAGAATCAAGGGCTAGGGTTGAATTTTGGCATGATCCATGTGTAAGAGAAAGTCAACCAATGAGAGAGTTGACTTTTCATGTGAGACAAAAGCCTTTTCTTTTAATTTGTAAATAGGGAAAAAACTTTATGTGTGCACATTACTATAGGTATTTTATTTAATTAAAAGGGGACATGTTCTTTTAATCAAATATGAACTTATGATATTATAGTCAAACTATAGGTTAAAATCAAATAAAATTATTTTTAGCGATTTGGAAATCAAATAAAATTATTTTTAGCGATTTGGCCTAGGCAAATAATTAAATAATTTAGCCAAAATATTGAGAAGGGGGCCAATAGTCTAGATGATCATTTTTAGGTGATTACATTTTCCCATCTTTGACTAATGTGTGATCGATCTGGGAACACATGATGTCAAAGAATACAGAAGCCAAATAGGCAGCAATAGATAGAGTGATCTAATTTTGAAGAACATAAATACAAAATGAGATAGCAAGTTCTAAATGTACATCTTGATGGAAATAGTACTAAACACTAGGAGAGAGAGCCAATATCAAGACTCAAGAAGAGTACTAACACCAAGAAAAGTAGATAGATCTAGAGAAAATGAAAGAATCAATCGTATGCTCCTGAGAAATAGGTAGTTGTAGCAAGCAAGGGTAAAGTATTTTTGCCCCCTCGAGATCAAAATTGAAATGAGGTAAAGCGAATGAAAAAATGAGAAAGATATGAGGAAATTGAGATATAGAAAAGTCCTTGATGATAAGTATGTGATTAAAACCCAAGAGTGACCATAAGGAGGTGATGGAATACTCCAATTTTACTAGAGTTGAGCAAGAAGGATAAAGCCTGAAAATTAGGTCGAATCAAGTAGAAAGATGATATGAGGTGAAATGGAGTATCTAGGAAGTGTAGAAATGATGAAGACATGAAGATGCCCCAACAAAGATTCAGAGATTAGACCTCAAAAGGTTAGTTAACTGCATAGAAGAAGGTATAATTTTAAAATGCAATTTGACCATCAAGATAAACTTGGATTTTGATTTTGATACCGAAAATGGATCTAGGATGTCATAATTAGCCTGGGATACATTTTTTTGTGGATTTTCGATGAGTTTGAAAAATGGGTCAAAATTAGGTCGGAGGACTATATAAGGGGTCCAAGGGTAATTTTCAATTCATTAGTCTTTTTGTGATTTTGATATTTTTTGAGTGATTTTGAGAGAGAATGATGGCTCTAGTAGGTATTCCGATCCATAGACACCGTTTTGAGTGTGACCATTTGCACAACCAGCTTATCGACTACAAGGCCCAGTGAGTCTTTAAATTTTTTAGATTTTTTGAGCTATTAAATGTATTTTAACATGTTTTTAATGCATTTTTATGAGTTTTTGACAAAATATCGTGTGATACTTTAAAAGTATAACACACCTATGTTGAGAAGTATCACACGATACTTTTGTGATAAAAAAAGTATCATTTTTCTTGGTGAGGTATATCGTATTGGGGACACCTAAATCTCGTATGACATTGTGTGAACTATCACACAACTAAAAAGTATCACCCAACAGTCATTAAAAGTACCGCACAATATTTCATCAACAAAATGTATCACATGCCTATTCGAAAAAGTATCACACAGTTATGTTTTGAGCATTTTTTAATGTTTAAAAGAAGATTTTGCATGTGGGATCGATGTTTTCTATTATACGTAGTTTTTTATGATGTTTCTTGATCCACTACGGTTGATACTAACATTTTGTTGTTGTTTGACTTGATTATGCAGATTATTTTCCCAACACTGTTGATCAAAGTCCCCAAGGTAGTGGGCTCTCAAGTCCTCTATCATCTAGAGGCTGATGAGAAAGATGCCATAGATAGCATGGGATTTAGATGGTTATTGTGTATGCCCCATATTTAGGTAAACCATAGATTATTGATTGCATTAGCCGAGCGATGACACAATTAGCATAATATTTTTCATTTTCCCACTTGTGAGGCCACCATTACTCTTGAGGATTTGTAACACATCCTTCATGTACCATGTCATAGAAATCCTATGAGTATGATCATTATGTTTTGATGTGTGTTCATTTTAAGTTTTTGATTTCCATATGAGGTGTGCTAAGGTGAACTTTTGCATGTCACAGGTTTATTATGATTAGACCCTGATAGAGGGGAGATTGGTAGTGCAACAATTATTCAAGGATGTGACAATCCTAGACCATCACCTTAGTTGGGAGAGGTTGATAGATGAGTATGAGGATCAAAATCCCTTTCCCTGCTTAATTTTCTCATCGATTTCCTTAGCTCTAGTCACTAACAGGGGCCAAAAGGGCTCCCCTCTAGGATGGCATAGATTGGTTGTAGATTTGATGGGGCAGACCAAGAGGATGGCATGGGGACCCTCCATTCTTTCCAACATGTATCATTAGTTACATGAGATTGGGTATTGAGATGGCAGGACCTAGGCATGTGGTGTGATTCTAGTGCAGATATGGGTCTTGGAGCGCATAGTGGTGATACAACCACAAGTGTAGCCACGAGAGCATAGCCATCCCTTATCTACAAATACACATGGTTCATCCCCTAATTACAAGTGGGGATGTGACATCTATCAATGGTTGTTTGATGAGTTGACATTCTTTGTCTGGCAACTATATTAGTAGTGTGCTAGATGGTTTGATGCTTGAGAGCTCGAGTATATGTGGTATAGTCAGCCGCTTGTGAGGAAGTACTTAGATATAGTGGAGCAATTTGTCATTAGCCATGCCTAGAGATAGTTTGGATAGAGGTAGGTTATTTCCATGGAGACCACCACATATTCTCATTTTATCAAAGAGGAGGACCAAGGATGGCTACTGATGCTAGACTACCAGACAATGGTGAGAGATACAATTGCATTGATGTGAGAGCCTTGGGATTACCAACCATATTTGGTAGATGCATGGGCTGATCTTGCTTATCTATATGATATGTAGAGGCATCCCTTCCCTCAATTCTCTAGAGAAAATGCACCACTCGTGGCAGCGGGGCAAGGATTAGATGGCAGCAGAGGCAAAGGTAGAGGTGGGAGATGGATAGAGGTCAGGATAAGTTCCTGAGGGCTAGGGGTGAGATGGACGTGGGCCCAAGTTGCAAGAGGGGAGAGTGGGGAGGAGTTTCCACTGAGGTGCAAGAGGGTGGAGAGGGAAGAGCCGTAGGAGTAGCCTACAAGAGATGGTGGAGAGGATCCTCAAGATGCTTAGATACAAGCACTAGAGGCAGAGATGTAGGGGTTGAGGATGACCATAGCGATCAAAGACTAAGAACTAGTAGATGCTCGAGCAGAGGTAGATAGGTGAGAGTGAGTACTAAGGGATGATTTAGCAATGGCCAGGCGAGAGGTAGAGTGACAGACAACTAGGGCAGCCTACTACTATGAGGTATACATTGTTGTAGTTCATGTGGATCGATGAGTACATATGTACTTAGAGAGAGCTAGTAGATCAAATCAACCACCATTGAGGGTACCAACAACTCCTCTTCAAATACAACCTACTTATGAGGGGGGATCTAGTCTTAGGTCTAGGACTAGGTCTAGGCTGATGTCCTTGTGACATTTATTTGTATCCTATGTATTTTGATATAACTATCCAAAATTTGGATCCCATATTGTATTCAATTGATCATGATACACACACACACACACACACACACACACACACACACACACACACACACACACACACACACACACACACATATATATACACATATATATGTATATACATATATATATGTGTGTGTGTGTGTGTGTGTATACATATATATATATATATACATATATATATACATATACATATATATGCATATATATATATATACATATATATATGCATACATATATATATATATATATATATATACATATATATACATACATACATATATATACAAATACATATATATGTATATGTATATATATACATATACATATATATGTATATATATATATACATATACATATATATGTATATGTATATATATGTATGTATGTATATATATGTATATATATATATATATATATATATATATATGTATGTATATATATATATATATATATATATGTATGTATATATATATATATATGTATGTATGCTCAATTTTATGTTCATGTTTATATGCTCATGGGTTTCTCTCATAAATAATTTTAGCTCTTATGTATATGATGTAGACTCATGTTTTGAAAATGTGATACTTGGATAGATTAGATGTGATATTAGCCCCTTGTGATGATAGGTATAGAAGAAGCAAGAAAGTGAACATGATTGACAACGAATGAATGTCGTAATTGAAATAAAATTTGAGAAGAGATGAACAACGTTAGCTGAGGTGTCCATTGAAAGATGAAGAGAGAGCTCTCTCCATATGAAAAATGCAAGAATAAGCTAGAATTGGCCTATAATGTAAATTAGTACGCAAAAATAGTTTACTTCAAAGGGGACACAAAACATTTAGACCCTAATTTCATCATTGAGCATTACTAGGGACATCAAAGTATCATACAATCATCACTAGTATAACTATGAGGATATGAATATGATCTATGTCAGATAGAAATGTGGAAATCCAACCTAAGCATCCAAGAAATGTAAGTCAAGACGACTAATGCAGTTAGATTCCCTAAGTTTAGTATAGAAAGATTATATTTGTATCAAGGAATAAGCACCAGGATAACCCTCAAGTGTGGTCTTGCAAAAACGGACAAGGATGATACATTGTAGATCTAAAGAGTCAAGTAGGACAAGCATGAATTCTCTCAACACCTTAGACTAACAAAGTACACTTGCAAGCACACAACAAGTAATATGTGACCCATGTCCCCAGTCTTCTAGTCAATGAAAAACATGAACGACTATTTGGGAGGGAACACTTCACAAAGAAATTATCATAGACAACACACAAAGAAGATAAAGTTCATCGTGTCTCAACAAGTTTAATGTTTAAGTGTGTGTGTGTATGTCACATGAACATATCCTTAATACTTGCATATAATAGTTAGATATATCCTAGATGATAGGTAAAGTATCTGAGAAGTGTTGAAAAACACTCGATGTCAAGGGGGAAAGTGTTGAGAAATACTATTTTTGGACGAGTTACCAAAGAAACCCTAACACACAAGAAGATGCTGATAAGCTAAGTAATCATGCCCCTAGACGAGGACAAGAGACACTTCCAAGCTAGGAAAAGGATTTGTGAAATGAATGAACATGAAGTGATATTGATAGACATAGGTGTGAGGGTCTCAAGTAGCATATGTTTCCAGATTTTCACCACTTGATAGATTTTTTCAAGACATTTTTTATTTTTTTTGTATTTTTGTATTTTTTTTTGGTGGCACATCAAAGTGCCTATTGCTAAGTTTTCACTAAGATGATCATTTTTTCAAGACATTTTACATTTTTAAGGATTTTTTCAGGATAATAAGATATATATAGAATAGTTGAGACATAAGAGCTTTAGGCATAGAACTTTTTCTGATGTAAAATGTTGATAGGCTCATCAAGTTGTTCCTCTTCAGGAGTAGAGAGATGATATGCACTAGATCCAAATAATGTTGTGATGATGTAAGGAGCCAGCCTGTTAGGCTCAAATTTCCCCTTCTATTCCCTTTTAAGGGTTTTCTTGAAGAACAAGTTCACCCACTTGGAACTCACGAGGATAGACCTTTTTGTTGTAGCTAATAGACATCCTTTTTTGATAATCCTTTTTTGCAATGCTCATTGAGGGTTTCTATCTTGTGTATTCTCATAGCTCTATGGTCTTCATTAGTTATTAACCCATGTATAGAGACTTGTAGTGAGGGAATTTTGACTTCTAAGGGCAGGATAACCTCACAACCATAGGCTAGTGAAAAAGGTGTAGCCCCTGTAGGAGTGTGTCTAGTGGTCCTGTAGGCCTAGAGTGTCAGGTTGATTTGCAAGTGTCGATCTCTACCTAATTTGTAGACTGTTCTATGCAAGATCTTTAATAGTGTCTTATTACAAGCATCAACTTGCCCATTCCCTTGAGGGTAGTATATAGAGGATCAGTGTTATTTTATCTTTTTTTTTTTGAAGAGTTTCTTAAGGTCTTTATTATTAAACTATCCTCCATTATCATTGACAATGGAGGATGGGATACCCTAGCAAAAAATGATGTGGTTGAGAATAAACAAGGCAACATGCTTGCCTATAGTAGTAGATAAAGGTACAACTTCAACCCATTTTTTGAAGTATGTAGTCATTGTAATGATGAATTTGTGTCCACTAGATGAACTTGGGTGAATCTTTCCCACCAAATCAAAGGCCCACTACTAAAAAGGCCAATATGTGATAGAAGGGATAAGCTCACATCCAGAAGCATGAATCAGATTACCATGTAGCTGACACTTCTTGCAAGATTTAGTATATCTGACAGTGCCAGCCTATAGAGTTGGCCAGTAGTAACCCGTCCTAAGTAGTTTTTGAGAAAGTGCAAGGCCATTAGAGTGTGCCCCACAAATGTCGTTGTGGTCTTCGACCAATGCCTTTTCAGATTCTTCTAGTTCTAGACAGCTAAGAAGCATTTTGTGTAGACTCTTCCTATACAAATCACCAGAGACAAGGGTATAGTGTGAGGCATTATGAAGGAGTTGGAATTTTTGGTTGCGTATGAGATTTTTTTAGGAATTATTTGATCACACATGTAGGAGAAAATGGTGGAGTATTGAGAGGATTCATGATTGACAACTGTGGAGATTACATGATTTTTGAGGGAGTCATATGCGGGACAATGTAATTCTTCCACCAGGAACTCAAAGAGAGATTCATGTTTTTGCAATTGTAGAATAGATGCTATAGTTGCAATAACATCTGCGGCCTTATTTTATGCCCTATGAATTTGTTGGAATTTTACAAATGTGAAGTAGTTTTGTAGGGCATCAATCAATTTCGTGTAAGGTACAAGCTTTCCATTTTTAGTTTGATGTCATTATTTACTTGGATAATGACAAGCTAAGAGTTCCCATAGATGTGTAGTTCTATAATCCTCCATTCTAGATCCATTTTAATCCCATTGGTTAAGGCCTCATACTTTGTTATATTGTTGGTGCATGGAAACAAGAGTTTGTAGGACTTTGGGATGGTATAACCATGAAATGTGACAAAAAAATTCCCACACCAACTCCATTCTAGTTGTGTGAGCCATCAAAGAATATTTTCCACGTCCTCTCGGTGATGTACATGGTAGATGCATTAGGAAATTCAATCTACATTGGAGTGTTGTCTTGCAATGGAAACTCAACAAGTTGATTAGCTATGGCTTGTTCCTTTAATGGATTTGCATTCGTAATACTGAATGTCAAATTTTGAGAGAATCATCATGCATTTAGCAAGTGGTCTAGTGAGTGCAACTTTACTTAATAAGTATTTAAGGGGATCAATTTTTGCAATAAGCTATACTATTTGAGCAAGCATGTAGTGCCTAAGCTTCTAGGACACAAATACCACTGCGAGACAAGATTTTTCAATGTTTATGTAATTCACTTCATAAGCCACCAAAGGGTGACTAATGTAGTATATAACACATTCCTTTCCATTCTCATTACTTTGTGCTAGCAACGCTCCTAAGGAAGAATCTACAACTGAGATGTATAAGATCGAAAATTCTCCTGGTATAGGTGGCATCAATATTGGAGGTTTAGCCAAATATCCCTTGATTTGATCTAAGCTTTTCTGTCATTCCTCATTCCATATACATGTGGAGCCTTTGTGCAAGTTTTATTGAAGGATTGTGCTCTATTAGCTAGCTGAGATATAAACCTCCTAATGGATTGAAGATATCCTTGAAGACTTCTTAATTGACTGATGTTCTTAGGAGAAGGAATTTCCATAATGGCTTGCACCTTTTTCAGATAAACTTCTATGCCTTTTGCAGATATGATGTAGCCTGGTAATTTTCTTGATGTGACACCAAAGAAACACTTTTTGGGGTTTGGCCTAAGTTGAAACTATTCCATATGGTCCAATATCAAACTCAAGTCTTCAAGGTGTGTATCTCTTTTTTTGGATTTAGTTAAGGTGTCATCAACACAATCCTCCATATTCTTGTGCATGATGTTGTGGAAGATAGTAGTCATGGATTTTTGGTAAGTGGCTTCTGCATTCTTTAACCCAAAGGGCATGACATTCCAATAGAAAGTACCCCATTCATAGGTAAAGGATACTTTCTCTTGATCTCTAGGGGCAATTTGATTTGATTGTATCTACAAAATCCATTCATTAAGGAGTACATTTCATAACCCAATGTCATGTCCATTATCATGTCTATGTTAGGAAGTGGAAAATCATTCTTAGGGCATGCTTTGTTCAAGTCTCTAAAATCTATACACACACAGATGGACTTATCATGTTTGGATAGGTACAATGTTGGAGATCCACTCTATGTAGTCAATAGCTCAGATGAAGTTTGCACTTTAAGAGTTTTTCTAGTTCTACTTTAAAACCAAGAGAGCAGCATATGGATGCATTTTTCTCAACTTTTTCTTCATGAGTTTGACACTAGGAAAAATAGATAAGTGATGCATTATAAGATTTGGGTCAAGGCCAAGCATATCTAAATAAGTCCATGAAAAGGTGATTTTCTTTTCTCGGTAGAACTTGGTAAAGTTCTCCTTTTCCCTAGCTGATAATGATTGAGAAACATGAATAATATTAGGAGATTCTTTTGTACCCAGATTGATAGGTTGTGTAGGTTTAATAAGAGTTGAAGATCTATCTTAGAAATAGCTAGGCAAACTACTAAGGCCTTGATCCTCAGGCACCTCAAAGAGGTTTTCACCCTTGGATACATATGTATTTTTACTTTTTTGAGCTTCAAACACCACCACAAAGTGGTTTTTGCCATCTAAATGCTTATTTTTAATTTTTCTTTTGATTTTTTGACTAAGGTACTTGATATCTATTTCTATCATGTTAATTTTCGTTTCACTAGTGGAAGATATCATAGGTTCAATGGCATTGAGGTAGCAAGCGATCTCATAGTCATTCTAAAAAGATGGTAATTCCACTCTTTGGTGTTAATCAGAGCAATCTACGAGACCTGGGTGGATCAATGAGAGAGAAGTTGAGGCTTAGAGATTATTTATGTGGAAGGAGTCATCTCTGGTGACACAAGAGGTTGAGCCTATAGTGAAAGCCCCAAAGGAATCCAAATTAGGAATAGACCTAGAGGGATCAACATGATCCACTAAAGAGAATTGCAAGCCAAACTCGTCAGGCCCTAGACTAGAATCATTGACTACATCTGGTTGGATAGCATAGTCATGGATGACATCCACTTCTAACTTACAAGAGGAAATAGAGAGAGATTCCCATTCATATTCAACAGAATCTATACTTTGGTCCTGGGCTAACAAGAGAGAAATATTTTCTCTTAACCTTCCTTTTTTAGGATCTTCATGATCAGATTCATCATATTCATGTTGTCTAGAGATTGAAGCCTCAACATCATTAAGGGAAACCATTGATTCTTCTCCCTAAAGGAGAGAAGTAGGAGGCATCAAATCCTCTTCTTGTAGAGCATGAGTAGCAAAGGGTGGATCATCATCCTTTGATTTACTAAACATGGGAGCCCTTCTATAGAACCTTGATAATTCATCCTCTAGCCCAAAGCCTAGGCCAACAATATCTCTATTTTTGTGACCTTTAGTATTACTTAAGAGTTCTACAAAATCTTTCTTATCTCGAGTTAAGGACCCTTGGCCATGATAGACCATTTTTTTCAAGGATTTATAGTCTTTTTCATTGAGCTTGGGAGAAATGGGGATGGTGATCGTAACCTCCTCAACATCTTCTTCCTCCCTATAAATCCAATCTCTTATAGCTTGATCTTATTTTTCTACTTCTAAGGGAATATAGGACTAAACATAGGTCCCAAAAATGGCCATAGTAGAAGCAGGGGGTTTCATTTTCTCATAGATTTTTCCATAAGATTTAGCAAAAATTGACTGAGTAGCAATAGAATTAAGAGTTTATTCTTCCATACAAATTCTCATCATTTTCAATTTCTATTCATACTCCTTGAGGGATGGTGTGAGCTCATAGGAAGAGTGATTATGGGAGACAAGCATTTCAACAATAGAGAGTGTGTTGATAGAGATTGAATTATCCCCTAGAATAACTATCTTGGTAGCATTGAATGGGAATTTTATACACTAATGATATGTTAACGACACTGCCTACATGTCATGAATCCATGGTCTTCCTAGCAACAATTTATATGCTAGCGGGATGTCTAAGACTTGAAAGATCACACCTTTTTCAATAGGACTCACATGGATTGACAACACAATTAGTCCTTTGGAAGGTCATTCAACCACATCATGATTTTTCTTGGGAGCATGGGATGATTCCCCATTTTCATATTTAGGTAAAGGTTGTTTGAAGGTCTTATGATTAGAATTTTTAACTAGGCCATCTATTACAACCTTGCCTCCATCAATGAGGTCTTCAATAACATCTTTGAGTTGAAAAAAAGTTTAGTATTATGTCCCTTACTCCTATGATAGTTTCAGAAATGATCATATCTCCACCAATCAATTTTGATGGGTGGGTTGTAGGGTTAGGAGTTTTCAAGAAGTGTGACAAGCTTTTTTGCAACCAAGGTCTTTAGGATCACCTCATATGATTCCACCATGGGAACCATTGGTGTATAGACACACTTTGGTTTAGATAATTTATTAGTTTTATCAAAGGTTTAAGACTTTGAAGTCTCTTGTTGTTTTGCAACATATATAACATTAGAAAGGTTGAAGGCTGATCCTTTGGTCTTAGGAGCATCTACTACTCCATCATTGACAACATACTTGTTTTTGTTCCAAGGTTTATTTTTGTCTTTGTCATTCTCATTGCTATTTTTGTCTTTCTTCAACACAATGTCCTCTATCTTAACAACAACATCCTTAATGCAGTATGCACTTTTGATCATGTTATTGAAGGATGTGAATAGTTGCTTCCTAAGATCATAGTAGAGTTCAAGTACAAGTGTATTGACAAAAAACGTCAATTTTCTCAGTCTCAGGAATCTACTGAGGGTACCTAGAGTGTAAAGATCTCCATTGTTGGAGGTATGTGGCAAAAGGTTCACTTTGTTGTTGCTTAATGTTGCATAGGTCCAACATAGTGATAGGATGTTGAATGTTATAGGAATATTTCTGAATGAACCGTTGTGCTAGTTTGTCAAATGACTGGAGAGGAGGTGATAGATTCTTAAACCATTCCATAGCTCGGCCCCTCAAGCTCCTAGGAAACAACCTCATATGGTAAGTGTCTTCATGCATAAAGTCCATGCTAAGAGCATAGAATTGTTTTACATGGTCATGAGGATTGCCATTTCCATCATATTTTTCATATTTAGGAACCTCTATATCCCTAAGAAATGGGGCCATGTAAAGAATTCTATCGAAGGGAAGAGCACATATTGATTCTACAAAAGAGGTCTTGGGTTGTTCCTTGGAAACTTGTACTTGGGCAAGTTGATTTTTGAGTTCTTGCATTTCCTCTCTTGATATCTCAGCTTCAATACGTTCTTATTTATGGATTATTTTTTGCACATCAAAATCATGAGTAGTTTCCATCCCTTAGCTATCATGTATTGAAAATATTAGTCCCCTTTTTTTTAAAGGCCTTTAGCATTAGCCTTTGGGAAACCTCATCTTGTTGAAATCTCATGAGATTTTTTCTAGTGATTTTGTCATTGACCTCATTTTTGTGATGTGATTGTGAGTGTCTAGGTGGTGATGAACACACTCCTATGTTGATTCTAGGAGATTTAGGTGGTGGGTTGTTTCCATCATTGCCACCAAGATGAATGTTCTCAAAAGGATTGCTATAGTAGCCATGCCTATTTTTTGTGTATGAGCATCGGCCTCAGCTTGATGATAGGATATTTCTCTAGTGGCCATGTATATGACCTCTTATAGCCTTTCTTTTTCTAGACATGCTTGTTCTTCTAAGTGGTGTTTCCTCTCTTCTAGATGCATGGTGAGTGAAACATTGTCTTCATCCCTAGGAGTATCAAAGGGTGTATCTAAAGGGTTCTCAAAGCTATAGAGTAGGTTATGCCAAGTGTTATTTACTTCCAGCTTATCAGAGATAGGTTCCTCCATACAAGGTTGTCCACGAGGATGCCTAGTTGGAATTTCTAATTGTTCAAAAGTAAAAGAAGGATGAATCCCTTTATTGACTAGTAACCTAGTTGCAACCAGAATGTAAGGATATGTCTTCATCTAATGAGATGAGGTAAACCATTTCAGATTTCAAGCTTAAAAGGTCTAGAATGATCACTTGTCAAAGATAAATTAAGTGAGTCACTTGTCAAGAATGCTCAAGAACTTATGACACTATGACTCAATCCAAGAGGGTGAGCAAGAAGCTCAATAGCAAGTAGTTAGCATATAGAGGTAATCAAATTTTGACAATTGACAATTAGTGACATTTTTAGCTTACATCTAATGAACTAGACCCATCTTTTCAACTTAGATAAATACCTAACATGGAGATTTTAGACTAGGCCTAGGTAGGATGAAGGGACGATACCCCTAAATCAACTATGACAAAATTATGACTCAGTTTTGGAAGAAACATAATCTGGGCAATATTTCTTAGAAAAATAGGCAATACAAGATCAACAAAAACTATAGTATGATACACTTTTCAAAAGTTGGAGGATTCTTTTAACATATGCAATAGTTTTCCTTAAGAAATGTGATTGACTTGTTAACTAGCAAGTGATAGAGTTCATAACAATGATGTGATAGTTTGACAGGTAAGAAATATCATACGATATTTCTTAGAAGGTCATGTGATAAATGGCCAGTGAATTGTAAAAAATGTAGTTTAGAGCTTGAAAATCTATGTTTTATTTGGTTTTTTTGAATGTCTCGAACTAGAAACCAGTGCTGATAGTATAGGATTTCAATTTGTAGCAGAAAACAACATGGTTTGAAAAAAGTAAGGGTCAATTCACATGTCTCAAACAGTTGGACAAGGGATAAAGAAACCTTTCCAACATACAATTAGGATATCAAAAGAAATTTTCTATGAATTCTAACAAGATTGTTTGATGTTCAAGAATGGTTACACAAGTTTGTTTACATTCAAAGAAATATGCCAAGCAATACTACCTAAGGTCATGATTAATTACTCAACAACTTGGTGCATGCTTGATGCCCCTTCACCTCACACCAATTGGTTTCCCATGAGATATTGGCTTTTTCATGGAGATGTCATTGACATAACCAAAGGGACTGAAATGGTGAGTGTAAAATCTTGGGGTGTTCTGGGTAGTCCACTAGGATCGATTCTTGCATAAATATGTTGAGAGGAAAAATAAGGTAGCTTGTAACTATGGTGTTTAGAAAGGGTTTCCATTCATAACACTCCCCTTGCTCCCAATATGGAACACCTTACCTTGTGACGAGTAATAGACCTCGCTGCCACAAGAGTACCTTAAGTATTCTTGCCTAGCATTTTCCTCATGGTCCTAATCCCACAAGTACTCACACTAAGTGAAGAAAACCTTTATGTATACCAAGGTTTTGTGTCCTTGATAGCATTGAATTTATAGTGGGTTGGAATAGCCAAGTTCACTTGTCCCCAGTTGGGTTGTTCCTCTTGATTTCGCAAGAGAAAGCCCTCTAATGATTCTAGATTACACAAAATGGATCCACATTTAGAGGTCAAAATTTTTGATTCACTACATGAGGGTGAAGAGCATACTCTCCTATTCTAATCATTTCCCTCAATCACACCAAGAAGCTTAAATATCTAACTTACTTTCAAAATTTAAGGGTGGGTCAAGATTTTTGATTCACCGCAAGGGTGAAGAGAATACTTTCCTACAACCAAAAGATTATAATTACAAGTTTTATGTGCCTACAAAAATAAACAACTAGAATAATTCAGCAGATAAAAAAAAGGAAATACAAGCACACTTGATATCTTTTTGTGCTTTTAGGTAGCCCTACAAAAAAGTATTAGTAGCCTCTTAGCATAGATTCTTTGACATGCATTCTTTTTAGGACAATTTAGCAAGTATATTAGAGGAACCCTATAAGCAAAAACATTAGTCCAACAAGGTGTTAGTCCAAAATAAGGTAAAAACCTATAATAAAAACTCTATCAGACAGTTAATAAATTTTAGAAACCTAGAAAAAAGAATGCCAAAGATTCAAAATTGATAAACCAACTCAATCAACAATAAGTTACAGACATGTGATAGTTTTCTGTTGACAGAACATCGTACAATACTTTGTTGTATAGGGGGATGATTATTCTATCTTGTGTGTAATTTTATACTATGCCCATGTGATAGAACTTGCAGTACTACTATGATAGATGTTTGTATAGGTGTGTGATACTTTAATTGGTAAAGTGGTGCATGGTAGTACTGAGAACTATCATACGATATTGATAAAATATCACACAATAATTGTGACTATAGAAAAAAAAGAAAAAAGATAGAATAGTAAGAAAAAATGCAAGACAAAAGTAAAATTTGAGAGGCAAAACCAAGATGTCCTACCCCACGGTTGGTGCCAAAAATATACACTAAGAAAGTGCGCTACTCTAAAACCTTATGTCCAAGGTATTCCATGAGTTGGAATTCTTGAATGGCGGGTTAGAGCTCCCTATCCATGGAGTGCAAAGGTGTACAAAATAAACATGAAGATATCTCTCAAATGAACCTTAGAGATGTAGCCCTTGATACTAAACCATGAAATGGGAGATTCTTGAGACAAGAGGAGTGCTAGTGTCAAAGGAACTCTCAATATGCAATGCAAGAAATGAACTATGCTAAGATGAGAAGCACAATGCAATTAGATTAAGAAAATGAGAGTGTTACCAAGACATTCTAATTAAACTAGGTGATCTAAGCCTATGTTAATACAAAGATAAGCTATTGCAAATGGATCTAAAATATAATGAGGATGATAATGCAAGAATGAGACAAGAAGCAAGAAGTTCTACAGAAAGCTCCAAGAAAACATGTCAAGAAACTTATAGCATAACAATAGCTCAAAATAAGATGCTTAGAGAGGGAGAGAGCTCTCTCTTTTAAAGGTGTGTGGATGGTTGAGATCAAGATCAGGAAATGGAAGATCAAGGGTAGGGGTTGACTTTTGGCATGATCCATGTGCAAGAGAAAGTCAACCAATGAGAGAGTTGACTTTTCATGTGAGACAAAAGCCTTTTCTTTTAATTTGTAAATAGAAAAAAGACTTTATGTGTGCACATTAGAGTGGGTTAGAAGAATGAGGTCTTTTATTTAATTAAAAGGGGGCATGTTCTTTTAATCAAATATAAACTTAGGATATTATAGTCAAACTTGTCGTCCTGCATTTTGTCACGATAAAATATTGGTAACAATACGAAACTTTTTCAAGCTAGTTTCACATTTCTCTAAGCTTAAATTGATATTCAATTGTTTAATGTTGATTGATCGATCAATTTCAATTCATATATCAAATTTTTTTACTGAAGGCCTTCATCAAATCTTTTTTATTTTGCTTTTTGTCGAGCCCTTGCTTGATTTTTGAAGTCTTTATAGTTCGTTCTTTTCTTTTTGAGTTTGTGTTTGTTTGTTTTTAGTCCTTTGGTTTTTCTCATGTCATGCCTTTCACTTTTCACTTTGATTCGGTCTAACCTAGAGGTCAATCAGAGTTGTCAGTCAGGAGTTATGCCCATTTTAGTGCTTCAAAAGTGGACCTTTTGGGTGCAACAACACAAATTAAAAATATGATGTTATATTTTCAATTTGACTTTCACTTTTTGATAAATATAACTTATATTCACTTTTTGTTATATTTTTAAGTTACTTTAACTTTAAATTTTTAACTTAAAGTGACTATAGTGCACTTTATGTTATAATTTTAAGTTGAGTTACTTTTTAATTTTTTACTTAAAGTAACTATATAACTATATAGTTTTAGTTTAGTTTTTGGTTTTATAAATCAAATGTTTATTTAAATGATGTTTATATGTTATATTTCTAAATATGATAAATAAATATTGTTTATGACCCATTTTATGACATTTTTATAATTTTAAGTGAATTAAATGACTTAAGTCTTCATAAGTGGACATTTTATATACAATAACATGTAAAATCCATCAAAAGTGGACATTTTACATGTTACTGCATATAAAGTTTACTTTAGTGGACCTTTTTGATTTCATTACATCAAAAGTCTATCATAAATGGACCTTTTTGATGCTATTGCATCAATAGTGAAGTTTTCATGCTTAGACATCTAAAAAGTGAGTTGCATTTTAAAACATGCTTCCTCCCCCAAAATGTTCATTTTTGCCTATGAGCATATTTTAGAACATGTAAGAGCACCCAAAAAGTGTGATTTTCAAGAGATGCATTTTTTAAAGTATGTAAGTGATCCAAAAAGGTCCAATTTTGATCAAAAGACATGTTTAATATGTGGATTGACACTCCAAAGGTCCATTTTCGAAGAAGAACATGTTCTTGCCTTCCAAGAACTTGATTTTGATCATAACTTGAGATTTTCTCAATGGATTTGCATGAGATTTCTTCTATTGTAGGCATTTTTGGTTGGCAATGATTTCTCTTTCTTTTAGAATGGATTTATTAAGCTCAATTTTTTTTTTGAAAGCTTCATGCTAGGGCATGTTTTTTGGAGAAATTAGAAAATGAATCGATTTTTAATGCATGTTTAAGCTCCCAAGTAAATCGATTTGGTATATTTTGAAGGTTACATTGCATTGTGGTTCATATTTTGGTGTTTAATGATCAAAATGTTTTGATCTTGCATCATGGAGAAATTTTTTTTACCAAAAATGTCCCACAAGCATGAGCATCCAAAAACATTGGATTATGAAGCATGAATATGACACGTTTTGGCATCATTTAACAAGAACTCTTTGTTTGCTTCCCTCTCCCATTCAAATTGGTTAGGTTGGAAAAAGTCTGTGTTTTTGAAGAATTTTTCAAACATTGGAGCATCTTTTCCCTTCATTTTTGGCACATGTAAGTGGACTTTTTCTGTCTTGCTTTAAATTCATGCTTATCTTGTTGATTTTATGCATGTAATTACTTGATGGTTGTCACTTGTAAAAATATTTGCCATGGAAAGTACATTTTTCCTTTAGAAATGAAGCTTTTGTTCATTTTCATGTTTTTGGTTCTTTCCCAAGTGCCAATTTCGAATTTGAGTGTTGAGGTGCATTGCATCTTAGTATGTTTGAGTCACTTGCCAAAGGTACATTGTTTCTTTTCTGTTTTTCATTTTGTGCTTGCTAGCTAGTTCTTTTAACTTGGATAAATTGCAAGTTCTTCCCTAAGAACTTTTCTTTGCTTCATTACATGCAAAAGAATTGTCACATTCCACATTCTGTTTACTTGTCACAACACCTCATCTCTCACTCAACCAAAATGAAATTACATGTTTTCCATCTCATTTGACATTCATACGTGCATGTAATCTCATTTTTTTCTTCCATTTCACTCATCTCACTTTTCACATCCATTTACACGACACGATTACACAAAATGCCTTATGTGTAATTATATCCAAAAGGTCTAATTTTAATTAAAAGTCACATTTTGAAAAGTTAAAAAGATCTCATTTTCATCTCCCATGTACTTTGACTTCCCTTTTTCACCAAAAGTGACTATAAAACTCATTATCTCACTTCTATCCTTCCATATGCATTTGCACCTTCATGAGCAAATACATGTTTTTGCATCTTTCCATGCTTTCCATCTCATTCTTCATTCACACTTACATGTGAAGTACATCCTCCACCCACATTCACATCTCATCTCACCTTCCATCTCCTATTACATGTTGCACTTACATGTATTCATTTTTTATGAAATAATGTCTTTGAAAACACTAAGTCATTTTTGAAATCAGCAATTTTTATTTGCACACATTCTTATGTGTTCCACCTTCATGCATTCTCGTTTCTTTTCATTTCACTCCATCTTATATATTCTCACTTTCATACCATTTCATTGTACTTTTCATACCATTTCATTCCGCACTCCATTGCATATGCATATGCTTTCTCTTTAAAGTCATTTTGTTGAATTTGCAAAATCTCCAATCCATTTTGAAACTTCACTGCTGATCCAAAATCCACTTGTATAGAGATTCCTTCTGATGATGTATTTGTATTTTGGAATTTTTGTGTTGCATTGCAAGCACAAGACATGTCCTCACCATCCAAATCCAAAGCCAAAATGAAATATCAATATAATAAAGAATTGTCTCATGTAGCCCCTTCATTAATCATATCTATTCTGGATAACATGATGGACACAAAGATTGGTCATGTGGATGTGGCTGATTTTCTACAAAGAGTTGAAGCTCCAACTAGTCATGAAATGAAGCATATTATGAGAAGCAACATTCACCTAGTGTCTACATTTCCCTTGGCAGCTGTAGAACTTGATTTGATTCTTAGATGTGCATGGCGGTTTACTCCCAAGATGAAGACTATCAAAGATATTGATGGCAAGGTTATCATTAGCCTTGGTCTTGAGGTTATTGAGTGAATCTTCAAGGTTCCATATAAAGTATAATGTACTGATTTGACTAAAGAATCATCATTGGCATGTTGGAATGGGCAAAAGGGAAATTATCAGAAGTATGTCAACCTTTACTGGGTAGACAATAAGAGAAGCAACTTCTCTAGATGGCCAAAGCTATTCATCGGTCTAATTTAAAACAAGAATATAAGGATCTCATCATCCTTCTTAGCAGGATTTGTGGCCTTAGAGATTCTATTGATTTTGAGTCATGGATGTATAAGTTCATTGTTCAAATTATGGAGAATAAAGAACACATCTTTTGGGGAAAACTCATTAGTACTGCACTTTGCCAATAGATATGCAATGTGAGAACATCAATGTCCTTCTACATAAATTCTTATCTTGTTTACATTGCTACTATCATGGGATCTTTCTCTGGTCTTTCTACTAAGGGAGATCATCTTCAAGTTCCTATTTGGGATTACTATGACCAAATTACTTTGACAAATAGTAAATTCCATTACAGAAGAGTCCAAGATGCCTTCTTTGGACATTTTTAGTGCTTGTTTAATAAGAAGTTATCTATCAAAAGAGTATCTGATGCAGCATGGGAGAAGGTGAACCAATATGACTATATTTTTATTCAATTTCCCACTTTCACATACTTGAGAGTTGGATATTTCAAAGGTGAGCTGTATACTTTACCTAAGTATGCTACATATTGAATCATCTTGATGGAGCTAGCTAGACAACTCATCGACGTGCAGAGTGAAAAACATGCTTTGCATAGGCTTGGTTTTAGTATTACCTTAGCTAAGCCTTTGGCTATTAGCAATTATTCAATAATTTATGTTCCTAAAGCAAAGAAAATGGAAGCAGACTTGCAGTTGATCACCTTGAAGAAGTTCAAGACCAAATTTGATATTGACTACTGAGAGATGAATTCTCGGATGAAAAGATCCCACACTCATGTTCATCGCATTAAAGACATCTGGATAGATATGAGGACAAAAATTGACATCATGAAGATGGACTACTATAGATTAACCATGCAGCAGATTTTTAAAGTTTTAGGTGACTCTACAACACCCTCAAGATCAGATGAAAGACCAAGATAACTTCCACAAGAGATTGGCAAGACAATTGCATGAAGATGCAAGAATGCTATTATGGATAATGGATTTGATTGACATCCAATGGATTGATTTAAAATGTACATAATAGGCCTCCTTAAAGACAATGATAAGGAGAAGATAAGCTATCACCCACACAAGGTGGAATCACATGTCCACCAAAGGTGGATCATCCTCCATTATGCAATGAAGTATGTGCGATGATAAGGATGATAATGTGATAAGTACACCAAAGATGGAATGAGATAACAACTACGACCACCTAGAGTGGAATTCTCCTACACCATGTGTTTAATTGAGGTGCAAACTCCCAAGTGTCTCAATCACAAACTACTATGAAATGCATTATTGTAAGTAAGCTTGAGTAAGTGTAATTAGTGAATGTTTAATTACACCAACACCCCCTCCTTAAGTGCAACTTAGGGGAATGCATTTAAACTCACAATGCAAGATGGCTTCCAACTACTAGGCCATTTTAGGTACCCATGGATAATATGCAATACAATACATGAAATGTAATATCTCATAAAGTGGAGAAAGAGAGAAAACTTCATGGAAAAAATCCTCCTCCAAAAAGATAGATGAAAACAATATGCATGGATGGATGGAGTAGTCAAGACCCCCCAAAAATTACCTAGATCATGTATATACAAAGAATGAGCCCCCCATAGGAAGGAAATAAGGAGACATGATATCCCCCCCATAATGAACAAGCTCCAATGTAGATGAAGAGTACCTACAAGAAAAATAGAATCCAATGCCTACAAGAAACATTTCTCTCCTTAGGAAGAGATAAATACATCAAAAGATGAAGAAGTCACTCCATGTAAAAAGTGAGGAAGGAGGAAAAGGTCTCCATGTATGCATCTCTGAAGACTGAATAGGTGTCTCCAAGCTCAAAGATTATGTCAAATCATCAAGCTGACCTATGAGATGTGAAAAACCAAGAGAACATGAAGAGTTGGGAAATCCAATCTCCAAAGAAGGTGAAGAAGTATCTCGAAGAGAAATCTCCTCAGATGTATTAACCAAATCTGCATTATGAGACTCATCTAAAAGAGCATCCAGGAATTCATCCCACACTGCATGATATGAAGCATAAAGATCATCTTGCTGAATAGTAGAACTCATGTTTGAAGAAGTAGGAGGTGGAGGAGTAGGAAGTTCAACACTTTTCTCAAGAACAAAATGATTCAAGTGCCCAATGTTCTCCTTACATGAATTATTCACCCTTGATAAAGGGTTAGGTACATCATGAATATCATCATCATTATCAAAAAAATGTGCAAAAGAATACAAGCATGATGTATGATCAACAACTCCCATAACTATGAAATCTCTAGTCTCCATGTCCCTAATATAGACATAATCAAGAGTGAACTCAACAATTTTAACTTGTGCTCTATGATTAATTTGGTAAATGGAAAGGACATTAGTGGTCAAGGATGATACACAAAGAACATCATTAAATGTACCCTCTCCCATAGGAATAGAACCTTACCCACAAACCTTCATGTATGTATTATTACCCATCAACATAGGTGGAGAAGTACAGGGCTCAATAGAAGAAAACATATCCATAGAAGATGCCATATGATGTGATGTACCTAAATCAAGAAGTCATTTACCTTGCTTAGGATTTTTGGAAGTAATGAGTGCTTGTCCTTTGCCTCTAGATGATGATGTAGATGTTGCAGCTACTTCATATTGAGAAGAAGGAGAAGACACTGATGAGGGCAACTTGATATTGTTCTTTTGAAGAATGTGAGTGAGCTCATCAATCTTCTTATGGAAACATTTATGCTCATCATGTCCTAACTTTTTGCAATAAGCACATTTATCTCTCTTTCTTCTAGATGTTCCCTCTCTTGAAGAGGACTTGGATTCAATATTATGTTGTGAAGGAGAGCCATCACCTTTGTCATGTTGCTTAGGATCCTTGTGTTGTTTGTTTCCCTTTTCTTTGGGATCTTTTGGAGAGGAGTCATTTGCAACCAATGCTTGATGCTTTGAAGGCTTCAATTGATTCATGTGTGATAACTTTTCTTGTTCCCTTGTGAGCCAAGCTACAAGTTCACCAAGAGAAGGCATTTTGTATGCACTACCAAGAGCATCCATAGTAGCATAGAATGTGAAAAAAAAGATTGAATATTCTAGACCTAGCTTGGAAAGAATAGATAATATCAATTGCTCATCATCTTTAGTAATACCACAATTATAAAGCTCCAATATAATAGAATTGAAATTAGAGAAAAAGTCTTGAATATTGTCAAAATCACACAGACTTAGACCTATAAACTCATTCTGCAATTTGAATTTTCTTGTTCTATCAGGTTTACCAAAGATTCCTTCCAATGTTGTCTAAGCATCATGAGGATGTGTGCAGGATGCAATATGATATAAAAAATCATTGGAGATGGTAGATCTAAGAGAGCCAAGTGCTTTATCCTTTCTATCAAACCATTTCCTTATTTCTACAACACCTATAGCTGGTTCTAGATCCTATCCAAGAATCATTCTAAGCAATCCAATACTCATCAACTAATTAGAAACTGTTTGTTTCCATTCATCATAGTTATATGGAGTGAGTAATGGAACTTTTGAAAAATCCATAATGAATCAAAGAATGATTGAAATAAACTAATAACTCCTTCAAATTATTGATTCAATTAAGAAAATTGAAATCCAAGTATTCACCAAGTGCAAATATCGCTAAAAAATATTTATTTATGAAAGTGATATGTCCACTCCAAATCACTAAAATATGATTATAGATCTAGAAATCAAAGAAAAAATCATGCACTTTCAAAAAAAATTGCACCTAAAAATGTTATCGAATGTGCCCAAAGAAAGCCTTGAAAGTTGCAAAAAATGAGATTTGCAATTTTTCAAAAAATCAGAGACAAAGATTCAAAATCACCTGCACCAATGTGTAGATTGTGAAATTCTACCCCAAAAAAAGGAGTTTGTATGAGGAAGATATCACTGTTTGAAAATTGCCTTTGAAATTACTTTTTCTGAATCATTGCTGCCGCACCTTCAAAAATCAAATGGCTCTAGATTTGGCCTCAAATGTCTGATTTGGATGAAAAAAAAATTGATTTAGGGGTTTTTGGACCTCCTCTATATGATGCTAACCTTTGATTTGCTCCAATAACCTCCAATTTTCACCTGCAATAGAAGGTCACAAAATATGACTCCCGAAATCTCCTCCAAATTGCCAAATGCTGCACCAACAATGAGTAAAGCCAAGATTTCACTTCTTGAGAAGAGGTCTTCATACCATGAGAGCTTTGATACCATGTTAGAGTTTTAAGTGACTCTATAACACCCCCAGTATCAGATGAAAGACCAAGATAACTTCCATTAGAGATTGGCAAGACAATTGCTTGAAGATGCAAGAATGCTATTATGGATAATGGATTTTATTGACATCCAATATATTGATTTAAAATGTACATAATAGGCCTCCTTATATAGGAGAGGTGATAAGATACAATGATAAGGAGAAGATAAGCTACCACCCACACACAATGGAATCACATGTCCACCAAAGGTGGATCATCCTCCATTATGCAATGAAGTATGTGCGACAATGAGGATGATAATGTGATAAGCACACTAAAGGTGGAATGAGATAAAAATTATGACCACCTAGAGTGGAATTCTCCTACACCGTGTGTTTAATTGAGGTGCAAACTCCCAAGTGTCTCAATCACAAACTACTATGCAATGCATTATCCTAAGTAAGCTTAAGTAAGTGTAATTAGTGAATATTTAATTACACCAATACAATTATTTCATTTTAACATGTTGGAAATTCTTTCAAATTTCCAAGTTGAAGATGATGGAAACATTCTTGATCCAGGGTTTCGTCGAGCTGATTTTGATAAGAAGTACCATTTTTCTATTCAATGGAAATCAAAGGAAGGTACATCTATCATGGACATATTTCAATCCATTTTAGTAAACACCAACAAATGGTTGAAAAATAAAGGCCTTAAAAGAGTAAATCTTAAGATGGGCTTGGATTGTGGAAGCTTTGGTCCTCCTGGTAGAAAGTCACAATTGGAAATCATAGGAAAAGATGGTACCTCATCTTTTGATGCTAAGGGTTCTCTCAAATTCAATTGAAGGGTGGAAAAGGAGCTTATTCATCTCAAGTTCCTAAACTAATTCCAAAATTAGTGGAAGAATCAAAAGAGGAATTGGTAATAAAATCTAATAAAGGATATTCAAATGAAGAAGGGAAATCATGATTATATCTCTTCCAAAACATGCACAAGTTTGTACATCTTTTGTACATGAGGAGCCTTTTCTCCATGAGGTTAATGATGATGTGGATTCATTCTCCATTGTTTTCACTCCTTCCATTCTGGTCTCAGAGGTTAATACCATGGCTATTCCTATTTCCTTTGCTTCTCCTCATGTCCTTGCAGATGAACAATATGATCATTTAGCAAATGTGTTTGAAAATTTTCCAACTCTTACCAATGGTCAAGTTTCCCATCTTGATACATCCTTGATAGGATTTGATCTTCTCATGACAGAGTCTTCTCAACATGTTCCTATGCCTTCAGTTGTACAAACCGAATCTTACTTAGTCACTATGAAAATACAATCAACATCAATGCCAATGGTTTCCACTATACTTTCTTTTGCGAATGAAAATTTCAGCCTACCTGCATGGTTGAGCAAGATAACAATGAAGAAGAGGAAAGTGGTTGTTCCTCTGGACAATCTTCTTATTAAGAATAAAAAATCCAAATCTTTGAAAGACAAGATTGTTTCCAAAATTTCGGTTGATTATGATAAAATCAAATTTATTGAGGTTGTTGAGCCCTTGGTAGATAAACCTGTTGAAGAAATTACTCATTCTGACTACAAGTTTACTAAGGTTGAAAATGGAAAGAAATCACTTTGAGTTTTTTGTAAGATTCTCAAAATGCATTCGCTGATGTATCGAAGAGCAATCATGAACTTTTAGAAAAGAAAAATAAACTAAAATAGGAGGTCTCTCGTCTAAATGAGGTCATTGAAAAATAATCTTCTCAAAGCATTGTTGTTATGTATCAAATGTCTAAGAAGAGACATTTGATTGAAGCTGCTAAGTCTTGGATATAAGAAGTCATTTCTAAAAGAGTTTGAGTGATCTCATAAACATTTTCAGTTCTTAGACATGTCAAAGAGATGAATGAAATTGAACGAACTTTAATTTCTTCTTTGACTCAAGAAGTGGATAACTTGAAGGAAATCCTTGATGATTGGGATGAAATGATAAAATTTGAAATGGATGCTATGGTCTGATGTGAGATTCTTCCATCATGTGAAATGTTCTTTAGATTTCAAGGACTCATTGGTTACAAGGAGGAGACATTAAGGAAGCTGATCACAAAGTTGCAGGTGGCCTTTGGAGATTGTCAAGTAGTTGAAACAAGTGTTACTTGTGATTTGGAACAAATGGGATACCATGTTATTGATGACATTGGTAATCTTATTGCAGTAGAGAGAGAAAAATTAAAATATACAATTAGGATCAATGTTAAAGTAGATTCTTAAGATTTTTGTTTGCACACGATGAACAAGTTTGTTTTGTATAAATCCTTAAAAAAAAACTTGTTAGATACTACAATGAAAAATTCTAAAGTTGTGCAATTAGAATATATAAATGTAGTAAGAGTAAAAACCATATCAAAGACTATGGAAATTGTTGATCTTCCACAGTGCGTGACATCACTGTCAAATTCTAGGCACTGAGAAACAATCTTTACGATGGTTATTTTAATTTTAATTTTATGTTAGTAGTTGTAAGGGATGCATCACATGAAAAAGTGTAATTACATGTATGTAAAAGGATGTAATGTGAATTGCATGCAACCCTTTATTTTCTTTTGTAGTTAGACTAGGTCAAAGTTGGTTGAGTTACTCCCACTTTTTCCTCCACCTTTTTCACAACTCCTATGCCTATATAAAGGAGTGCCCCCTTATTGTAAAATCATCATTATCTTTATGCAAGAGATCTTTGGAGAAATTGTGCCAGTAGAACTTTGTGTAAGCACTATTTTGAGAGAAAGTGAATACAAAGGAGCATTTGAGACTTAACTTTGATTAAGTGATATTGTTATTTGCATGAGTTATAAGTTTTGTCTATAATTCATTTAAGTTATCTTTGATTTATGATCTCTTGTGTTCTTGGTAATTGTATGTCGTGAATTGAATAGAAAAGAGTTAAGAAGCAATTGAAGCCAAAGCTTTGACTAGGAGCGATTGTGAGAATATATAGCTAGAAGCTTTGTCTATAGCTTATATTTTTGTTCTTAATTCAAAAAATAGTTAAGTTATTCTTACTTTTAGGAGTTTTTGTGCCCTAATCGTAAAGCTTTTCCATATAGAAGTATGACCAAACTTAGATCCAAACTAGTACATTTTCAGCTAGTCTTTGAGTTAGTGAAGGTTTATTAGTATCACTATTTCCAGCTCTTGATAGAAGTGTAGTTAAGAATTCACATTGCCCATTACTCACTCTACAAGTAAGTGGATTCTTTCTTGAAAGTTAAGAAGAAAGGATATTGGTAACACCCTATTTTCATAAAATCTCTCGACTTCTTGCTTACCTTGAGTTGATTGAAGGAACGGTGAGAAGGGGGAGCCTTTCCTTTAAGGTTGGAGAGACTTTGTCTCACATGCTGTGGCTGGTCATCCTATTTTGCGATTGGATTTTTACCCAAAAATTTCAGTTGCAAAATATCCACCCAACAAAACTATAGGTTAAAATCAAATAAATTGATTTTTAGCAATTTGGCCTAGGCAAATAATTAAATAATTTATCCAAATTGCTGAGAAGGGGGCTAATAGTATAGATAACCATTTTAAAGTGATTACATGGGGCTTTCTCAAAAATCTAGAATTGATTATGAAGAGAATTTTTCTCCTGTCGCTCGATATACTTCTGTAAGAGCCATTATCTCCATTGTAGCATCCAAAGGGTTGAAGATACACCAAATGGATGTCAAGACTGCTTTCTTAAATGGTGTCATTGAAGAAGAAGTATATATCGAACAACTTGAAGGATTTGTCACTCATGACAAAAATAATTATATATGAAAATTAAAGAAAGCTCTCTAGGATCTTAAGCAAGCTCTTAAGGCTTGGTATTAGAGGATAAACAACTATCTCTCCAAACTAGGATATTCCAAAAATGAAGCTAATCCTAACATCTATTTCAAAATATCTAATAGTGATATGTTAATTCATGTTCTTTATGTTGATGATGTATTAATCACAAGTGAAGATCGTCTTATTGCTAAATGCAAACAAGAACTTATGGCTGAATTTGATATGAAGGACCTAGGAATTCTGCACTAATTTCTAGGTGTAGAAGTATGGAAAAAGGAAAATTACATTTTCCTAAAGCAAGGGAAATACACTTCAGATATCTTGATCAAATTTGGCATGATGGATTGTAAATCTCTATCTACTCCAATGTAAACAAATCTGCAAAAGCTTAAGATTGAATTAGCTGACTCAGAACTTACTGACCCTACCTACTATAGACAAATTATTGAATCTCTTATGTACTTGGTGAACACTCACCTTGATATTTGTTATGCTACTAATGTTTTAAGTCAATTCATGTGTGCACCTAAGAAGATTCACCTAATGACTGCCAATAATATTCTGAGATATCTACATAGCACAATTGGACTTGGTCTGAAGTATGAGAATGTTGAGATACAAATTCAAGGGTATTAAGATTTTGACTGGGCAGGCAGTTTCGTTGATCATAAATGTATTGTATAGGATGTTGTTTCAGTCTTGGATTGGCTATGATATCGTGGTTTAGTAAAAAAATAGTTAGTATTTTCTTTAAGTTCTATTCAAGCTAAATATATGGTTGCTTCCATGGGAGCCCATGAAGCAGTGTGGCTGAGGAAGTTACTAGTTGGACTATTTGGGAAGCTCATGAATCCCACTATGATTTACTGTGATAATGAAAGCTACATCAAACCTTTAGTAAATCCAATCTTTCATAACCAATCCAAGCATATAGAAATCCCTTACCATTACATAAGAGATATGATAGACAGAGATGTTATTAAATTAGTCTACATTTGTACTGAAGAGCAGAATGTTGACATATTTACCAAGCCTCTTGGAAAGTTGAAAGTGGAGTACTTCAGGAGTAAACTTGGTATCACTAAATTGTAATTGAAAATTCTTATATGTAATTTCTATATTATGAAACTAATATATTCATGAATATTTAATCTTGCAATATTGTATTCATGTGTTATGTCATGAAAGGTGATGATCTTTCATGGAATAAATGTGTAAGGTTGCTATTGTAATGTGACGACCTCAATAATAGTGTGATCTGTTATCGTGATAGACTACATTAATTTGTTGTCCTAGACTATGCTACAATTCATGATAACTACTATATCAAGATTTAGTACATTAAGTTGCTATCCTGAAATGTGCTGGATATCTTGATATTGTATATAGTGTGTTTATTTGTTACCACTTGGTGTGTCTTTGAATTATGTCAATAATTATCACTAGTGCATTTTACCCTAAATTTCAACCAAAAATTTTGACTAAGTATTTTAAATGGGTTGGTTGGTCGATTTATAAAGCAAATATATATATATATATATTTAATAACATGCCCGTGTTGGTTGCAATTGCGACACACACCGCAACATAAAACAAAAATAAAAATGGGCAAAAATATATCACATTTCATTTGGTGCAAGGGTTCCAGAGTATTCGCGAGAAGTGCGAGTTAATGGTATGTCTGGAGAACATAACATAAGGGTGGGCTTAGGACGGGATCAAACAAACAAGCATTCAGATGCATGCAGAGGGATGATTGAGTTCGTTGAATGCCTGAGTTTGCATGCAGAGTCACTGTTGGTTCTCGCTTTCAATGGTTCGCAAGTGCCATATAATTTTAGGCATAGAATTGTAGGGCAATCCCTGGAATGCTTCTTGATGTGCCAATGGTCGACCTCCATTGACCCACCCAATCATATTATGTATATAATAAAAGGTGGCATTGCACCGAACTCTACTGATATATGATAAAAGGTCCCGAGTGGCCTACCCTACTAATATATCACATTTCATTTGGTGAGAGGGTTTCAAAGTATTCGCGAGAAGTGTGAGTTAATGGTATGTTCGGAGATTTGATATGGTTCCGTTGGGCACTTCAACTCCTTCACTTCCAACATTTTGCTCACATGAGGGCATAGATTTTCAAAGGGGGTTCCGGAAGAGAGGACTTGACAATGTGTAGGGACCATTGTAACAGGTAAAAGTTTAGTGGCATATATGATAATAAGTTTTCTTTACCACGACATTGTGTAGGGTTGTAATAGGTAAAATTTTAGTTGATAGAGTCAAGGTGCTTGAACAAGGTTTTTGTTTGGCTAATTATGTATGAAATCCTTGTGTTTGAGGTGTAGGGTTAACCCACTAAGGGAATTTCCCTCTCATTTGCTTATAGGCCCTCCAAAATTGGTGGAAATCAGGAAACTAATATGCTGACTGCTTTGAGATTTCTTAAAGCTTTTTACTTTCTCCTTTGTTTTCAGAATAAGTTCTATATTTTCTTTGGCCTGAATGTAATAGTGGTTGTGATTTGTCTAGTGTTTCTTGTTCTTGTAAAGGTTACTTTGTTTTAGCATAGAATTACTTTTGTTTTTCAATGATCTCATTCTGGCAGGATTTATCTATAGTTGCTTCACCGCTTCTAGGATTTGAGAGGTCTCCTTCTTCACATTGGACATTAGTAGCTCGGGATAGAAACAAAACATCACATCTATTTATTGTTGATATGATTGTGTTGACCACATATTTTGTCTTTGCAAAATGATCCCCATTGTAATTCACAGTTGTATTCACTGTTTGGAGCAGAGCCATGTTTTCAAAAATGGGCCTTGATCAATTTTCCTCAATGGAGCTGAACCAATTCCCCAAGCTTCTTATTGCACTTGGCATGCCTACTATGAAAAAATTCTTATGTAAGAGTCCTGTGTATAGACAATATTGTCTGGCCTTCAAGGATATCAATTATAAAGGATATCAATTGTTCTGCTTGTCTTTTCACTTGCGAGCTAGTATATCCTTTATTGAAATTGTTACCTATGAATTTGTTGATGGAATGGATGAAATGAATTCTGAATAATTAATATCGTTGCCTTCTCAAAGTTTGAAATTGCTAACGCCGGACCGTTTAATCCGCCTCCTACTTCAGACTTGGATTTATAGTCCTCTAGGGCTTAGTACAGTGGCCTTGATGATTGATCCTTCATTTTTCTTAGTTGATTGCAACCGCCTTCTCCAATTATTCCCTTTCAAAATTCTATGTATTGAATTTGCAATTTGTATTGAAGTGGAATTCTGCTCAGAAACTCCTCTTGATTAATTAATAATAGTAAATCTTCTATTTCAGTCTAAAAGAATGATGCCTGATATGGACGGAACTACTGTTAGTTTTGTCCTCCTGATATGAATCTCCAACAAGTATATATCCACAACTCTGTGTATTTCTCCGGTTATCAATATATGCTACAGTGTTGCAGCCCTTCTTCTGCGATAAACACTATATCTCCTAGGCTATCTGTGTATTTAGGGCACACTATTAACATCCAAAATTTATGTTCAATGGCATATTAATCCACAATGTTTCTCAATTGCTCCTGCAATTACTTAGCCTTTGATGAGTGTAAGGGTCGCACAGTCTACAGTTACTGTTCTTCTACATTAAATGGAATCTGCTTGAAACTTAATGGATGTTTGGTGCTTTCGCTAATTGCATGTAGTTTGGAAGATGTTTGTGATAGGAATTTGATTAATTGATCTTTTTTTCCTTGGGTCAATTTTTAGAAAACAACTCAACTCATATTAATTGTGCAACTTAATTTTGATTTTGATTTAATAATTAAATAAATATTTAATTCTACATTTAGTCTTTTAATTAAATATTTTAAATTAAATAAATATATTTAATTAATCTTTTATATTTTAATGTTCTAACATTAAATATTTTAATAATCGTAAGATTTAATTATTCTTAAGTCATAATTAATCTTAATGAATTTATTTCACCAAAAAAAAAACATAAGGTAAAACTCACATGACTAAACCACCTAACAATAACTCACAAGACCAACATGCTTCAGCTAGATTCATGAATTCGCATCATCTTGACGAATTCAGATAGATAGTCAATAAAATACTTGTCCATATTTCAAGACAACATCCATTTTCTTTCACATTCTTCGCAATTGTTCATGCATGTGAAAGAAGGCAACTAATGAACTTTTGGGGATTCAAGATGACACCCTGGCTATCAATTCTATATAGAGAGAATCTAATGGCTTATTCAAAATATGTTGCATAGTAGATAGTAAAGAAGATGACTTATAAAAAAACTATTTTATGCATAAACATGAAAGAATCATACAAAAGAGTAAATATGATCAAGTAAGAGGAAGGTTGTCAAGAGATTGTGGAAGATTTGCTAATGTTCATAGCCAGAGGAATATAACCAGACCTTTACTTGCTAGTCTATATATATTACACTCCATGCACCTATTAATACTACCATGCCTAAATCTGTAATGGGATGGAATTTTTGGTAGAACTACATCGAGACTCAAATAAATTTCTACAAATAACTAGGATTACACTTCTCCATATTGTCTAAGAACCTTGTTTAGAATGCATCCTTATATGTTGCTTTCCCATTTACTTGTAACGCCATCAAATAGGGTTGTGGACACAAACTTAAACACTCATCATGCAATGTTGCAAACATTCATAAAAGATCATGGGAATGGATGATCCTTCAAAGATGACAGAGTTGGACGTTACTGAGCATTTGGAGATGGAGTTGTCATTTCTTGTTGAATTGAGCTTCCTAGAGAGAAGTACCACTAACTCTTCTGAGAAGTTTTATATGACAATATTTTCAATGTTAGTCTTCAGTCTTCATAGTCATAGTGCAGTGGTGTAGAAATTTGGATCTAGTAGCAGGGATAGGAAATCTTTCAAAACTTATAGAGCTATGCATTATTGAGTGTCTTCATGTTAAGAACTTGCCTATACTCTATCATCTAAGTAGCCTAGAAACCATTACAATTGATGGATGTAGGAAGCTTAATCATCTAAAGCCAATTGATGGTGGGATTTCAGAAGAGGTGTGAAGTAGCTTTAATATGAAGCATTTGGTGCATTTGCCGATATTAGATTGTTTGGTGCTTGAGGAGCTTCCCTATTTTGCATGTCAAACTTGTTTGGAGGAGATTCAAATAATCAAATGTATAAAGCTGCTGAAAATAACTATTCTTTCTGGTGTAAGGAATCTTGAAAGATTGAAATTAATGGATATGAGAAGCTTAATCACCCCCAAGTGACTAATAGTGATTGTGCAATTATAGAAGGAGTCTCAAGTAGCTTTGACACAAGTCATTTATGACAGTTGTGGATATTAGATTGTCCAGAGCTATCTTGTTTTGCACATCTAAGTTGCTTGAAGTGGATTCACATATTCAGGTGTGAAGCCGAACAAAATAACATTTCAAATGTCATTGAACAATCTTTAATTGGAGTCCATTAAAGAACTTATAAGCGTATCAGAAATATTCCATCTGAAGAGTCAAGTAGAATTAATTATATCTAAGTGTCGGTAGCTTAAGCCTGACTCGTGTCTTGAGGGTATGGACTCTCTCTAGAGTATTATATTGTGATGGTTGCACGAAGATGATTATTATTGATTCTTGTGAGAAGTTGCAACATTTTTGCCAGTGACACTCATCAAATTCAGAGTGTGTAGGTACAAGAAATTGAAAATAGTCACAGGAATTGGCAATCTTACAAAGTTAATAAACATGTGCATTAGTGAGTGTCTTGAGCTTGAAGAGCTACCAATTCTCACTGGACTGGGCTACTTGAAAATTATTAATATTAAGCTACTTGGATTTGCAAGAACATAATCGTCTTAATTGAAATCTTAACTTCTACACATAACTTGTCCTTGATTCTTGTTGCCACAGAGATATCTAAGATCTCTAGACATGGAAAATCTCTAAATATCATCTCCTCTGCGTACAAGAAATTGATCACAAGACAGTATGAAATTTCACACATTAGAATCCTTTAATACTCATCCAAGATAGTCTCATTTAAATCTACAACCGTTTATAAGACAAATCTATCCTAAAATTCACACCAATCTCTTCCTCCCTCCCAAGCTCCTTGATTCAAATTATCTCTTTGATGATTGTATGTCAAATAAACTAGGCTTGTTGCTCACTCATCCTTTGAGATCTTCAAATTGATGTTACATTTGTATTTTCCAAATCTACCATCATGACCTAAGCAAGCTGGGTTGATACAAATATTTATGCTCATTCCACCCAAGCAAGTAGGCAGAGTACTTTCTTTACATGTTCAAGAGATAGATATTTAGAAATCTCCTTAGATAATCATTGTCCTGATATTATCAATGAACAAATTGAACTTAGAAGATGATTAAGAACTATAATAATCCTTGTTCTATTAAAAAATTAAGTCAACATCAAGTCCACTCTAATTAGATAAAATATTGTACTTCTCAGTATATCACAAAGTCTAGATACAACTCTCGCAAATACTTCACCCTTCACAATATAAGAATAATGATTAAAACTTACTTAAGAGTAATAATAAGATTCTATTGAAGAGTATCGATCATTTAATAAAAAAATCTCTTCAAAATGTATCTGTACATGGATAGCTATTTGTGTGAAAAATTACTATAGTTTCGGGATGTGTTTCAATTTTCTTCCCCAAGCTAAGAGAGTTGATCAATAGGGGAAGGGAGCTTATGATGATATGGGGATAGAAAAAAATTCAAAAAATTGAGGAGTTCTAGGTCCATCATTTGCATTCTGTATTTTCTTCTTTTGGTTTATTTGCATTTTGTTTGTGCTGGTAATTCAGTTTATATATCTCCTAGTTTATATGTTAGTTTTTTGATGTTTTGGAAGGATAGTCTAAGGTTTAGTGGGGTAGTGTTTTTGGCTTCTTACAACTCAATGTTGTAAAGAAGTATTGGATCCATGTGTTTCTCAACTATTGTAAATGGGTTATTGGAAAAAAAATTAATTTAATTTCAAATTACACCAAACATATTTAGTCACATTAATCATCTTCTTTGTGTAATTTAAAATTAATATTAGAGAACACTAACAGTTTTTAATCTATTGTCAAGTTTAGAAGGCATAATCACCTGTACAAAATTAATATGGTTAGTGTGCTAGTATTGACTATAGATAGCAATTGGAGCAAGGTCTCCATAAAATGCCTTGACTCACCCACCAATGTGTGGACCATGATTGGTAGGGTGAGTCCAATGTACAATATATTTGCATTAACCAAAGTTGCCCATGTTTATGTTTTGATCTATTTAAACCATCTGCAATGATGTTTTATTTGCAGCTAAATGGACCCTTAGTTTCATGGAATACTCAGATCATTGAAGAGACTGAACAATTAAGAGACTTTGGGTATCGATTAGTTTACATTTGCGCCTTGGAATTCGGTCTAAACTATTCCAAAATTAATTAGATTCTCTGAATTGATGAAAGTATTTCTTCTGATGATCAACGTCATATAGATGCTTATGTTGGAGACTTGATTCTCTAAATTGATGAAAGTATTTCTTCTTATGATCAATGTCATATAGATGCTTATGTTAGAAACTTGGTGCTTAATAGTGTAATTTTACCTTGAGTTTGACATTACATTACCACTTCAGCACATACTCTCTGGGATTGTCTTATCACACTAATGGATTAGTTCTATTTTGAAAATATGAACTAATAATGCATTTTTGCCCTTTTTATGCCAATTCTTATTTTGTGAAGTTTGCATGTAGATTTTTGTTGTTATTTTTGCATGCCTTGGAGACATCAATTAGTTGCATTCAATATTGTAATGAAGCTTTTAATGATATGATTGCTCATTAGATAAGTGGATTATTGAAACAAAAAGACCAAAATATTGTGTGTTTTCATTTGGGTGGCTTTGAAGATTAAATATTATTTTAAAAGTAATAACCTTATTTCTTGACAAGAGTATGTACATAACCATTATAAACATCTGGAACTATATTTTGGATTAGAACTAAAATTAACATTCAAATCTTCTTCTATTTTAAAATTTTGAATCTATAATATATGATTTTGATATCCTTCACAATCAATGAATACCATAAATTTGTCTTCAACTCAATCTGGACTATTACTATACTTTTGTTCTACTTCTTTTTACATCAACTTATCGTGGAAATTATAATCAAATATTGATGGTATTCTTTTTATATAAATTGGATAAGTGGCACTGGTGGAAGTTAAATAATCAACAACTCCTTTCTTTTCAAAATAGAGTTCAAGCTTCATTGCTTCAAAGTCTACTTAAATAATAGGAGCTAAGAAATTGAAGATAGTACCTATGCCTTTCGAAGTCAAGTTGCACTATAAAATTTGACATATAATAGAAAATTGAGCATATTGATATTTTGACTAGTCACTATAATTCTTTGTATCAAAATGTGTCACAGAGCTAGTAAGCATTCTGTTTCTTTTAGAAAGTGAGATTCTCTTACCATATGGAACAAGACATCACCTTTGAATTTATTTCTCTAATGAATGGTCTTTAGAACCTTCTTGTTAAATTCAACCAAATCTAAGTTAAGTTTTTTGGGTATTCTACTATCTTCATTACTTTTGAAGAACAAATATTAGTTTTGTTCAAGGTTAAGTGAGCTTTATTTGTCTCCAAGTTTGTAAAATTATCATCCATGCAAAGTATGTGAAAAATACTTTGTTTGTGTTGTATGCTTCCCTATAATGTTTGGATTTTTAGGTTCTCTAAGCCATATCAAAGTGGTTGTTTGATGTTACAAGTGATTTTAGATCTCATATATTACTTAAAGCTTTGACTGTTCCATACACTCCTTTGGTTCTGATTGTTCCAACATAGTGACCTTCAAAATTACTTGAAAACCATGAGCTTACAAATAAACTACACTCTATTTGTATCCTTATCACTCCAAATCATCAACAAAGTCATGATCAATCTCATCTATGAAGCGTATTAAAAGCTAAGGATTTGGAGTGACTCTATCATTTCAATTTTTTCCACATCTTGTTCAAACCATATAATGCAATCTCATCTATGAAGCATATTAAAAGCTAAGGATTTGGAGTGACTCATATACAATTCATTTTTTGTCATTCATTATATGGTTTGAACGAGTGTGGAAAAAAATTAGATTTTTATTATGAGTTTTATATTCACCAATCTATGTTAAACTAATTAGCAAAGATTTGGTCCTCTGAGTTGCAGCGATTTTGAGAAAAAAACCTAACTTTTAATCACCATATCTTAAATGAATTTTCATGTTGAGGTGATCCGAGTTTGATCAATTATTCTTGATACAAGTTGGTATTGAGTTTCCTTTTTATTATTTTGCAGATCTGTTGCTATTTATTTAATGTGCAATTGTGGAGAACTTTTCAGATGTTAGACATCCACACCGTAGAGAAGATTCTAGTCCATCAATAGCGCACAGTAGTAGGTTTTCAATATAGATCATTGTTTGTTGTTGTTCTGGTTCACACAATTCATATGAGAAATGCTTATCTTAATATTTTGGGAATTTGGTGCAAATGTCAGGTGGTTGCATCCCAAGATTGGCCTGAAGTCACAAAGAATTAACTTGGGGAAAACTTTTACAACTTCACAGACCATGGATTAGGGACGTGTTCTGAATTACTAAATGACGAAGAGGAGAAAACCCTCTAGAGCACAATTTCAGCCTTGATTATTAGGAAATTCGAATGATGATTTCACTTTGATTCTTTGTAGGGAGCTACTGATTTCTTTTCATAGAGCAACAGGACAAAAGCCTCTATGAATCATATTTTATAGGTAATTTATTTCATTTTGATTGGTTTTTGTGGTTTGATTTAGTTCTGCATTTCTTATGTCTCCTTACTGATAGCTTTGGTATTTATTCGGAGATGGTGTAAGTGAAGGACAATTTTACCAAGTTCTACTTTATGAACTGGATGTTATTCGCAAGGTCAGTTTCCTAATACTCATTATAGTACTTGCTATTCAATTAAGATAGACACGACTCATTAGTTTGTTTGTATTCTCTTTGGATTTTGTTAAAGAAGATAGCTGAATGCTATATGAACTAAAAATTTTGTGGTGTCAACAAGCTTGTGCATCTCTTGAGCCAAATTACCAGCCCGAGTGACATTTGATGTTGTTCAAAAGTGGCACCATACTAGACGATTTGCAAGCAACCATGCAGATAGGCATTCTATAGATAGACGTGGGAACATCTTGCCAATTCTTCAGTACATAATAAAGCAACTGAATTTCATAAATTGTTTTTTTTGATAGTTGATTTGTTTAAATATTGCCCATCAAAAATTACTTAGTACATCTCATCTTTTTTCTGCACAGGAGCTTGCAGTTCTGAAGAATCTGATAGCGAAGAATCTGAAGAAGATATTGGAGCAAAGGTATATTTGGTGTTCTTTTTTAAGTGAAAATGTGACTGAAAATTTTGTATATTGTCATATTTCACATGCAAAAAGGTCAAATTGTAAATAGAGGTGAAGATGTATGGATTTAAGTTTCTTTTTCATTATTTATAATGCTCTCGATTCCTCTTTTGTAGCTGTAAAAATACTTGTTTATTTTCACCTTTCCAGATACCCTTTACCAGGTTCTTCAAGATTCCAAAATATCTCGGGCTGACCCCACTCCAGCATGTCCTAACTCCTACTTGGTTCAAAGACCTAACTCCTTTCTATATGTGTCTTCCTCTTACTACTCCATCTGCAGGTTGCAAACAAATCATCCTTCTTCCACCAACGAGTCATTCCATTCAAGAAAAATCATGTTTGACAATATCAATGCACAAAAAAATATGTAGACAATTGCTAGACTGTGGTCTAACTTAAAAAGAAAAGGTGAGGGAAAATTTTATTGTCCTTGCAAAATGTGTAAGGGCTTAAAGACTTGAAGATATCTAATCACAATAGCTGAGCAACATTGTAGGCAACATGGTCACATTGAAGGGGGAAATGAATACACCCATTGGTATGTATTTTAATAGCTTATAAATTAAATAAGACATGATTTGATGATAACATCATGGTCATGGTTGATATAAGGTCATCATTTTCATATAGGTCGACATCCCTAAGTTTCATGTTATGGACCATGACAATTTAGAGAATGCAGATTTCCAAACAAGGGAACATGGAGGTGTGAATATTGAAGTAGAAGGTAATGATACCATGGAAGAAGACTAGGATGATGAAGATCACGATGATCAAAATGATCAAGATGATCAAGATGATGATGATGATGATGATGATGCAGAGCTTGATGTACCTTTACTTGAGAAGGCACACCAGTCCCTATATGAAGGCTCCAAAACAACTCTTTTTGCCGTTGTATTGTTGTTGGTGAACTTGAAGGTTATGAATGGTTTATCCAACATAGAAATGACATGTATGTTAAGGTATGCCATCTTCTTTCATTATTTTACTTGTAGTTCCCTTACAATTAACATTAGGTTCATGTAGCAACTAATATTCTTTATATTTTTGGACATAGGTTGATAGGTGAGTGTTTGTTACTGTAAGAAAACTCAGGTGCGAAAATAGCTTCCTACACTAATGTCATAAGGAAAGTATGATGCAAATCCTATTAAAATCTTCTACACTTACTGATTCAATATCATGTAAACAATAATATTGCAGCCAACCATGCATACAGAAAAATAGATAGAGAAAGGAACACATAACACAAGGATTTTCCGGTGGGGAAAAACCTTTCGGAAAAACAACCCCACCCCTTCAGAACCTACACAATGTATTATCTTCAACATGAGGTTACAATACACTTGCAATGCAAGTTCAACATCAACAACATAAGACTCCAGTAGCTACTGGCAGTACCAACAAATACACCTTTTTCGCATCGCATCTCTTTGCAACCCTAAAAATGCTTATAACATGTGCTTCACTTTAGGGCTACTCCCAAAAGGTAAGCCGTATTAGGGTTTTACCATTCTCTGAGAAAATAAGAACCCCTAAGAACCCCACTATTGGGGTAGAGTGTACAGTACTCAAATATCTTAGTTGCCACATGTCTTCACCTGTCATTGAATCTTCCTAACATAGCTCTTACATGTCATAGGAATCCGTCATAACCGTTTTAGTCATGATCTCCTTACACACAATTCAGGATGTCGACACATCAACATTATTGGTAAGAAATACATTTTACAAAATAAATAATAAGAATAGGAATTATACAAGGTTGAGACACCTTATTCCTAAGAGTTACCACCATCAAACATTCTACCTCACTCATATCGAGAATTATTTGCAATCATGAAAGATATTGGAATGGAGTATCAAACAATACATGCATGTCCAAATGATCATATTATATATCATAAATAGCATGAATTTGCAACACAATTTTCTACTTGTCATATCAGTAGATATCAATAAGATCAATTAACAAAAAAGGTGCTTAGCAAGGTTCTTCAGCATATTCTCATTATTCCATGTCTACAACGATTATTCAGGTGCAATAGCTTGGCATAATTTATGGATTACCATGCATGCAATAGAAGTCAAGATGACATTATGTGAATGCCTATAGATGGTTCAGCATTTAAGGAAATAGAGAAAAAATGGCCACACTTTAAAAAAGACCCTCGTAATATCAAGCTTTCATTGGCAACAGACGGTGTCAATCCTTTTGGAGAGATGAGATCTACTTACTCAGTGTTGCCTATTTTTGTTATCAACAATAACATACCTCCTTGGTTGTCCATAAAGAGAGAGCACATAATGTTGACACTGATTTTTCTAGGTATTTTTTGATTTAGTGGTCATCTAAATTAATTTATTATTACTAATCTATCAAATGGTCATAATAATTATGTAATGTTTTTGTTCATTCAACTAGGTAAGTACCAAGTTAAAGATATCAATATATATATATATATATATATATATATATATATATATATATATATATATATATATATATATATATATATATATATATATATATATATATATATATATATATATATATTGAACCCCTTATTGACAAGTTGATGGTGTTATGGAATTGGGTTACTATGTATGACATCTGTAGACCAATAGGACAAAGACAATTTCAATTGCATACAACGTTTGTATGGACAATACACGATGCCCCTGGGCTAACACATTTTTGTGGTATGTTCTCTTCTTGACACCTCCTTTTTGGTATGTCAAAGTTAACACATTTAATCCAATTATACATGATCTTGTAGGTCTTCAGAAAAAGGGAAAATTTGCATGTCCAATTTGTGGTCCAAAGATGAAATCTCATCATTCAAAAAGTTTAAGAAAGCAAGTGTTCAATGAGAATAGACACTTTCTGCATAGAAATCATAAGTACCAAATTACCGAAAAACATCTGTTCAATGGGAAAGAAGAGACTATGTCAAAGCCATAGAGAATGACACCTCACCTATGGAAGTTGGCATACAATAAAATAAATCGTTGAGGTAATGTCATTCCATTTGATGGTTTTTGTTTCAAATTTATATTTTGATATTGTGTTTTGTTTATTGATGATGTGATTAATGCTTGTGAATGTCGTCAAACATCAATGACCAACTTCCAAAAGGACTAAAAATTTATTTTACGCAATTTACTAGGTTTTCATACTATGAGAAACTCCCAATTGTGCATTTGTTTGATCCTATGCATATTGGAAAGAATGTAACAGACACATTATAGAAAATCTTGGATGGAAGGCGTGACAAAGATCAAATTGTCAAAACTTGTAGTGACATTGAAGAATCCAACCATGCAATGAAAAATGGCATTCGATCAAATAACTATGGAGACTAGATTGATACAAGTGCCCTTAGTTGGTTATTGTCAGAGTAGCAAAGCAATGCTATAAAAGAAGTCATAAAAAAAATACAATTTTCCACAAGATTTGCTACGAACATAAACAATCTCATATCAAAGAAAAGTGAATTTGGGCCAAGGTTGAAAACGCATGATTGGCATACATTTATTAAGGATCATTTACTAATATTGCAGTATGTTCATTTTACATAAAATATGGGACAAGATCATTTTACAAATATTGCAGTATGTTCTACCTCTATCTCTCCCACACCACTTCGCCAACAATGTCAAACAGGTTATATATGATCTTGGAAAATACATGAGGTGGTTGTCATCTAAAGAAATCAATAAATAAGATATAAAATATTGGAAGAGAAAAATTCCTCTTCTGATGTGTGAAATGCAAAAGTGTCTACCTCCAAGTTTTTTAAATGCACAAGAACACTACCTCATACATCAAGTTAAGGAGATTGAATTGTGTGGACCTGTACCAACCAAGTCAATGTGGATGGTTGAGAGGAACTTGAAATTTTTGAAAGGCTTGGTTCGACAGAGAGCACATCTTGAGGGGTCTATGGTGGAGGGATATATGGTATACTAGACCATGGTGTACATTAGTGAATATCTTCCTAAGTTTGCAACAAAGATCCATATAGATCGTATTTGGGATCCCAACTCAATTAAAAAATTCAAAGGGGAGTACTTGACGGGCAAAGATAGATTGAGGAAAGTGAGAGGTAAATCTAAGATGTTATTGTAGTTAATTAATTTTTATAAATCTTCAATATAAGTTATTTTTAATTGGTGTATTTTTTTGAAACAGGTGGTTGAGAGTGGGATGCAATACATTTGTCTATTGCAAACAATCTTGATTGGATGATGGAATGGATTGAACGATGTCAAACATGGGAAGGTGTTGCTTTATTGGTTACAGAAGCTCATCATAATGGAGATTCCAATGTTATGCCAATGGTAGTTGATCTAGTAAAGGGTTTAAGAGGTGGAGAGGTATGTAGAAATTTATTAATGATCATAACTTGATGTATGTTTTGTATCAACTGATGATGCAAATAATTTACACACACTTCAAAAATTGTAGGTCAAGCACCACAAAGCTATGTACTATCATGGCCACAAATTTTGCATAAAAAAGTTGGATGACACAAAGAAAACTTGTGATTCTGGGATAACTGCAATTTTCGAGGTCAACAATATATCATCTAGAAATGACATACATCCTCAAAAATCTCAAAATCAATACTATGGCATCTTGGATGATATAATTTAGTGTGAATTTAACACCTTCAAAGTAGTTCTATTCATCGTTAAATGGTACAGGTTATGACTAAATCAAAATGATCTAGATAGAACAATTATTCAACATGATAATGGATTTACAATGTTCAATACAAGGTCATTTGAGTCAGTTAGAGATGAACCCTATGTTCTTCCAAGCCAATGCGAGAAAGTGTTTTACTCAGAGGTTCCACATAAACAGGGTTGGTCATTTGTTGTTAGACATGATCCAAGAGGAAGGCCGATAAAGTATAATGTTATGGAAGAAGAAGATATTGAAGATGACGAAGAAGCAGATGATGAAGATCAAGATGATGGTGATGATGATGATGGTGATGGTGATGATGATGATGATGATGGTGATGATGATGATGGCGATGATGATGATGATGATAATGATGAAGAAGATAATCAATGACTACAAACATCGTCACCCCTTTTGTTGACGATCTTGCATTCCATATATAAGGTAAATTTGTTCATGCTTACAATGTTGCATATTATTCATGTTGTCTTCTAAGTTATTTGTAGCATACACGTATCATGTAATTTTTAGCTAACTTAAGATAAATGATTAAGATATGTAGGAAATTTGATTACACATTTATTGTGTTCATTTCTAATGATTACAACATATGTTATTTATAGTTACCAATGTTTATGTTGTGTCTGATTATGACCCTTTTTGCAAATCGTCAATTGAATATAGGTACATCGTCACCCCTTCTGTTGACGATCTTGCATTCCATACATAAGGGAAATTGTTCATGTTTACGATGTTGCCTATTGTTCATGTTGTCTTCTAAGTTATTTGTAGCAAACGTGTATCATGTAATTTTTAGCTAACTTAAGGTAAATGATTAACATATGCAGGAAATTTGATTACATATTTATTGTGTTCATTTCTAATGATTACAATATATGTTATTTATAATTACCAATGTTTATATTGTTTCTGATTGTCACCCTTTTTGCAAACAGTCAATTGACTACAGGTACATCGTCACCCCTTTTGTTGACGATCTTGCATTCCATATATAAGGTAAATTTGTTCATGTTTATGTGTATCATGTAATTTTTAGCTAACTTAAGATAAATGGTTAACATATGTAGGAAATTTGACCCATTTGGCGTGGATCGTGCACAATGACATGGATCAACAGGTATAAGTCAATAAATAGACATAATTTTCTTATATTCTTCTTGTTTATCATTGAGCACGTATGTTATAAATAGACATATTATACAATCATATAATGTATATATAGAAAAAGAAGGTCCATGTAGAAATATAATTTTATAATCACTTTCAACTTACTACATTTTATATTTGTCACTTTCACTTTCCATTTGATGGATTGCGGGGCCCACCAAATAGGTACTTGTCAGATCTATCTACATCGAATGAGGGAAATGAGGAAATGGTAGATGAAAGCTCTACATGTAGTATGACTAAAATAGGGAGATCAACTAGAGGTCAAAAGATTAGAAAAAAATTTGATAAACACATGGAATTTTTTCTTGCTAATGGGGGGTCATGTTCTTATGATGATGAGACCAAAGGCGACATCAAGGTGCCCTTTCGGTACACACACATTGAGAAAGAATGGGTACCCAATGAGCTACCTCCAATTAACATAGATTTTTGTGTTAATGAGAGCATATATCACATTGCTCCATCCTCGTTACATGATTTGGGCCTATTTTCCATGGATGGGATAAAGGTATGTTACAAAAAAGTTGTTGAATTGTTCAAGTATGTCGGTCCATGTTACAATTACAATGATTGGATGCAGATTGTTCGATATAAAAAAAGTATGCGTAGGTATGCACTATCAGCTAATTATATACAATGGAAAGAAAATGATCAAAGTAAAATATTTTCTATGTACATTGATGGGAGACCAAAAGCAACATGTAATATTGTAGGTTTTATAAATAATACGTGACCTTTCTCAACTAGTAAGCAACCCAATTGCATATTTGAAGCATGTGAGGGGAATGAAGTTTTTGTTTGTATGATAAAATCAATAAGTGCAGGGGAAGAACTGCTAATAGATTACCATTTAAATCGCATAGATACAAAAAAAGTTACTATCATGAGGGTTGTATGTACTATTTACCATTTTTTTAATAAGTTCTTTTTTGCTATCTATTTCTTTTAGTTAGCTGAATTTTTTATGTTTAATCTTTGTGACAGGACAATATGGATCTGGCAGATGATAGAGGTCACCAGGATGTAACTCCCACCCCTTCTTTAGCGAGGGTAAACCTTTTTGAAATTGTGCATATTAAATATTTGAATTTTTTAATATTATTATGTTATTTTATTTACGATTTTTGAGTTTTAATGATAGTTTTATTGATATTCCTCTCACAATTTGATGTTCAGGACAAGGGTAAAGCATCATCAGTAAGTACTGAGCCACTAGTTATGCCTTCTAATGAGGGTATTGCTGAAAATCCCATTGTAACAAAAATAAGGATATTGCTGATCATAGTGCATGTATCGGTGATAATTCACCATCATTTCCTAGAGCTACCTGTGTTTCTAGCATAGGAGCTGTGCAGACATTGTTGTTGATTGATGATAATGAATCAATGCCTTTGAAATGTCCCAAGATTCTAGGTACTTTAAATAATTATTTTTTATATTGTAATAAGGATTTTCTTGCAAGATGTAAACATGATAGGAAGTGGTGAATGCAAGGGCTTTTGATGTGGAGTGATGCCTCATGACCTTCTTTAGTATGTCGTATTGTGCAAGTTATTTAATTATTCTGAAATTCCTTTTTATTAGGGGTTTGGTAGGATCATCTAAATTATCAATGACCTTTTGTCTATACCAGTAACTCTCTAGTTTAGTAATTTGGTACATTGCAATTTTATGCTTTTAGTAGAAGATGTTAGCTTAAAGAATAATTTTGACAACTGAGTGTCAATACACTTAACCAAGATCAAGAGTAAGTGTTGAGTAAGATAAGGTGCCGAGTGATAACAAGTGCCGAGTGTAATAGGTGTCGAGTGATAACAAGTGCCGAGTACAACAGGTGCCAAGTGATAACAAGTGCCGAGTACAACAGGTGCTGAGTGATAACAAGTGTCGAGTACAACAGGTGTCAAGTATTAACAAGTGCCGAGTACAACATGTATCGAGTAATACAATTTTGTTTAGGTGCCGAGCTATCCAAGAAACAACATGTGCCGAGTATCAAAAATACTTCAAGAGCCGAGTAACTCAGTAGATCAGCATAAAAGTTTGAAATTGCACAAACTATGATGCAAACAGTTTTTACAGCCGACAGAAGGTAAACTTCAAGGGATCTAATGATAAAATTGAATCTTTTATTTTTCTCGTGCAACTTACATGCATCCAATAAGAAAACTGATAATTGCATGCAACCAATCAGTAAAAAACAAGTATTGAGCGGGAAATTGAGAATTAATATGAATCGTAGATCCAAATCAAACCCTAAGTCTTTGAAGTCTTTATAAGGAAGATGAAATTTCATTGTAAAAATACATATGAAAGGATATACAAGGGTGCATAAGAAAATCTATTTTCAGATACAAGAGTTATCAGATCACAAAGGATCAAGATCAAGAGAAGGCGAAAAAGGAGCCTGAATTCAGCAATCAAGGATTGTAATCTATCAGGTTTATTGTATCTAATACTCTCTAGCAATTGTATTAGAATGAAAATCCTATGGTGATAGGTTAGCTTTACAGCTATTTTGTAAGATCCTTTTGATTAGGTGATTAAAATCCTTTAACCGGGTGACACTTCATGGTAAGTGTTTGTAAATCCTCTAACCAGGTCACTATTAATACAGTGTAAAGCCTTTAACAAGGCAGACCATCAAAAGTGGTTGAACAATATTGCTGCAGTAATTTTTGTGGGTATCATCCCCACCCTAGTTTTACCTTCTTATTCCTGGAGGGTTTCTGAGTTACCAAATTCCAGTGTTAAGTGTTATTGATGCATGTGTTTTGTTACATGTTTATTTGATGTATTTATATGCATGCAATTTACTTTAAGTTAGAAGTTTTATTGACTAAAGTGTGATACTTATGATTCAACCCCCCCCCCCCCCCCCCTCTCATAAGTACTCTTTCCATATTTGAATATTCCAACAATTGGTATCAGAGCTAGCCAGGTTCTCACAAGGAAAAGCCTAACAGCTTGGAGGAAAAGATCTAAAGATGGAAGCTTTCAAACTTGGAAAGATCATTGAAAATCAGGTGATAGATGTGCAACTTGCTTTGCATAGCTTGGAGGAATTCAGAAACAAATTGAGAAACTCATTAAAAAAGAGGAAGGATCTAGCCATAGCTAAAAATGATATACACTACAAGGAGATTGATACCACCAACATATTTTCCAGTGGAGACACTAAAGAGTTTGATGCAGCAATAGCAGAACTGATGGAGAAAAATAAAATTCAAGAAGATGAGATAAGATCTCTCAAAATGGAACATGAATCACAGGCTATAATGATACATGAAATTACTGAACAAAAGAAAAGAGCAGTTGATGATAAGGTCATGATGGAAAATGACAAGAGGAATCGTGCAAACAGACTTGAAGAAAAATGTATTGAATTGACAAGGATCTCAAACATGCAGATGGATACACTTGCTCAAATGATGAATCTCCATCATGAACTCAATATGAAAGATATTAAGATCTCTACTTTGAAGATGCAGAAGGAACAAATGCATAATGAATTGAACAGAGAAAGAGAGGTGGCAAAAAATCTCAACAAATCAAGTGAAGCCATCAAATATTTTGAGCAAATACTGAAATTTCCAAGATCAACCCATGATACAACAGGGCTTGGATATAACAGCACTGAAGTTGGAGAATCATCAAAGAGTACAAAACAAAGAAGTGAAAAAGGTAAAGATGTTAAACCTACATGTCATTTCTGTGGAAAGAAAGGACATACATCTAATGTCTGTAGAAGCAAGAATGCCCATCAACATGACATACCCAAAAGCATAAATCATTTTCATAAATGCAAGAAGAAAGGTCATCAAGCATATGAATGCAGAACCCAAACTATCAAGACATCAAGATTTGATGGACATTGTTATAATTGCAAAAAGTATGGACATAGAGCTTTTGAATGTAGATCAAAGTCTATGTGGACAATAAATCAACCAAAAAAGACATCAAACCATTAATTTTGGGATTACAACACTAGGTACAACTATCACTATTGTCAAGAATATGGACATATCCCACAGAACTGCATAAGAACACATTTTAGAGGGAACTACAAAAGATGGTTGAGTTAAACTACATGTTTCAGTTGCTTAAAAACTGGTCATGTCAGTAGGAATTGCCCAACAAGGTCAAAGGCATCAAGTTTTGAGTTCAGTAATGGAAAGGCAAAGATAGATGTTGGACATATCAGAAGTGAAATGAATAAGACATGGAGGAAGAAAGATGAGTCTAGCACATCAAGTACAGAGATCACTTCACCTAATAGGTCAAGTGATCACACTTCATCAAATTAAGCAAAGAATGAGTGTGTGGGATTGATAAACCTAGTTACATCATAAATCAGTCCCAAGACATATAAGAACTGCAAAAATGAAATCAGCATAAATAGAGATGCTAAGTCAAAATTGAAAATTTTTGTGAAAATTTGTCAAAGTTGCCTTCAGGAGCCGAGTTGCTAACAACCACTGAGTTGATAGTTGATGCCGAGCTATGAAATATCAATAGGAGCTGAGTAAAGTAAAACACAATGGGAGTCGAGTCATGACGAAACTTTTCAAGTACCGAGTAGACAGTTGGTAGTGTACTAAGCATTTATTACTCTATTTTGAAGGGTACATAAATCTGATTTTTGATCATTTTCCCACCATTCAAATGAGAAGCAAAGCTGAAAAGAGCGGAGAAGATCAAGATCAGCTCAGAAGCCATTCGTGAAGATTTCAATAGCGATTCAAGACAAGTTTCATCGATTTAAGGTATTTTACTTAAGTGTCGAGCTACGTAGGACTCATAAACTTGTTTAAATCATAAACCCTAGTTTGGAAAACAATGGCATCTGGGTCAGGAACCACTAAGAGTATAGAGAGTCATGAAGTTCAGTTGGTCAGCAATGAAGTTAAATAACCTGAATTTAAGCCTATTCCAGAAGTAGCATACAAGAATGATCCTGCAGGTGCATTATCAGTTATTCCGGATAAAGTTGTTATGGTTCAAGATGTTCGCAGATGTTATAATTGAAAAATTGGTGCCATAGGAGACTTAGAAATTCATAATGCATATGATAAACTATGTGAAAACAAAGTACTGAAAAATGAGTTTTCAATAATTGAAAGAAAAGGATTGACCAAAACCCTAGCATTTTCGACTGTTTTCAAAACTAAATGGGTACGGATAGTTTTGAGCCAAATACATGATGGAGCTTTGTGGTTAGAGTCAGGACCAGTAAAATTCACCAAGAAAACTATTCATAGGGTTATTGGTATTCCAACCCTAGATCAGTCAAAGACCCTGCGAAGTGACAAAAGGGAAGTAATAGAAAAAAATATAGGTGCCAAATGGAACAATAGAGAAATGACTATCGACACAGTCACAGATCCCCTACTAGATTTTGCTGTGAGAATCATTTCACATAAATTCTATCAATCAAGCAGGTTGAACAGTGTACCTTGTATAGTAGTTGATGTTGCATACAAGATAATCAAAAGGGATCACACTTATGATTTGGCAGAGCTCATGTTTCAACAGATTAATGAAAATCTAGGAGCTACAAGGAAGAGCAAGGGAGCTCAATGCAAATTTGGATCAGTTTTGATGTGTATGTTTTTCTATCTGATGAAATAATTTCCTTTTATGGGTAAAGTAAAATGGAATCCAGATAAAACAATTTTTGAACAAATTAATGGATACATTGAACAGATGGGTGAAAATTTTGATGCCCAAATGACTGGTTATTTTGAGGACTTCAAAAACTCCATGAAACAAAGAATGAGAATTCCAGTCTCATTGACTGAGAAATATGAAAAAGATATTTTTTTTCTTGTAGATATAGATTATACCTACATACAAGCAGTTATACCTAGAGTAAGATGGCTTAGGCCACTAGGTTATGAACTTGATGTTGATCAAGCCTCTGTAGCAATAACAGCTCTACTTGCAGAAGAAGCTCATAAAAATGCAAATTTTTTTGGCACTTATGATGTTGTCAAATCAAAGGTAATAACAGATTCGAAGACTGCTTCAACAGTAAAGAAGAAAGAGAAAATGGTGAGACAAATCAAAAGAAAATTTGGCGTGGAAGAAGAAGAAGGAACAACATAAGAAGAGGGAGAAGACATTGAAGAAGGAGGAGATAAACTTCAAGGTCAAACTCAAGGGTCAGGAGAAGACAAGGAGGAAAGTGCTAAGGTAGAAGAAGCCAAGGAAGCACCAGTTAAGAAAAAGACCACAACTCCTTCTGCTCCTAAATCCAAGGGGAGGAAAGTAGCTGCCCCTGCACCAAAGAGACCTACCACAAGGGCTACAACACAAAAAGCCCAAGAGGAGGCAAAAGGAAAGAAGAAAGACTCAAAGAAGACTGCTGCTGAGTCAAAGAAAAGGAAATTTATTCCCTAGCCTGAAACAGATGAGTAGAAAATAGAGTCAGAAGACAATAGTCAATTTCAAGTGGTAAGACACAAACCCCAGACTGTTGTTGATAAATTATGTTCAAAAATTAGGAATAATGATTTAAAAGGTTTAAAGAACCTGAATTTTCTAAGCTCACCAAAGAAGAGCAAAATAAATTAGAGGAATATGTGTATGCTATGATGGCTGAGTATAAGCACACACCTCTAGAATTAGATGAATCTATGCCAAGAGAATTGTATACAATTGTAGAGGATAAATAGCATTTTTGTTTACAAATGGAAAAAGAAATAAGGGAGTCAACATTAGCCAGATTGTTGCCTGATTTGACTAAAGATCAAATAATAAATGTAGTAAAAAGGCATAATAACATATTCACTCCCAAGTATAGAGCATTCAGCATATTGTAGAATAAAATTGAAGAGGTAGTTACTAAATCCACAAGATTGTGGAAAATAGTTTACAAGAAAATAGAAGATGTATATAATGAAGAATATAAGGTAGAGGCAAGTGCCAAGACAAAGGAAAGGAAGGTGTCAGAAACCAAAGAAAAAGAGAAGGAACTAGTGGAGAAGAAGAGTAAAGAAGAAAAGGAAGAAGAGGCACATAATGAGGAGAAAGAGGAAGAGAAAGATACAGCTGAGCCACAAGATCAAAGTATGCAAGACATACAGGTATCTCCTCCTAGTCCTCCTCATGCCACCATCACACCTATAGATATCATAAAAATAAAGAATGTTACAGACACTTCAAATATAAACATCAATCCATTAACTGCAGAGGATTTAGAAATCCTTGACCAATCGTCACTAGTAACAAAATTAAGTTCAAATCCTGTATAGGTCAGTGTTGATGAATTACAGAATCCAGAAGTTAAAAAAGAGATAGTCAAGGTAAAAGCACAAGTGCCACCTTTGACCATACAAACTACTGGTATTCTATTTCTTCCACCACCACCTCCACCAAGTATAGTCACTTATACACTCCAAATGCCGAGTACAATAGTAGGGGAAATAAAAGAAACATTTAAACAACCAACAAGTTCAACCCCACCTAGCAATCAAAAAAGGGATATTCAAGATGAAGAAAAAGATAAGACAAAGAAAAAGGAGGAGACTGTAATACAAACATTGGTTGCATTACCAAAATCTAGTACTCCAACATAGACTCTTCAGCAATCGAGCACAGATGGATTACAGCTAAAAATCAGGACACCAGGCTCGAGCTCATCAAAGGCAGTTAGGAGACTTCACTATGGAGTTCTTGAGCTTGATGAAAAAATAAAGATCCCATATTATGAATCTAGCACTCTTACTAAAGAAAAGATTAATGAAATTCAGAGTGCATTGGACAAAAGAAGTAGACAAGAAGCACTAAGAAAAGAATACAACAATAAGCTTACCTTGAATGAAATTAAAGAAATATTCACATAAGCTTTTTGCTTACAATCTCCAGATGAGTCAAGACCAATTATAGAGAAATTATCTAATATAGTTGACCAAGTGACTAATGAAGACCAGGAAACAAATGCCAGATTGTTTGAATGGTCAGAAAAGAAGTTCCAAGGTAAAGTAAATAGTAAAATATCCGGTGATATAGCACTGTCACAAGAAGAATTGGCAAAGAAAGTTATAAAAATTAAAATTGTACTAGGAAACATCTTTTCCTTGTACAACAAGTTGTGTGATTTTTCCACATTCACACAGGACACTAGCCAGAAAATACTGAGCTTGGAAAACAATATGAAAAATTCTAGCATACAACTCCCCACAGATCTAGCTCAGAGTGAGAAGCATTTTGTCCAATCACTTCACACACAAAGAGAGTTAGTTGTCTTAGCAGTAGAGGAGGCAAACACAAAAGCCAAATTGATACAAATTCAATCGTCAATAACTCCTCATTTGGAACTACTTCATAAGGAGCAGATAAATGCAGAGATAGTCCTCAGGAAAGACCCCAATCTTTCTTCATCTGATGGACTTGTACACCTAGCAGCAGAGATTGCCATCCAGCATAAGACATTGGATGTCACATTAGCAAATTGGGATGCAGCTATGAAGGTACTCCTTGAAGTAAATAGCACATTTTTGGCTAAGTATGGCATTTCATTGTAAGACCGTTGACATAAGTGTCAAAAAGGGGGAGAATAAGTAATAAAGAGTTAAGTACAGGAATGAAATGATAAGTATAATTAAAGGGGGAGATAGAAAATTTTGAGATAGTAAAAATTTTGAGATAATAAATTTTGGGAGCAAATTTTGAGATAGCAAATTTTGAATGTAGGATAAATTAATGAGTCACATGGATCTTAAATAAGTGTTTTTGCCACTCATGTCAAAGGGGGAGATTGTTAGCTTAAAGAATAAATTTGACAACTGAGTGTCAATACACTTAACCAAGATCAAGAGTAAGTGTCGAGTAAGATAAGGTGCCAAGTGATAACAAGTGCTAAGTGTAATAGGTGCCGAGTGATAACAAGTGCCAAGTACAACAGGTGCCGAGTGATAACAAGTGCCGAGTAGAACAGGTGCCGAGTATTAACAAGTGTCGAGTACAACATGTACCAAGTAATACAGTTTTGTTTAGGTGCCGAGCTATCCAAGAAATAACATGTGCCAAGTATCAGAAATACTTCAGGAGCCGAGTAACTTAGTAGATCAGCATAAAAGTTTGAAATTGCACAAACTATGATGCAAACAGTTTTTACAGCCGACAGAAGGTAAACTTCAAGGGATCTAATGAAGAAATCGAATCTTTTATTTTTTTCGTGCAACTTACATGCAGCCAATAAGAAAACTGATAATGGCATGCAACCAATCAGTAAAAAATAAGTATTGAGCGAGAAATTGAGAATTTATATGGATCATAGATCCAAATCAAACCCTAAGTCTTTGAAGTCTTTATAAGGAAGATGAAATTTCATTGTAAAAATACATATGAAAGGATATACAAGGGTGCATAAGAAAATCTATTTTCAGAAGCAAGAGTTATCAGATCACAAAGGATCAAGATCAAGAGAAGGCAAAAAAGGAGCCTGCATTTAGCAATCAAGGATTGTAATCTATCAGGTTTATTGTATCTAATACTCTCTAGCAATTGTATTAGAATGAAAATCCTATGGTGATAGGTTAGCTTTACAGCTATTTTGTAAGATCCTTTTGATTAGGTGATTAAAATCCTTTAACCGGGTGACACTTCATGGTAAGTGTTTGTAAATCCTCTAACCAAGTCACTATTAATACAGTGTAAAGCCTTTAATAGGGAAAGCCTTTAATAGGGCAGACCATCAGAAGTGGTTGAACAATATTGCTGCAGTATTTTTTGTGGGTATCATCCCCACCCCAGTTTTACCTTCTTATTCTTGGAGGGTTTCTGGGTTACCAAATTCTAGTGTTAAGTGTTATTGATGCATGTGTTTTGTTACATGTTTATTTGGTGTATTTACATGCATGCAATTTACTTTAAGTTAGAAGTTTTATTGGCTAAAGTGTGATACTTATGATTGCCCCCCCCCCTCTCATAAGTACTCTTTCCATATTTGAATATTCCAACAGAAGATACTAACCAATTTTTCTATAGAGAACCAAAAGTGGGAGTCTTCTTTCATATTCAATGTTCAGTTTTCAATGATGTATATAGTCACAGTATATTTTTTAGTTTCAGAACATCAACAATAGAATCCTAGTAGAGTTTGATTGGTTTTAGACATTTTAAAAAATTTTCTAAACTTCTAATTTGGTCAATTTGGGTCAAGTTGACCCTCCAACCTTGAAATAGATTACTAAAAAGATGAAATGTATCTCATTTTATGTATTTGTTATTCACTATGAAAAGTATTCTTTGCATGATTCATTTTAATGGTTCTCACTATTAATTATCCCATGACATTTTTTGTAGGAAATAATACATTCTATAGGAGGTTTTATGACTTCACGGTGTGAAGATTCGGGCCCACCATACGTAAAAGGTGGAACATCATAACTGAACTAATTTTATCCCACTATTTTTTTTCATATCATTAATTGGTGCAAAATTTTTCCTTTCATTTGGGTCTTTTCTTATACTAGCTATATCTAACAATTTTGTGGTTTTTCTTAAAAGGTGGAACTACTAAGATCAAAATTTAAAAGATGAGCTCATCCAAGATATAGAGCATGAGTTTGGTAGTAATATTTTTTATCATAAGAAATTGTTACAAAAAGCTTCCAGACATCTTAAGGTTGTGAGCGACTCATATAGAAAGAGTCTCGTCCTAAACTTGAAGTATGAGCATCCTCCCTTTGTTTTAGTGAGGGATTGGAATGAGTTCATTTTGGATGCAAAGGAGAAAGGGGAACGTCCAAATGAAAGTACACTAGAAAATCTGAAAAGGTATGCAATAGTATTAACTACTAGTACATTAATGAGAAAATTTAGGGTTCAACTTCAGTATCAACAATTTTAACTAGCTCAATTTAATCTATCTATTGATGAAAGGTATGTAATTCATATGCTGACACAATTGTTTTCACCCTATTATGAATGCTCTCTAAAATTTGGGCATCTAATAAACTATGGTGGTTGATTGCACATAGAATGCCCATATACAATTGTATATATCTCAATCTAGGCATAAATCCTACATAAGATATAAATAGTGCGCTTATAACTTCTCATATAGCTATATTATGTCTTGAAAATATAGTAATGCTCAACTACATGTACCATAGTTGTATGTGTTAGTAGTATAGGTGATAAATGATATTCAGTCAGTGTAATGACAAGTACAATTTTTTTGAAAAACTTTGCAAGAATTTTACTAATGGTCACTCTCCTAAAAGTAATAAGCGTCATGTTCAATGCCAAAAACAAAAGTTAATGACAACTAAGCACTCTCCTGATAGTATGGTGTAGTTAAGTTATAGGATGCTAAACTGGTATTGTACCTATAGGTGTCTAAGATGTATTTTGTTCGGCTACATTGGTACCTGATATCTACTAAGATGCATACTATTTGATTGATGGTCTACCAATCATATAGTTATGTGCAACAAAGATAAATAATGGGTGAGATTTAATATCAAATTTGTGAAGTTTCCATAGTCCTTATGATTTCAATATTTTTCCCCTTTTGTATTAGACCATCTAGATTTTTTGTTGCCTACGTTTTGAATCAAATTCTATGATTCATCATCAGGGCAGATGGCAAGAGAAGAACTAACATTGTTTGTAATCCATATGGTGGCAAAAAGGCTATCATAAAATAACTAAATATGATTTTGGCATGAATTTTTTGGTTCACCTTTTTGTGATCTATCAGATTCATTATCAAGACGAGAAATGATGTGTAGATGGTAGTTGTTAATTTTCTATTTATATGTTTGTTTTGTTTAGTTTATGTTCTCATAAACCATATTGTAAAAACCCTTTGATGAATATTCCTTAATTCAATCAAAATATATTTTACTCCCCAACCTCTTAGCCCAATTATTTCTTGGACAAATGTACCACATACAAACATCTACATGTGGCACTAGCATCTCGTGAAAAATATGCAACTGGGTTGAATGCTAAAACATTCCACTTTCAAGTGTTTTGGCAGTGTAACACCTCTGTCAACCCTCTTAGGCATCACAGATGAATCCAAACTTGCTATATTGATGGTAAAACCTCTATTTTTTTGCTATTCAATCATTGATTGAGACTCTCTGAAGCTCCTTCACAATTGCTCTAGCATTTATCTACATTGTTGCTCCTCTCCCACATGCAGCAGCATATTGGAATTCTTATTGCCACATTGAGATTATTGTTGAAGTTTTGAGATCGCCCTTTCTTTCTTGCAACATTTCTGTGAAGGCAACTCTATCCTTGGACACTTGGTCTTCCTCTTCTAAAGGATTAGTAATTTGCACATTTGAAGCTTTCTTAGGTGATAATACCTTGCCTTTTATTTGGTGATTTGACTACGGCAAGATCCTATTCAATCATCACAACATTTCTCTTTTGTCTTTGGTGTGTAGATCTTGAAGGGATCTCTCACTGGGAAAACAACCACAATCCTCTTTGATTTTGGGTGATTTCTTTTCCCTCATTTCCTTTGTGTCATTTGCTTCCCTTTCAACATTTAATAATATGTTATTGCACCGTAACACTTTCTCTCCTCAGAAAGCATGTAGAATACATATGGATCTTGTGATAGTCCTCATCTGTACCACATTGCATTGACATCTAGGATAGAGAGTTTGATTGACTACCCAAAAAGTCTCTGTGATCCATATATTCAGTTTATAAAGACCTCACAAATTAATTCTTCTCTGTGCTCACAATACAAATAGAAACCTCCAAGACTTCCTAAATTAAACCACAATCTTATAATTAATTGAAATCCAATGATTTTGTTTTTGAGTGTATTGTAGGAGTTTGAGCTATCAAAAGATACTTATCCTTTGTAGTGGTTCACTTCCCACAATCTACAAGTCATGCAATTGCAAGAGATTGGATCAATGTTTTTTATTTTTTTATTATAGATTGTTCTAAAAATTATCCCCTATACATCACGAAATCCATAGATAAATAGCATGATTACACATGTCACTAGAAATGAATATCATGAGAAAGGATAGAAAAATTGAAAGAATTGAGACTAGCTCATCAATGTGGTTGATATCTTTAACTTGAAAACTACTAACATACCTAGATTTCCCTATAAATTTAATCTTGAATTGTCCATAATATACATTTCTTGTATTATATATCCCAACTCATATAGTCAGTGAAAAAAAATTATTTTTTCATCTAATGTCTTCCATAATACTTTGATAGTTGTGTGCTCTCTCTTATAGAAATATGTGCACTACTCCCTGCAAGCTCAACATGATGACATGAGAATATTTGAATTTGTTATTTTAAATTTTTGAATCTATTGTGAATAATGGATAATTAAAGATCAATTTAAAAGGCATATATGTGATGTTGTTTAGTTTTAGAAGCTATTTTATAATTAAAGGTATGATGCTATAATTTCTTCCCTTTTTTCATATTTTTGGTGGAACATGCTACTTTATGCTAAAACCTTCATACCAATATATAATAATCCACTAATTAGTACTGATCTTTATATCTATATCATCTAACATATTTCAAACTTTTCATAGGTTTTAGGACACATCAAAGGAAACAAAGGCAAGGCTAGAAAAGGTTGGGCAACACAAACTTAGCTTTAGGGAATATTTGAAAATCAAAGCACACGTTGTAAGTAGCAGTAAATGAATTGCAAAGAAAAATTATTTATAAAATGCAAATAATTTTGTTAATTAATAAAAAAATGCAGGGTGCTGATTTTAATCTGGAGGCCACGGAAGAACACAAAAGAATTGCCTTGAAGCAAGGCTATGTAGTGGTGGTTGAATGCCTACGGCAAGCTTCCATTGCCCCAACCAAACAGTCTCCTGCATCACGTGCACAGGTAAATATGCCAAAAAATATATTAGAAATTGAATACTTGAGAAACAATTTATTTGATAATAATGTGCATGACATTGCAATGCAGCCTGTTAATTGTGATGATCATACGCAACATTATGAAGCCCTTGATGTGCATCGTACTGTCGATGGAGGTGCTCATTTGTTATTTAAAACTAATTATGTAATTATTAATACAATTTAACATCTTTAATTGAACTTGGTGTAACCTTTTTGTGTTGAGGATATAGAATCATGTCGTGTTGAACAAGTGCCAAAGGATGTTTAGACTGATAAGCAAGTAGATCATGTTGCACATTCAGGTAAATAAAATCTATGTTTTGTTCTTTTAAATTAATTTTTTGATTTATAGTTCTTTTACTTAAATAAAAACTCGTAATTCACTAATATAAAATGGTGTGAATTTAACTCATGAAGTACTTGTTATTGCAGCAAACCCCCCTTTGGTGCAGTGGCCTTATGATGTTCCTGAATGGATGAGGAGGAGACATGCATTAGAACTAGTAGAAGAGGGGGATGACAAGGACATTGATATTCCTCTTAGAAATTTTATGAAAAAAAGAAACGACAAGAAAGAAAAAAAGAAATGATTATTCATGAATGACTTACTCTTGAATATTGTTAATGAATATTATTCATTAATGTTGGGTGTTAATAAATATTGTGTTAATGAATGACTTACTCTTGAATGTTGCGTGTTAATGAATTATTCATGAATGTCATGTGTTTATGAATTTCATGTGTTAATGAATGTTATCATGTGATTATAATGATTGAATGTTATATTTAAAAAATGGATGAATGAATGAATGTTATTAAATGTTAATGGGGAATTTAGAGTGATGTTAGGGGGGGGGAGGGGCCAAATGAGCTTCCACTTTCATGTGGTTGGCCTTCTTTAGTAGAGAATATTTAACTATTCTCGAAACCAAGTGAAGCTAAAACTTTAAAGATAAGCTTATAGTTAATAGTGACAACCAATTAGCAAGTCGAAATAAAGTTCTTCGTTACAGGTACCTTTTTAGTTTATAAAGCACGATGTCATTTTTTAATATTGTATATTTTTTTTCTTAGTTTATAGTATTCTTTTACTATAACAACATAATTAATGACCATTTTAGTAACTATTCTAACATCTCTTTATGACAAATCCTGTTTTGGCAAAGATGGCGACAAGTGGTGTTGTCTATTCCTTGGGAGATTGGATTGCATAGGTTTGTATCTCAAAATCATTTGCATGTGGTAGAAATGCATACTTGCAACCATTTCATTCTACATTTAAAAACATTTATTTTAATATTGCTTGTTTTAATTTATATTTTTGTCTATAGTCATTATAAATGTTGCAACCTTAGTTAGCTTTTATAGGCTATGAAGAACATAGTTGAGTACTAAAATAATTTTGTGGTTAAGCATTTTTTTTCCCCTACTCATAGTCCAATTTATTTACAATTTGGAAGGGTATGATTAGTGCACAATCTACAATTTTATACTCAAATAGTATATTTATTTCATAATCAATTCTGTAATTGAGTTTTCTTGAACTGATTTGTAATAATATCTCTAATCTAGGGGCCTCTAATTTCAACTTGAATGGAAGAAAGAAGTTCAATACAAGAACACATTAGAAAGTCAAATCTATGAGTGTTAAAGATTCCTCCAATGTATTTAACTATATTACCTATTGTACTCTTTACATTTAACTATATATGTTGTTCTCTGATAACCATTCATCTCGTTATATGGCAGACTGAGAAAGAGAAGAGAGAGAACAAATCATTTGGTTCGATGTGCATAGATGATAATATTACAAGGATAAATATGTTGTTGTTGGATATTAAGAGAAGATATTCATCTCTTTCTGCTTATGATATAGGTTGGTCTTTAAATATTCTTTTATATAGTTTGATGATATTTTTATAATGATCATGTAAATGTAAGAGACATTTGTTTGTTGGTGCAATGAGATTGGTGCTTATCCTATCAATTTGATTCTTGGCCTCTCAATGTTAAATCATTTGGAGAGTTTGGGTATAGCAAAACATTTCAAACATGAGATAAAATTATTTTACCTTCTTGGAATTGTCATTCTAGATGGTTTTTTTTACGGAAGAATTATTATATTTATTTTACATTATAACTATTTAAAAATTATTTTAATTTATCTATATTACTCAGGACGTTGTCCTTTAAAAGCAATTAATTTCCATATACCATTATAACATTTGAACTAAAAGAATTGTTGAATTTTTATTATAGATTCATTCTGAAATTTTAGATTCCTTGAGTTTGAAAAAGTCACTTTCTAATAAGAGGCTTTTGAAAGTTAAACTTCTGTGCATTGAAAAAGTTTACTAATAGCATAATTTTGGTCTATAGGTGCACAATTGATGGTAAAAAAATCATGGAAGAATCCTTCTAGAGAATGGTGAGTAGGTTATAAATTTTTCTGTGAACTTTTCACTAAAACTTTGATTGCTTGTTTGAAGGTGAGCTTGTTATCATTAATGCCTTATTAATATCAATATTTTATTCAAGCCATTTTCTTTGTAGATTAAACTAGTATTAATTCAGTTAAAACTTATCTGTAAGGAATAGCCTCACAGAAAGAGCGTAAGAAGAAATGGGAAGAGAAACATGTAGAAGCTACTTTGGATGCCTTCAAGAAGCTCACAACATTTGACTAGGTAGAGAATAAGTGGGTTAATACTTTATTTTGGCAGATTTCTCTTTAAAAAAGGAAGATCTTTATGTAGTAAGAGTTTCAGACTTTGTTTAGTTGATCAATTCACATAATCCCAATATGGGTATTCAATTTAATTTTCTTCCAGTTCCAGTTCATTGTTTCATGGAGTAACAAAAAACAAAAAAAACATTAACTCTTTCCTCCATTGAGCACGTCACAGCTCCTATTCTCAAAGCCTAGTTTGGTTGAAAAGGTTGGTTGCTTAAATGCATGCCATTAAAATAGGGGAAGCAATAGCTCACTGTGACAATCAACATCCACTAATATAAGCGTGTTCCAATCTCTCAGTGCACACAATGCATAATTTGCATTAAACCAAATGAATCAATCAAATTGATGATAGAATTACTACTTCTCAACTCAATATAACAGACATTCCCTAAACGTATAGGTACTTTTTTTAATTGCATGTCCCCTTTACACATCACTTTGTTAAGTGCATTAACCATATATTGCATTCATTACCTTTTAAACATGATTTTTCATGTTTATAGCTTTTCTCAATTACTTAATATTTGTAGGATGCAATATTTCAAGTTGTGGCAACTATTCTCAATTTAGGTAATTTTGATTTTACTAAGGGAAATGATAGCAATTCTTCTAAGCCAAAAGATGAGACAACTATGTTTCATCTTAAGATGGCAGCGAAGTTATTCATGTATGATTCCTTTCTTTAATGGTGATTTGGATGTTTTACTAGTTCTAAATATGTTTCTATAGTGCCTTTCCAACCTTGTCTATGTATACTGATTTTTTTTAGTGTAAAGTATATAATCAACATCTTTTTGTAGCACAAATGTTTAGACAAGTTGGGAAATACTCTATCCACATGCATATTCCATAGTAGACTACCTTTGCTTGTCTTCGGTAACCTTGGTTTCTTGGGCTTTTGCTCTGGTCATGATCCTTTAAACTATTTGGTTATAAAAATATCTTGTGCCAAGATAAGTATTGCAAATCTAAAGGTAGTTTGAAAATAACTCATAGCTACCTCTTGTATTGGACACAACTAACTATCTCATTTCTAACCTATCAAAAATATGATATGGTTGTAAGAAGTCTATAAGGTATAGTTGGAAAGCATACACTCTGATAATTATTACTTATTCCCTTGCTTGAGTCTTCAAAAGTGACAAAATACTATAAATTTTGAGTAGGTCAACTGTCAAACACATAATTAGTAAATGGGCAAAGGGCAACCATTTCAGTTTAGAAAATGCAAGCATGATAGAAAATATCTGAGAAGATGGAAAAGAAGCAAGCAAAGCCAAAATTTTGTCAACAAAGGATTTGTATAGATGGGATATTAAGGATTAGACTTGAGACACCAAGAAGTGTAAGAGAAAACACATACATGATTGATTGGTTCTCAGAGTAGTGCAGGCCTAGTCGAAGCTACAAAAAACATCAAATTACTATTTTGTATTGCTTAAGGAAATGTTTTATCTTAAAGTTCAAGATTTAATTATTCAATACACACAATCCACTAAAATTTACCTGTTACAATGGTCTCCTACAGAATGTCGTGGTAAAGAAAACCTATTATCATATATGCCACAAAAATTTTACCTGTTATAATGGTCCCTACACAATGCTGTGGAAAAGAAAACCTATTATCATATATGCCACTAAAATTTTACCTGTTACAATGGTCCCTACACAATGTCGTGGTAAAGAAAACCTATTATCATATATGCCACTAAACTTTTACCTATTACAATGGTCCCTACAGAATGTCGAGTCCTCTCTTTCGGAACCCCCCTTGAAAATCTATTCCCTCATGCAAGCGAAATGTTGGAAGTGAAGGAGTTGAAGTGCCCTTGGATTGATGCAGGTAAAACCATATCAAATCTCCAAACATACCATTAACCCACACTTCTCATGAATACTCTAAAACCCTCGACACCAAATGAAATGTGATAAATTTTTGCCTTTTTTTTTGTTTTTTTTTATGCTGCAGTGTGCGATTATGAAGCTCTTATTTGCCTCATATTTTGTTTGCAATCTTGAATGTAATTGGAATTGAACAGTTTTCATATCTTGTGTAAAGAATATCTGAGGTATTAAGTGTAGCTAAATCAATATGAGATGCTTTTATTGGAAATATTTATATCTTAATTAGTTTTACTAACCAGCTTGGTGGTTTTGTGGCCAGAAGAAAAGTATCAAAAGGATTAAAAATCAAAATGTGTACTCATTTTTGAAAACAAGAGGATATCCTTGGTTACTTGACATGTTGATATCTCTTATACTTATGATCTGTTGATTTTGCATATTGACATTTGCATGCTACCTTTTCCTTTTTTTTACATAACTTTCTTTAAAATATTCATTTTCAAGAGGTGTTATTATATTGTGTCAAAGCATTTGATGATTTATTAGGATTTGATTGCACAGTTTTGAGTCAATCTTCATTGATCCATTTTTTTATGAGTCACAAGAATCTATCTTTTTGAATCTTGAATGGTCCACTTAGAATTCATTGCATCTAGGTGATGCTCATAGAGCTGAAGGCTGAAGCATTGGTTCTTTTGAGAGGTCACCCATTCTATTACTATAGGCTATAGTACACTTAACTATGGAGCTTTCTGCATATTCAATCCACTTAACTTGTTACCACTGAGCCCCTTCACAAAACTTTCAGCAAGAATTGTGCTTTCTGAACCATTGTATATAATAGATCCCAAGGTTTTTTTTCCCTCCTAAATAGTCTAATTCTTGTTGTTACTGATCATGGATATGCATATAGGTGAAGGTGAGAAACTGGTGAGGGTATTGTTTGGAGTTGCTTGTTGTCGACAACCTGTAGTAATATTTGTTGATGAAATAGATTCTCTTCTCTCTCAAGTAAATATGCCATATATTTTCAAATTCATATGAGTCTAAAAAAAAAACATTGCATTGTAATATAAGAGAAATACTTAATTCTTATCCATAATCATGGGTGACAGTGCAAGTCAGAAGGAGAGCATGAGTCGAGCAGAAGATTAAAGACATAGTTCCTTATAGAGATGGAAGGATTTGATGGTGGAAAAGAAAAACTTCTAATAATTGGTAGTCCTTATAAACCAAATATATATTTTAACAAACAATAATAGGAAATAATTTCTTATGCTTTTTATTGTTCCAATTAATATACTATTTTGTATAGTTTTCTAGAGTCTACAATAACCTGAGTGCCATATATAGGAAATCAGAGCTTTCTTATTTGTAGCTTTTCCTTTGGTGTGCTTTCATTTTGGAGTAAAAAGAATGTTTATAAATTTTGAATGCTTAAACTTTGATGTGCAATGGTTTGGGAGTAAACATAAAGTTTTCAAATTCAGAATGCTCAATTTTCTCTGTGCAATTCAGCCAGAACATATTCTTTTGAACTATGTTGTTCCCACATCCCAACTTCGACTTATGAAATGCTCATTTCTATCTTTGTTGATACCAGGGCTGCCTACACACTACATCTAGCATTCTTCAAAGAATAAAATATATCACCTCCTCCTTGCTACCTCAAGCATCATCTAAAGACTAAATCAATAATCCTTCAAGATTATCTATATCCCTCAATGGCCAGTCTTGCATTCTTACACTTGCACAGGAAGAAAATAGTTATGAGAGGGTTAATAACTACATTATATATTATCTTAGGTGTGATGTTAAGGTTCTGGAAGAATCTTTTGTAAATGTGTCATTGTGACTCAAGATGAAAGCACTACAAAATCTCTTGACCTAGTTGTTGCACTTACTAGTCGAGATGCATTGGCAAAAATAGTATACTCATGATTGTTTGACTAATATGATGTACCATTTGTGAGTATTGTGTTTCTTAGGACAAGATCTCAAAGAAGAATATATTTGGAGAGTGAAGTATATTTCTTAGATTTTTTAGAAAGTATATTGTTCTATGGGCTCTTCTTAAGATAATTCCATTCGTATTGGATGCAGGCTGGTAAATAAAATAAATAATTCCATTGGCTAGGACACTAATTGGCATTCTTGATATTTACAGTTTTGAGATTTTCAAGAATAACAGCTACATTTTTTTAATAGACATCAAGACTGCATATTTTAAATCATGTCTTGTAGCTATAGTCACTACAATTTAGCAAGCTATATTTGAAAGCTTTCACAATACAAAATGTTTACATATTACTCTTTAGTGAGCTAAGGAAAACTTATTTTTTTCTTCATTGCAGTTTTGAACTGTTCTGTATCGATCTTACAAATAAGAAGCTAGAACAACACTTCAATCATGTCAAAAAGTTCCATATCTATTAAATTATCATAATTTTTGAAAGAAATATATTTTTTATACATTTTGTTTTTGCTCTTTGCTCAAGGTATATTTGCTTAACTATTTTAATATTATTTTGTTGTGTATGATAGTTACTTTTTTCTATGGATTTGTGTATATGCTATGCAACATGTCTTTAGATGGAATAGGATGAATACACAAGAGAAGAAATTGATTGGAGCTACATTGATTTTTTTGATGATCAAGATGTTTTGGATCCGATTGAAAAGGTCTTTTTTGATATCCATTTCCTTTTCTAGTTAGATGTAGATGCAAATTGCATAGTTAAACATACACTAAATATATCATTTTAATTAAGGTTCTCAATAAACATCTTGGGTATAGGTAAATCAGTGGGGTTAACACTTATTCATAACTTAAAATAATAATTTTTTCTATAGAATTGAGTATCTTATGGACTAAATATTTTAGAATGAATGATACCTTTCTCAATTTAACTTGTAGTGCTTTGTTAGAAATTTGTTTTATTAGAGCACAAACTTTTGAAATTGAGGGCTAGGATCTTAAATACAGCTGTATTTTGTATATGCAGAAACCAGGGGGAATTTTAGCTCTTCTAGATGAAGCATGGTATGTTTATGAGACCATTGTTAATACAATTTTTGAGATGCCCATTTGACATCATACGACATGCTAGTTTCCCTTGAGCTTTGTTTTTAAATTCATAGATTTCAAAATAAGAATGGCATTTCCATTACTATGTGAATAAGATATAGGAAATGGGAAGAAAATAATAGTGACATTTTTTTAGCTATATGAGGACAAGATATAATGAATGGAAAGTTATAATGTAGCTATTCAACAAAATAGGAATCTCACAAGCATAAATGGAAGCTAAATACCAATGAGAGTAAATCTTGTACTTTAGCTTTGAAGCAAAGATTAGGCCATGATTAACTTAACAAAATAGGGATAATAGGAAGGCTTGGATTGGTTAACAGATTATATAAATTAATAATTTGAAACCTAGCAAGAAAATACCAGATTAGATAAATTGAACAATCACCAGCATGTGCTCATTTCTCTCAGGTAGTTATTCTTTGCTGAAACAACACATGCTAATATCTTATAGAATTTAGATCATGATGATAAGTATACCCCAATCATCCCAGAAATATATAAAAAATCTATCCAAGTTTATGGCCTATTATTATTATGAGCTTTATAAGTTTATATAGTTCATTTTCTATTAAAAATTGCTATTACATTTTGGTTTTCTTTGTGTTGTACATAATCAAAATTAAACCCATTTATTTCTTATTACAGGGCCGCATCTACCTTATGCTCAAAAAAAGAAGAGGAAGCCTCATGTTATAAAAAAGAGGAAGCCTCATGTTATAACATGAGGCTTCTTCTTTTTTCAAGCATCAGCCTTATGCTCAAAAAGAAGAAGAGGAAGCCTCATGTTATAATATTAGAACCACAACAGCCATAGGAGAATGTTGAAGATAGTCATGATGTGCCTATTAGCAGTAGGCACATCATGACTATCTTCAGCATTCTTCAATTAGGAATTCTCTTTTAGTTGAGAGCTCGCAAGGGAGATTAGCTAGTGAAGATGCTCTGTTAGTGCCTTCAGAATTAGCAAGAAAGTGGGGTGTGCGACCTCCTCTAGAAAATGGTACCGTTGGACCAATCCAACATTAAGAATCAAGGTTTAGAACTATCTCCAAGGTAGTTCATCATATTAGAACATGGGAAATGGTGCCTTGTACTACCTTTTTATATTTATTGCTTACCTATCTGCAACTCCACAATCGATATTGACAGTCTCTTGCCCTCACTGTGCAACTGAACTACTTTACTTTTATTGATGCAACTAAACTACAAGTGCCTTTTGTGTTCTTGACAAATTGTAAGCTTTCAACTTTTGTGAAGCCATTACGAATACAAATGAACAACTAGTGAGGTGTATATTTTAAGGCAATTTTTTGTTTCTATAACGTACAGTTCAATTGCTAGAAATATTTCATCTAGATTTTTAATTGATAGATTGTTAAATTTTCATGTCATTTTCTACTTTGGTTGGGTAATTCTCCTTGCATTTGTAAATCTTGCTTCAGTCTTTAGCCTAATGACAGTGTAGTATTACATCCAGGGCGATAATATAGTTGGCTTAAAACTTTGCATTAAAGAAAATATCAAGGGATAATATTTGAATTGTGGATATTTGTAAATTATGTTGGTTTTAGACATAGTTATAGTTATAGTTATATATGTGCTCTTATGATGATGTGATTGGGACTGTAAGTTTTTTTTTCATGTTTATCTATTTGAAAAATAGATGAAATTATTGGCTTTCATTCCTGTTAAATAATTCTTTCCTAATTTTATTCTTCCCTGTAGGAACCAAAATTTAGATGTGTTGTGCCAATTATTGCAAAGGCTTTGCTCTCATAGGAGCCTTTTAAACTAGACAAAATTTGAGTTGTAAAGCATAATTGCTTAGTGGAGACTCAGGATATTGTGCACATTTCTTCCTCCTTCCCATTGTTTTGTATGAAATAAATCATGTGATGAACGAAAAAATGGTGTGGAGGTAGAAATGTACACAATACCCTAAATCTCATGCACTAAGCAATTACACTTTAGAATCAAGTTTTGTACAGTTTAGAAGTTTCCTATGAGAGCAAAGCTTTTACAATAATTGGGACAGCTTGTCAAAATTTTTACATATCTTGGTCTCAATTTCAACACAAATGTCTTCATTTTGATGTTGATTGTATGGCATTGGCATAGAAAAATAAGGAGTTTTGGTCACAATTTTGATGCAAAACTAGTCGCCTTTGACATTGATTGTATGGCAGGGGCATAGAAAAGTAAGGGGGTTTTGGTTGCAATTTCGATGCCAAATTCTAGGTTTATGTCAAAATTTTGACTAGCAGTACGTGCAAATGAGAAAATAACAGTTTAGGTTTCACGTCGGTAAGTCCACCTTTATGAAGTCAAAGTTTTGACGCAAAATGTATGTGTCAAAAAATTGACCAAAAAAGATCGACAACAAGCTTAGTCGCCTTATCGACCTACTTTGGTCAAAATTTTGACCTTTTCGCGTCAAAATTTAGGCCTAAATTTACTAGTGTATGATATCATACATATCATAATTGACTACTTTAAAGTTGTCTCCCAGACTATGCCAGAAATCATGATATTGAGATAAGTCAATTTTTCTTGATCCAGTAGTCTTGAAATGTGTCAGATGTCATGATAATTCATGTATCAGGATAGAATATGTAATTTCTCTGATATTGGAGACTTAATTTTCATCCTAAGATCAAGGTTTAAATTTGATTTACTTCTTTTGATTGTTTTCTTAGAAAGTGTCAGAAATTAGATAACTCATATTCTTGTTATGTGTTAAGACTGATGCTCACAATTATTTGTGATGGGAGTTTATGTTTTTTTTAGATAATTATGTTGGCTATATCCTCCCTCACTAAGAGGGAATGTTGAATGTATAGCTTTAGTTGAATTGATGATCTCAGTAAATTATAATAATTTGATATGTATGATCATAAGCGTATGTACACACATATGTGTGTGTATATTAAAAATTGTGATAATGCCTTATTAATACATTTGACTTCAACTGAGTCTATATATATCTACTATAGTAGATGACATTTAAAATCATATTACTTACTATGGAGGATCGAGGTTACTTATATTATCCAAGATTGGTAACATATTTGAAGAGCATGCTAAGTGCTAAGCATGTAAGTAATTAAAATTAGTCATGGTTAAATAAGACCATGAGCCTTCATGGGTCATACCATGTAAGGGTCATGACCTTATGTAATCATGACCCATGAGGTATATATGTTCATCATATCGATGTAGAAAAAAATTAATCACATCAGCCATTTATCTTTTGCATTTGATACTCATACAAACATTAGTCTTTGTTATTGGCAAGTTTAATATGTACCACAACACGTTCATTATAGATAGACAATAAATTTTATTACATGTACTATTCTATCAAGTGTGTGTGTGTGTGTGTGTAAACTTAAGTATAGCATATAATTTTGTTCAATAAGAATTGTATACTACATTAGAAGAAGAATAATGTAGATCTGTAGATTAAGAAGAAATAAATATTCTTGATCTTAGATCCCAAATTTCATAACATTCCCTTTATGTTGTTCATTTCATCACTTCAATTGTTTAAATTTTGGATAACATAACTCCAAAATCTCTTACTAGACAAACAATGTTGTCTCATTTCAAGTCATACATCCCTACGTTGGTAAGATAAATAAGCTTTAATGATGGAATTTGATGGCTACTTGGTAAAGACATTATGTCTTCAAGTTTAGGAATTATGCCATATTTTTTGTCTAGTGTTTGTGTCCAACATTCTTGGTGTCAGTATTAGTGTCAGGTGTTGGATTCTTAAATTTTTGTGACATATATGGCTCTAGGTTACTAAAAAATATTATCTATTGATATGAGCTCCAATTTTCAATGAAATCTTGATCTTGATGCATGTGTTAAAGAGTGGATTTTAGGACTTGCAAATATCTCATGCATTTTCCAAGATGAAAATCTATAAAAACATTGTTAAGTGGCCAAAAGATTGTTGTTTCACAAGGAATTTGTGGCATCTACAAAGTAGCAAAGATGTTGCAGTATCACAGAGATTGAAGAAGATCAATTTGTAAAATGGTTTGGAGGAATTGCTAAGTAGCGACATATCACTATTTCACTAGAATGTCATAGAGGAGACTGAGAGATGGAACAATATTGTCATTTCTTGAAAAAAGGGAACTAAGATTTGATAAATCTTGATAGAAGATCTTAATGCATTAGCTCATTAACTTGATCTGACCACCAATTAAAGCAGTTTATTGCACTTTTCAACAAGTATATTAGTGGTGTTTTATCAAACTTCAAGCAAGGACACACGGATTTGGAAGAAAACCCATATAAATGGTGTAAGACACCAAATGAAAAAATTAAAACATGTTTAAGTTTTGTTGAAGATCATGAAGAGTAAATTTCCAAGGTGATAGTTCTCAACTCAAATGTACCAAAATTCTTTTGAGGAAAAAATGCATCTATAAACTTGATTGTTATGATGAATTTTGCATGTGTATAAGAGATTTTGGAGATACAGGTAGTGTAGATTAATTAAGCTTTCTTTTATAATAGGAACTCGATATTTTGTATCCAGTTACACTATGTTACCAGAAATGAGAAATGATAATTTTGGAGGTTTCTTATAAGAAACATGTTTATAAATAATAAACTTTAATTTAGAATAGGAAATACATTTCTAATTAAGAAAACTAAATATAATAATAACAAAATTATCTAATAATAAAAATAAAATAGACAATCTTAATAGTTAAAAAGATATTTAATAACATATAAAACACCAGATATTGCTGCCTTAATCTTGGCTAGTTCTCCTCTGTCAATCAACCAATCTGAACAATTGGTGAATCTGAACAAACTAAATGTTAAACAACTAATTCTATACCATCAATCCTCATGTAAATTTTAAATAACTAGTACTCCTTACTTAATTTTTCCAATGCCAAAATGACTTGGCAACATTTTCTCTCAAAAACAACTATTTCATCCATTGCAATGGGTTTTGTTGGTGGCAACGTGAAACAATAGCCATCTGTCACATTTTTGGCAACTATAATCCACTATTATTAAATCTAAAATAGAATTTTATGCATTGATTGTATGCTATAATAGGATTTTAGACTATATTTGATTTGTGGATCAAGGATCTCGAGCATGTCTTGCAACCTAGCATGAATGAAGAAGAAAAAGAATAGCTAGATATCATCACTAGTATCATCTTTTTCACCTAGGTCCCTAAAACTAATTATGTTGTGTACTAGAATGATATGATAGAATTAAAGGCAAAGCAAGACAAATCCAAGTTTCATGAGCTACTTCAGGAGGTGCAAGTGAACGAAGGAGGATGGGTTTCAGAAGAATTTTAGGATGAACTATTGGACTTGCTTGATTGGTTCATATTAATGGGGTTCCTTTCATCCTGTAATAATATTAATGATCACATTTTTTTGACTATTATTTAGGTAGTGAACTAGAATTTTGAAAAGTCACTATTGCAATAGTTTGTACTTGTTTTCATCCCTTCATTTTATATAAGAGGGATACCATGACCTAAGAAAAGGCCAGAGATATAATAGATAGGATATAAGATATAGTATACAGTTGAAAATTGAACACACGTCTACTTATTTTTTGAAGTCAATACAAATAACCATAATTTTTTTGTCTAAATTGAAGGTTTGAGAGTTACCACTTCTAGTCAATCTATTGTAACTATTGGTTCAAGAATCAGTTGTCATTCTTGTAATGGTTGTGTTGAAATATTTTTTTCCTTAATGTTTGTATAATCATCAAGGAAATCTTTGAGGCTTACTTCATCTTTTAGTCCTCCATGAAAACATAATAGTCATCTATGAAATTTTTTAACCCATTATTTGAAGATGATGAGACTCTCTTATGGCACAAGGTTGCATCCTTGTACGAAGTAGAATGTGATCAGGAATTAAAAAAAAAAATTTTTGTTATGAGGCATGAAATGTAGGCTACATCTAAAAATAATGCATGCTCTATTACACTAGTTTATGAGATATATAGAAAAGAGATAATAATGGGGTCCATGTATGATTTCATAAAACATTCCATACTATCATCAAAATAACATGTATTCAACCATGGCATAACATAAAGATGTACTTATATTAGCATATGATACTAATTATAAAAGTCCACATATTGTCCATAATTAATACTTAAATTATATGTAATAGCATAAAAAGATCTTGAAAAGATTCTTGAAAGAATATGAAAAGCATATTATCTACTATCCTAAGAATGCCAAAATTGGGGCTCATTTGTTGGAAATCTGATTGAAAAGCTCATTGTTGTTAAAGATCAAAGAGGGAGATTTTTGTCAAAGAATGTTTTCAATCATTGTTTTGTCATTGATGTCAAACCTGCTATTTGTAGGGATGATATTTTCTTATAAGATCCAAGTACTATCACTTAGTTGATTGATGAAGAGGATTTGATCAAGAAGATGTAACAAGAGCACCTAAGGGAAAGGTTGAGTTATGATGTTGTAATGAAGTGCAAGGATCAGTTAAGAAAATGGTCAAGTAATGTATTGATGACATACTCAAAGATATAGAGGTTGGTTACACTTAGAAACATTGGAGGAAGAATTTGTAACAAGGTTGACTGCAAAGCTTAAACTAAAATCATAAGTGGGTGTTGAGCAAGTTAGTTGAAGTCGAGCAATTTTTTAGTAGAAGCTGAGTAACAAACATTTCTAGTGTGTGCCGAGTGATCTTCATGTATCGAGTGAAGATCAGGTGCTAAGCATCAAAAAAAATTTAGTTGGTGTTGACTGATCATCAGGTACCGAGCATCAGGAAAAACACAGTTGATGCCGAGTAACACAGTATGTGTCGAGCACAAGTATTTCAATAGTACTGAGCTACTGCATTATTTCAAAAGATGAAGATTTTCCAAATCTAAGCTGACATAGTGGTTACATTAAATTTTGTGAATGAATTGGAGGATAAGGATGATGAGTTGTTGGCACAGAATCCTATGTAAACCATTTTTGGGTGAATTCTAAGGGATTATTCACGATGTTTCTAGAGGAAACAAAATATGGGTTAGATGCAATGAATCCTACCTAATCCATGTGAATTGAAATTGAAAAATGGAATAATCGAGCAAGAAAAGGAACTCCAAGACTTCTATTTAAGAAGTTATAAACCAAGAAGCAAAGAGCTACTGATAATGTTGCTGCTGAAGTGCCAAAATTTGTGAAGTAGTTAAAAGGGTGTCAAGAAGGAGACATCTAGAAGAAGGAAGAGCACAAAGGCTCTGCTTCTAGGAGTGTTCATGAAGAGATGATTGCATTGGTACATTAAGTGTGGAGACTCAAGAGGACTAAGCTTGAAAGGAGGGCAAGTTGTCAAGAGTTGTAGAGATTGAAGGCTAGGCAAGGGTATGAGCTAAGATGTGATTTGAGATCTGCAAGATAAGTTGTATGTTGTAATCAAGTCAAGATTTTCTAATACTCTCTAGCAATTGTATTAGATCTAAAAATCCTATGGACTTAGGTTGGCCTAATAGCCATTTGTAAATCCTTTAATAGGGTGACATTCCAAGTGAATGTTCTAAGGTCCTTTAACTAGGTCCACTTCTAATAGGGTGGTTAAATCCTCTAACAAGGTCACATTTAACAGTGTGGTGTAAGCCCTTAACAAGGAAAACCTTTCATAGGGCATCACTGTAGAAGGGTGAAAATTGAGCAGCATGTTACTGGTGGTTTTTTCTCAATTGGGTTTCCACATAAATCACTGTGTCATGTGTTGATTTCATATGTGTTATAGTTGCATGTTGATTAATAGTAACTTGCTAATTAGATAATTTAAAGTTTGGGTAAACGAATGGTTGAATGAGTTCACTACACTTAGTGAAAATTTTGAATAATACATTTGGACCTTGAATAACTGATTCACCCCCCCACTCTCAATTATTCTAAAGCAATTCTAACAATTGGTATTAGAGCCATGTGTTGATTTAGTTTCAAGGTACTAGAAGTAGGAAGATCAAGATGTTCAAGAGAGAAGTTCCCAAGGTCAACAAAGATAACTTTTTTGCATGGTGGAGTCTGATGAAATTGCACCTTGCATCAATAGGTGACTATCCACAAACCTCAATTGGAATAGAACATGTAACTCCAGCAGGACCTCTTACTACAGATGATTTGAATAAAAAGAAGGAGCATAACCAAGCAATGTTGGAGATTGCCTCTACACTTAACTATGCAGAATATGATGGCATTAAAGACTGTGACACTACATTCAAGATGTTGAAAACCTTGTTAGAGATCTATGGAGGAGATTAGAATGTTCAAAGAGAAAAGAGAGAAAGCTTAAGAGGAAATTTTGATGACATGAAGATGGAGGAAGGTGAAAATGTTGCCCAATATGCTACAAGAATGAAAGAAGTGGTGAGTGCAATAAGAAGTCTAGGTGGACAATTGGAAGAAGAAACAACTATCGACAAATACTTAAGAACTCTACTCCCTATCTATTCTATAAGAGTTTCAGCCATCCAAGAGCTAAGGTGTGTACGAGGGAACACACTAACCTTTGAAGGAATAGTGGGAAGACTAACTACATTTGAGCTATCTAATTTTGACAACTATAGAGCTAAGAATCTTGAATCTACTTTCAAGGCCAAGATGACAATAAAAGATACCAAGGAGGACACATCAAGCAAGAGAAGAAGAAAAGGAAAACATGCATCTAGTGATAGCAGCACATATGAGGAAGATGTGGAATAGTTAGAAGCACTACTAGCTAGGAGATTCTATAGAGGTAAAGAAAAATGTAAAGGTAAGCTCCCTATCATATGTTTCAATTGCAATGAAGTAGGTCATATAGCTATAAGATGTCCACAAAAGAAGAACTATAAAGAAGGAAACAAGAACAAAAGAGAAGATGACAACAAAGATCAGAAGGAGAAAGGCAAGAGATGCTACATTGTTGAATAATATTCTAATGAGAATGATGATGAAGTAGTCTATGTAGCCATGAAGGATGAATCAAACAAGAATGAAAAGTGGATCATAGACAGTGGATTCTCACATCACATGACATGAGCTAAAAGTAAGTTCATTTCCTTTACTCAGTATGATGGAAATAGTGTTAGATTTGGTAATGATGCCCCATGTAAAATCAAAGGAAAAAGCTCTATCAAACTTATAGAGAAAATTTCATGTGATAATGCATACTATGTTGAAGGATTGAACTACAACTTGTTGATTGTATCACAGTTAGGCAATGTAGGTTGCAAAGTTGAACTTGGAAACAAAACTGCCAAGATCTATGACAGTGATGGAAATCTGATAGGAAAGGGTGAACAAACCAGGAGTAATCTATTTTACCTAGATATAGAAGATGCAACATGTCTTATTGTTAGACTTGATGATGTGTGGTTGTGGCATAAAAGGCTGTGTCATGTTAACTTTGATAATCTGATTAGCATTAGCAAGAAAAAGAGAGTCAGAGGGTTGCCCAAGTTGAAGAAACCTGAAAACACAATGTCCAAACAATGTCAACTAGGGAAGATGACTAAGTCTAGTTCCAAAAGCAAAAAATACACTTCCAATGAAGTACTAGAGTTAGTTCATACAGATTTATGTGGCCCAATAGAAGTGCAAAGCTACCTAGGAGACAGATACATAATGCTATTTGTAGATGACTATTCCAGGATGATGACTGCTATATTCCTAAAGAAAAAATCTAATGCATTCCAAATGTTTAAGTGGTATTTGGCTAGAGTTGAAAAGGAAATAGGAAAGAACTTGAAATGCCTAAGGTTAGACAGAGGAGGTCAGTTCACATCAAGAGAGTTTGAACTATTCTGCAATGACAAAGGTATTAAAAGGCAAATGTCTGCAGCAAGAACTCCACAACAAAATGGCATTACTAAAAGGAGGAATAGGTCAGTGATTGAATATGCTAGAACCTTGATGATGGAGAAAAATGTTGCACTAAAGTACTAGAGAGAAGCTATAAGTACTACAGTCTACACACTGAATAGAGTTCAAGTCAAGAAAGTTACAAATTCAACACCTTTTGAATTATTGTATGGTCATTCACCTAATGTTAAACATTTCAAAGTATTTGGTTGTAAATGCTATATTCTAAAAGATACTAGAAATGGAGAGTTTGAGGCAAAAAGTGATGAAGGCATATTCCTTGGATACTCCACTAAAAGTAAGGCATATAAATGTTTGAATACTAACACTAACAAAGTTGTGGAGAGTACAAATATAAATTTTGATGAGCATGCAAAAGTTTAGGTTGATGAGTCAAAGAAAACATAGGATTATAGATCCTTTGTATACTTCTATAAAGGAATGATAGTTGAAGACAATGCTACAAATCAAGTTGGGAATCAGCAACAAACTTCAGTATCTGCTGAGTCTCAACCAATGAATGTCGAGTTACATTTAGAAGCTAAGCTGCAAAATGTAGAAAATGCACATTCTAATTCTAAAAATAGTATGCAAGAAAGAAATGATGAAATGATAGATGAAGAAGAATGAAATGACTTTGAAGCTGAAGGATCAAACATGGAAAGAATGACTAAACCCAGATTAGCCAAGTATGTGAGAAGACATCACCTTCCAGATCAAATCATTGGTGACAAGAATGCCATACCAATGACAAGGAATAGGCTTAGGAATTAATCATGTTTGCTAAGAAAGATTGAACCCAAAACAATAAAAGATGCACTACAAGATGATGATAAGTATAAAGCCATGAAAGAAGAGATAGATCAGATAGAGAAAAACAAAACATGGTCTCTAGTTCCTAAACCAGTTGACAAGAATGTGATTGGTACAAAATGGGTGTTTAGAAACAAACTTGATGAGAATGATGAAATAACAAGAAACAAAGCCAGATTAGTTTGCAAAGGCTATGCACAAGAAGAAGGACTAGATTATGGAGAGACATTTTCCCTTGTTGCAAGAATGGAAGGAGTAAGAACATTACTTGCCTATGTTGCATACAAATGTTTCAAAGTCTACCAAATGGATGTGAAGTCTACTTTTCTGAATGGTATATTGGAAGAGGAAGTCTACATAGAACAACTAGAGGGATTTGTTGATGAGAAGAACAAGGACATGGTGTGCAAGCTACACAAAACACTTTATGGATTGAAGCAAGCACCAAGAGCATGGTATGAGAGGTTGCACAAATATCTTGTGAATATAGGATTTGAAAGAACAGATGATAATAGCAACTTGTACATCAAAGCTAAGGAAGGTAAAGATATTTTGATATTAAAAATCTTTGTTGATGACATAATATTTGAAGGTAAAGATGTTTTATTCAAAGATTTTGTTGATCAAATGAAGCATGAATTTGAGATGTAAATGTTTGGAGAAATCAAATGTTTTGTTGGATTACAAGTACATCAGTTAAAGCATGGCATATTTGTGACCCTATCCAAATACATCAAGGAAGTACTCAAAATATTTGGTTAGAAGAATCAAAACCAATCAGCACACCAATGGAAACATGCCATAAACTATCCAAAAATGATGAGTCTACTGAAGTAAATCAGACATTGTATAGGTCAATGATTGGAAAGCTGCAATATGTTTTACATAGTAGACCGAACATTGCATTAGCTATTGGAATAGTAGCAAGATTTTTTGCAAATCCAAGAGAAAATCACTTAATGGCAGTAAAGAGAATATTGAGATACCTGAAATGAACTGATGACTTTAGTCTATACTACAAGAGGAATGAGAAGTTTGAACTGAAAGCCTACATTGATGCATATTGGGGATGTAACATTGATGATAGAAAAAGCACCAGTGGAGGAGCACTTTTCTTAGGAAAGAGGTTGATTACATGGACAAGCAAAAAACAAAGTTGCACCTCATAGTCTACTGCTGAAGATGAATATGTGGCAGCTGCTATAAAATGCACTAATATTGTATGGATCAAACATTTGCTACAAGGTATGAAGGAAGAAGTAAATGAGCCAGTGATACTTTATTGTGATAATGCAAGTGTCATTAACCTATCAAAGAATCTAGTCATGCATGTTAAAACCAAGCATATTGCAATCAAATATCACTATGTAAGCGAGCTAGTGGAAGACAAATAAGTGAAGATGGAATATGTTAGCTCAAAGGAACAAATTGCTGATATCTTCACAAAAGCACTATCAAAAGATGTTTTTGAGTATCTTAGAGGTAAGTTAGGGGTGATACCCCTAGCTAAGGCTACTTGAACCAAAATGAAAGTATGCCCTGCATCAAATGACCTGAATGATGAATATTTTATACATTGATGTAGAGGATGTTTACTTTGGGATCCATGCCTAAAGTAGTAGAAGTGCTGAAATTCAAAATCAGTCACAAACAAGGTGATAGAGGGAGACATTAAATGAACTTGTAAGAGCTACATTTTCATATTAAGATGCTAATATGTCTTTGGCGTTGTTGTCAAAAAGGGAGAAGTAGACAACTAATCAACAACTGTTGAAGATAAAATATTAAAAAAGAAGGAGAGAAGTAGACAACTGATCAAATAAAGATAGAGAGAGACTTCAGAGGTTGATTAGAACAATAGAAGTTGAACAATACAGAGGGATAAAGACAAAGAACAAGGATACATCAAAAAAGAGGGAGAAGCTAAAATGAAGCAATAAGAATAATAGAAGGAGATGTGATGTTACAATTTACTTTTTGGCATTTGACTTACTATTCTAACCTAGATAGCATTTGGTTGAATACTTTAGTCTAATGGTTGATCAGTTTGGTTTGCCATCAATGCCAAAGAGGGAGATTATTGGAAATCTGATTGAAAAGCTCATTGTTGTTAAAGATCAAAGAGGGAGATTGTTGTCAAAGAATATTTTCAATCATAGTTTTGTCATTGATGTCAAACCTGCTATTTGTAGGAATGATATTTTCTTATAAGATCCAAGTACTATCACTTAGTTGATTGATGAAGAGGATTTGATCAACAGGATGTAACAAGAGCACCTAATGGAAAGGTTGAGTTATGATGTTGTAATGAAGTGCAAGGATCAGTTAAGACAATGGTCAAGTAATGTATTGATGACATACTCAAAGATACAAAGGTTCATTATACTTAGAAACATTGGAGGAAGAAGTTGTAACAAGGTTGACTGCAAAACTTAAACTAAAATCATAAGTGGGTGCCAAGCAAGTTAGTTGAAGCCGAGCAAATTTTTAGTAGAAGCTAAGTAATAGACATTTCTAGTGTGTGCCAAGTGATCTTCATGTGCCAAGTGAAGATTAGATGTCAAGCATCAAAAAAAATTTAGTTGGTGACGAGTGATCTTTAGGTGCCAAGCATTAGGAAAAACATAATTGATGCTGAGTAACACAGTATGTGTCGAGTACTAGTATTTCAATAGTGCCGAGTTGCTGCATTATTTCAAAAGATGAAGATTCGCCAAATCTAAGCTAACATAGTGGTTACATTGAATTTTGTGAATGAATTGGAGGATAAGGATGATGAGTTTTTGGCACAAAATCCTATGTAAACCATTTTTGGGCAAATTCTAAAGGATTATTTAAGATGTTTCTAGAGGAAACAAAATATGGGTTAGATGCAATGAATCCTACCTAATCCATATGAATTAAAATTGAAAAATGGAAGAATCAAGTGGGAAAAGGAACTCTAAGACTTCTATTTAAGAATTTATAGACCAAGAAGCAAAGAGCTGCTGATACTGTTGCTGCTGAAGTGCCAAAATTTGCAAAGTAGTTAAAACGGTGTCAATAAGGAGACATCTAGGAGAAGGAAGAGCACAAAGGCTCTACTTCTAGGAGTGGTCATGAAGAGATGATTGCACTGGTACATTGAGTGTGGAGACTCAAGAGGACTAAGCTTGAAAGGAGGGCAAGCTATCAAGAGTTGCAGAGATTGAAGGCTAGGCAAGGGTAAAAGTTGAGAAGTGATATGAGACTTGCAAGATAAGTTGTATGTTGTAGTCAGGTCAAAATTTTCTAATACTCTTTAGCAATTGTATTAGATCTGAAAATCCTATGGACTTAGGTTGGCCTAACAGCCATTTGTAAATCCTTTAATAGGGTGATATTCCAAGTGAATGTTCTAAAGTTCTTTAACTAGGCCCACTTCTAACAGGGTGGTTAAATCCTCTAACAAGGTCACATTTAATAGTGTGTTGTAAGCTTTTAATAGGGCAGGCCTTTCATAGGGCATCACTTTAAAAGGGTGAAAATTGAGTAGCATGTTACTGGTGGTTTTTCTCAAATTGGGTTTCCACATAAATCACTATGTCATGTGTTGATTTCCTATGTGTTATACTTGCATGTTGATTTATAGTAACTTGCTAATTAGGTAAGTTAAAGTTTGGGTAAATGAATGGTTGAATGAGTTCACTACACTTAGTGAAAAGTTTGAATAAGCCATTTGGACCTTGAATAACTGATTCATCCCCCCCCCCCCCCCCCCAAAGTTATGCTAAAGCAATTCAAACATCATCGTTCCTCTCAATCGATTTAATTATTGGTCCCTCAATGGTTCTTCTTGTGTGCAAATTCCCTTAAGTCATATTTCAGCTAATGTCCATGGTCATCTGTCTTGAAGCTCCATAAATGGACCTTTATCTATTCTAATTCTCACAAGTTGTCATAATGTTGTCCTCATCCATGATAGAAAATAATTGGCACAAAGGGATAAGTGGTTGCATTATCAATGGAAGCCAAATTTCCTTCTTTTCTAAACCATTATGCATATACCTTGTGGCTCTCAATGTGGCAACTTGGAGAATATTGGGAGAGTATGTCTCACTTCTTTGATGTTGAATTATCATGTCTCCCCACCTATTATGACAATGTTGTAAAGCAACCTACAGGTCAGCATTCACAATTCTCTAATATTGATAAAAAATTCTTTCTTGATAGGTTCAATGTGATGCCTAGCCCTCTGATCATCCCATAATTTATTACAGTCAAAATATATTTTGTGACTAATTCCAAATTCCTTCTTGGTTAAAAGGGGTTTGGGGACTTCCTCATATTTATAAGTATAAAATTATATAAGGCATTGATATGAATATCGATTGACATAGCATAAAGGATTCCAATCAATGTCATGTGGAACAACAAGATCATGTAAAATAAATTCACATAGAGAATGTTAAAATGTTCAAGGGAGACCCTATATGCTTCATAAAACTCACAAGGGGTTATCAATGAAGAATTCTTTCCCTACCATAGTGGAAATTTAAACAAAACTCTTGAAGATAAAGTGCATAAACAGGGGAAGGTCCACATTCAAGAATTTGTGGAACAAACTGAATTACTTGATTAAAATTTTCTTTGAGATTGGTAATCTCCACATCCTTGTTCTGAATTGCCTAATTTAGTCTGCAAATTTTAATTCATACATTTTTTGTTGATCAATTATTTCCTTATAACATTTCATACCTATAGAAAAGGTAGTGAGTTGAAAAGGAGGCCTAATGGTATCTACTCTTGCCTCTTCCTTTTCATCTAACTTATTATTTCCATTCCCTTGACTATCCTCTTGTTGTCCCTTTTCTTTAGCATTTTTAGGGTATGTACTTTCTTGATCATTTTTAGGCTCTCCTGCTGGTGCATTTTTAGGTAACACATCATTTTACTCATAATCCCCCTTCTAGTTAATTTGTCCCCCTATAGACATGTCTTCACTAGTCCCTAATATTGACTCACTTAGAGTGGTTGTTGCTTCCACATGTTCTGTAATTTTTTCCTATGGATGAGCTGGAGGAGCTTCCTTAGGATTTTCTTCTATAAATGGATGTATTGGTGCATTGATGACTTCCTTAGATAACTATTAATCCTGCATAACCTGATTATGATCAAGCTAAATATTTGCCCCTTAATTTTCTTATAATAGTCTTTGAGATTCATTCTTTATCTCTTCTTCAACCTTTGCTAAATTACCCAATCCAACACTAGGATCAAATTTGACTTCCATGGCCTATTCCATATCTTTGGGTATAAAATGTTTAGATTGTGGATGAAGAGAGGAAAGATTAAAAAGTTGTGTGGAGATAGATTTATGTGATGAGGGAACCAGAATGTAAGTTTGTAGGTTCTTACACATGTTTTTACTAACGATGTAACCTACATCTTCTTTGCGGGGTGGACTGGTTTAGGTTTCTTGAATGGAGTGGCTGTAGGAGAAAGAGTTTCTTTTGGATGACTCTATTTTTACTACCCTTTTTAGGAGTAACATTGGGTCCTTTTTCTTGCACCTTTTCTTTTCCTTTTCTAAAGGAAGGACCAAATTCTGGAGATGCAATCTTAGGTTTTTCCTTATCCATTCTTTCGCATAGGGGTATATTATCTAATGACTCATATATGAGCCTTGTGTAGACTATGGACTGACTAGAGGAGAAATCTTGAATATAGAAACCCTTACATTTTTTAGCAATAGTTTTCCCTTTTGGTGTAGGGGCATACCTTCTATAGATCAAAATGCCTTCCCATGCCAATTTAGAAACATCCCTAAGTGACCTCTCAACAAGAAATTTAATCAAAAAATAGTGTGGCACATAATTCGACCTACCCTTTTTATACTTGTTAGCATAATTTGACATTAAATTATAAAGAAAGTCAGGGACATTCATTATTCTCTCATGTCACAAATGTGACAAAACTCCAAATGATGGGAGCGCAAATGGAGAACCTACCTTCACAAGTAATGTATTTGATGATGTATATTACCATGTGGCTCCATTTTTGTGGAAGCATTACTCTCTTAGTCCCTTCCTTGTCTGTGTCAAGAGGGCCATCTCTAGGTCAAGAAAATTTGGTCTGTGCACTCCTTGCATCTATATTACGAGGAATTAGTTCCCCTTCCTACATTTGAATATATTGTACCTGGTAATTTTTCATGACTCACCACTTTGGAGTGTTTAGTATGAATAGAAGTGAACCTATGTTTCAATTTTTATGTCATTTTGATATGTTTTTACTAGGTTTTGAATCCCTAAAAGTTGGTTACTTATCTCTGTCATGCTAATGTAAATTGCCCTAAATTTTGAGAGGCCTTATTTGACCAATTATAACTTTGACCTAGTTGACCATACTAAGAAAATTCCTTTTGTGTGTTATTCTAGAGGTTATACACTTTCTATGTTCTAGATTTGATCTTATGATGAATTCATTTGATCAATTTTCAAACGAGATTCCAAATGCAGTTTATAACTTTCTACCGGTGTCACAAAATGCAGATTGATCAGTACCCCTATTTGGGATATCATAACTCTAATTCTGTAATAGATGATACCTAATGGTTTGTACCACTATGTTCTACTCAAAAAATTCCTCAAGTGTGCAAGTTTTCATGTCTTGATGAATCCGTCTACACACTTTCCTAGGTCCATTCCATTTGCAGAAACCACATTTCTGCTAAAGTTCACTATTCTGCAATCTAAGTACCCCACTTCGCATGATCGCCAAATGTGTCATGTTATTTTTCATGAACCCAAATCACAAAATTATATTCCCCTCATGATAGTGAACTAACACTCCAATTTTCAAGCCCTCAAATATCTATTTGCCCTATTTTCGAAGCCAAATCCAAATGCACTTTCCTATTTTCTAACATGTCTATTTGCAAATAGTTTTAATTGAGCAACTTTGATGGTCAATATCTTTTGACCCCGAAGTTGTCATGCAATGAGATTTCACAGGGTCCAAGGATGCTAAACAAAGAACCAGTATGTCAGATCCCAAGGTTTAGTCAGGTGTTTCTATCAGTTTTTAAGGTCAGTTAGAGGACCTCTTGGCATGAAATCTTAGTTTGTAGATAAGTGAAAAAATGAGTTTTAATGATGTTTCAAGTGGTCGAATTTGTTTGTGATCGGTGCAAGATGTTCATTGGATTAGTTTGACGGTTCAGGTGTTTTAGTTTGAAATTTTTTATAGTCGAACCCACTTTGGGGCCCAATTGACTCTCGTTAGCTTGTTAAGATGTTGGAAATTGGGAGTATTGAAAGGATGTTACCATGATTCAAAATCAATTTAGATGAGTATCAACTTAGAAGATAAAGTGATTGTATAATGGTTTATACTTTCAATAAGAAATGAAGTGTTGAATGGGTAAATGACACATTGGGGGCCATATATCAATAGGATCCTGAATGAAAGACTCGTGAAGCTTAAATTATGAAATCAAGTGGCTCATTGTATCACTCTTGTGGGCATTTGATTGAATATACTTCCCATGTCAAGAGACTTTCTCTATGCAATAAGTGTGATAATGAAGCTAAAACATTCCACTATCAAATGCTCTACCTAATCCAATTCACAAGAAAATTTTGATCATGAGTGATTTGAAAAAAATTGAATGTATCTGGGAGATCCTATGCTTACCCCTTTTGGAGATCATTTTAGAGGTGGACCTTCCTATGATAATGCTTTCTAGAGCTTCTCTCATCAGGTGATGAGTTTTAAATTCTTCATCAATACAATGCAACCCAAGTACATAAGATTGGTATGAATTGAAGCAAAGCACAAATGAGGGGATTCTAGATTGATTTTGAAATGGCTTGTCAAGCAATTAGTTTTATTGCCTTACCTAATGGGTGATTGCGGCACAAATGGAGGGGCTATTGGGGATGATCTTTTGATTTTTCATAGTTATGGTTTTCATTGATCTTGGTATAACTCCACGTGTTCTCACTGCCTCAAATGATATCCGAAGATGCAGGGGTGCCAGAGCAGAGCATCCACATGCACAAAGGGAGAGGAGATAAGATCCATGGTAGCATGAAGGGTGTCCATGACACGGAGGAAGAGGAATTCCACATGAGGCGAAAAGGGGAAAAGCTTCATGGCATGAGCAATGACATCCACAAACAAGAGGAACAATCACGACATCTGTAGGACACTCACGGATTAAAACAAAGCATCCACGCCAGAGGGGAGATAATTCACATTGAAGAAAATCAAAGCTCCATCCAAGGCAAGGGTTGGTGAAGAATTCATTAAGAAGATGCCAAGCACTCACAACAATGCAAGTGGTATGCGAGTAGAACAAGGCAATCCACGATGAAGAGCTCCATAACAGAGACAAAACAATCCCATGTCAAAAAGAAGCAGAACACTTAAACATCAAGGGAAAAGCAACAATTCACGTGTATAAGAAAATGTAGAGAGCCCATAGTAGAGCCCATGGTAGGAGCACCAGAGCAGGAACTACATTGGAAAAAGTTGGGGGGAAATGATATTGGAAGATGACAAAGCAATTCATGTAGAGGAGCATGCCGCAGTAGATGCTTAATCCCACATTGATGGTGGAAAGAAACTCTTTATGTTTTTATACACAGGCATATGATGAGAAGTTGTTGGTGTCTTGACATAAAGGATGCCTGACTATGGGGTCGTGGCCAACCTTTCCAGACCCAGAGAATTTAGGAGGAGAGATAGAGGGCCGCGATGTCACAAGAAGTTGAAGACCTACGATGTTGCACCATAGTTTGTAACATCCGAAAATGAAGAATAAAGACTTGAGATACTACGAGGATATCATAGGTTCAGGTGTTCATAGTACATTGGGGGAAGGCAAAGTTTGAGTGAATGAGAGTAAGAAGGTGATTTCAAAGGTGAGATCAAGAAATGAAGAACAAAGACTTGAGATACTATGATGATATTCATAGGTTCGGGTGTTCGTACCATCAGGGAAAGGCAAATTTTGAGCGATATCATTGACTCGAATAGATAGATAAAATTTTAATGCTAAAAATAGTCAATGGGACAGCCAAACAACTCAAGCAGACTTAAGTAGCACTATTCGCTTCTTATGCAGGATGGTGATGAGTCCACCCAATTGCTCAATGTACTCTTCATTGAATAAGTTATGCTAAGAACTGTCACATATAGTATTTGCAAATTTATCTCTACTACTCTTGTAGGCCTCACATTCTAAAATAAAGTGTTGTTCAGTTTCCACTTTCTCAGAATTGCAGAATTTGCAAATTCTCTCTTCCCAAGCCTCCTTTGGCCTCTTCCAAAGGATGCCTAACTGTGGGCTTGTGGCCAACCTTTGCAGACCTAGAGAATTCAAGAGGAGAGACAAAGGGCCATGATGTCACAAGAGGTTGAAGACCTATGATGTTGCACCATAGTTGTAACATCCAAAAATGAAGAATAAAGACTTGAGATACTACGAGGATATCATAGGTTCGGGTGTTCATAGTACATTGGGGGAAGGCAAAGTTTGAGTGAATGAGAGTAAGAAGGTGATTTCAAAGGTGAGATCAGGAAATGAAGAAAAAAGACTTGAGATACTACGATGATATTCATAGGTTCGAGTGTTCGTACCATCAGGGGAAGGCAAATTTTGAGTGATATCATTGACTCGAATAGATAGACAAAATTTTAACGCTAAAAATAGTCAATGGGACAGCCAGATAACTCAAGCAAACTTAAGTAGCATTGTTCGCTTCTTATGCAGGATGGTGATGAGTCCACCCAATTGCTCAATGTACTCTTCATTGAATAAGTTATGCTAAGAACTGTCACATATAGTATTTGCAAATTTATCTCTGCTACTCTTGTAGGCCTCACATTCTAAAATAAAGTGTTGTTCAGTTTCCACTTTCTCAGAATTGCAGAATTTGCAAATTCTCTCTTCCCAAGCCTCCTTTGGCCTCTTCCAAAGGATGCCTAACTGTGGGTTCATGGCCAACCTTTGCAAACCCAGAGAATTTAGGAGGAGAGATAGAGGGCTGCGATGTCACAAGAGGTTGAAGACCTATGATGTTGCACCATAGTTGTAACATCTGGAAATGAAGAATAAAGACTTGAGATACTACAAGGATATCATAGGTTCGGGTGTTCATAGTACATTGGGGGAAGGCAAAGTTTGAGTGAATGAGAGTAAGAAGGTGATTTCAAAGGTGAGATCAGGAAATGAAGAACAAAGACTTGAGATACTATGATGATATTCATAGGTTCGGGTGTTCGTACCATCAGGGGAAGGAAAATTTTGAGTGATATCATTGACTCGAATAGATAGATAAAATTTTAATGCTAAAAATAGTCAATGGGACAGCCAAACAACTCAAGCAGACTTAAGTAGCACTGTTTGCTTCTTATGTAGGATAGTGATGATTCCACCCAATTGCTCAATGTACTCTTCGTTGAATAAGTTATGCTAAGAATTGTCACATATAGTATTTGCAAATTTATCTCTGCTACTCTTGTAGGGCTCACATTCTAAAATAGAGTGGTGTTCAGTTTCCACTTTCTCAGAATTGTAGAATTTGCAAATTCTCTCTTCCCAAGCCTCCTTTGGCCTCTTCCAACGCCCGGTCTCACACCGAAGTTGGTGAGAGTTGGTTCTTAGCTGAGAAATAAAAATTTTAGCCCTCCAAGAAATGTTGGCTCCTATGTATGCTTTTTGAAGTTAATCACAAGTGGGGTTGAACTCATTTATATAATATAGTTTCTTCCTCTCGATCTTGCTTCCCCAATTTCTCTTGTAGAATTTCTCCATAACAAAGACCTTTATTTCTTTATTATTTGTGGGGCACATATTGAATTGAATATTCCATTTACTCATCCATTTGATGTTTTTTTGTATCCATGTCCTTTTTCGCTTACATAGTGTGTCACTAAAGACAACTTTAGGCCATCTATCCTCTTCCATTTTTTGGATTCTTTTTAAATAATTTAGAAGGCAAACTATAGAAAGTGCCTCAATAGGAGCAGCCCCCATTTCATTTAGCATGATATCGTATGGAATAGTGCTTTTGATTTTAAACTTTCTTGTGATCAAGCGCTTTTTGATTCCTTCGATTTGTTTCCATTGTGCTATAGTAGTGTTGTTGGCCCATAATTCACACTTGTAAAGAACAACTGACAGCACAAGAAGACCGAACAAGGTTTGAATAGTTTTCGAATCCCACAACTCTGCTTCATGAAACCTATTCTGAAGAGCATAAAAAGCCTTCCACCCACCTAATATCCTTTTATACCTATAGCTAAACTAGCTTAGTTTTTTGTTGAAATAGATGCCAAGGTATTTATACTCTGCAAATTCTTCAAGAACACTTCCATTGTAATAAAATTCATGTTGATGTTGTTTTTTATTATTAGAGAAAAGCATAACCTTAGTTTTTCTAATATTGACCTGCATCCCCACCATTCCGCAAAAGCGCTCAAGAGAAGATAGATGATTTTGCAAACCATCAACAGATTTTGCAATTAAAATGAGATCGTCCACATATAAGAGCAGCTTTATAACAAATTCACCTAACTGAATGCCTTCACCTTTTTGCATGTTTAACCAGTCTTCCAGTTTTTCAATATATAAACCAAACAAAGTAAGAGATAAAGGACAGCCTTGTTTGACCCCGATATCACTCCTAAAACATTCTAAAATGCCATCTGAAGTTCTGATTTTAACTTTCACCTCTTCATACATCCTATGAACAGCAGCTCTGAGATGCATAGGAATCTCCAATTCTTCCATCCTGAACCAAAGCTTGTCTCTCAGGACACTGTCAAAAGCCTTTTTAAAGTTAACAAAGCAACAAAAAACCTCTTCCTTTTTCTCCCACTCTTTTTCAATAATGTGTCTCAAAGTGACATAGTGATCCATTGTCGAGTGCTTTGGCCTAAAACCAGCTTGCCCTTTAGCACGTTTATGGTTTTCTTCTGCGCATTTGCTAATCCTAGTTTCTATTATGCTGCCAAAAAGTTTAGCAAAGAGGGGATTGATCATTATAGTCCTGTAGTTTAAGGGATTGTTAACATCACCACTTTTTAAAAGTGGTATTGCAAGGTTGATTGTCCAATCTTTTGAAAACCCTTCTTGGCAGATTTTGTTGAAAATTTCAGTGATGTGCAGTGCAAGAGTTTTCATACCCCACTTCCGATATTTTGCTTGGAGTGCACCAAGATCTTTTGCTTTACCCCCACCTAACTTCTTAATCCATGTCTCTATCTCTTACACAGTGAAAAAATTTGTATCATCATTGACCAAAGGTGGTTGTCCCACTCCACCCTCTTGTTCATAAAGTTTCTTAGCATATTCAAACCATTGGGTGGCAATTATATTATTTTCAGTTTTCTTTCTCCTTGGTTGGAGTTCTTTCCAAAAATGTTTGGGGTTATTTCTGCCCAAGAAAATTAGCTCCTCTCTCCTTGTGAACATAAAATCAATTTTCTTCTTCTTTAGGATCTGTTTGTAGGCCATAATGTCAAGGTTAGTTTTATTTGACTCCCTTGGGTTTCTCCTAGCCCTCTTGCATTCCTTATCAAACCAAGCATTGGCTGGAAAATAATTAGTTTTAGATTTTCTATTTTTTGCTCTCTTGCATTTTGAAAGAGTCTCATGAATCAAATTTAATAAATCATAACTATTAACACCATGTTTATACATAAAGTGTCCCATACAAAGTTCCTCAAAAGTAGCTCTGAAAGTGTTACTATTTTTTGAAGTTAACAAAATTTTTCCCTAAGAAGGGGGGTATTGAGGGCCTTGGATTTTTGCCCCAATCCACCTATCCTTTTCCCAATACAAATTTACATACAGTGGTCTATGATCTGATTTTCAGATCCCAAATGTGCTCTCTAATTTCAACTTCTTCAATATTTTCATACAAATTCTATGAACAAATTACATAATCTACCACACTTGCCCTGTTGTATGTGTTGCAAGTGAAATTGCCCGACTTAGCCCATCTAGCCAAACCATTACAAATTATGAGATCAAATGTGCCACATAGAGTGATCAATTCTTCCCCAAAATGATTGCAACCTTTAGCATCTTCGAATATTCTTTCCCATTGATGATTTCTTTCTTCTTTGAGCCAAATAGGGTTATCATTTACTTTGGAGCTGAAAATACTTGCTTGCCAATTTGTTGTCCTAGCATTGAAATCTCCAACAAGAAGAACATCCCCACGCTGTGAAAAAATAGCAACATCTTTCTTTTACGCAACATAGGAGTCATTGTGATCTAAGCCACACTTTTTATAAGTTTTAGATATTTGTGGAGCAAAGTAACAGGCTGCAACCCTAAGAAGAGTGTTATTTTCCACGATTTTGAGCCATATAAATTGTTTATTAGAATCAGTCTTTTCCAACTGAATGGCACGACCTTCTCTTTCTTTTACTAGAACCCTCCATGACCTTTACCATTTCTCGTTGCCTCATTCCACATTGTCATCTTCAAGTAGCCTTCAAATAATGGGGTCTTACATCCCTCATGCTCATGTGTCTCTATGAGACAAATAATGTCTTTGCCTTCTGCGATAGGCCCTAACCTAGGCCCACGTCTCCATGGATAACCTCTGCAATTCCAACAAACTAAACTTAAGGATGCTTGAGTTAAGCTTGATTGCTATTTGTTTTGATGTGAAAGACTCAAAGTTGAGTTATTATCGCTAAGCATGATTGCTGATCTTGTTGCATGACTACATGCTAAAGTGTTTGTTGTCACACCTTTGTTGCCTTCTTGCTGCCCTTCGTTGGAGCGGTGGCCAAAATGAGCAATAATTGCTTTTCCCTTGAACATCCAAGCTCTTTTGCCTTCATTTCTAGCTATTGTGATTTTTTCCATTTCCATTATTCTTTCTACTTGCTGTCTCATGGTTAAATCCTCCTCTAAAACAAAGCAAGAACCCCTCAAGAGCTATTTTTTGTTAAGTAGATTTTGTTTGTCGCTAATGTTGGGCATGCCTACCTTAATTGGCCTATTTCTCTCAACGTGTGGTTTTCCAACCCTCCAAGCTTGACAGATTTGTCCTTTCCACAACAACACATCTTGTAGGAAATCCCTTGTTAAGTCGAGGGTGTGTTCGCCTTCCCCATAATCTTTTATCCTTTTGATAATTAAATTGGATGCCCTACGCTACCTTTCCTTGATTTCTTCATCTTGTGTGTTCACATGAATCTTTGCCTCTTCTCTTGCCATATCAAGGTGTTTTTTGTTTTTGTCCCAAGTTTTGGTGACTTCTAAAAAACTTCTCCTCTCCTCTTCAACCTCTGCCTTTCCTAGCGAATTAGTGTGAAGAATCGTTCTCTCCTTATAATGAGATGACTCAGTATTTACTATGATCTTGTTTGTTTCCAATGTAGCATTCAGGTTTTTCCATTCATCCTTCATGTTCTACCATTCAAGCTTCCCTACTAAAAGTGTTTCTTGCAATGTTGAAATTTGAGCTTTTAAAATGTTGTTATTATCTATAAGAGTTTTATTTGCTGCAATTAACACCTGCATATTACGATAACTTTCATGCTCCTTAGCCTCTAGGAGTTCCAACCTCCTCTTGGCCCTCAAAATTTCTTGCACATAAAGATCTAGGCACCAAGTGGGAGGTGTGGAGGTGGGGTTTTAAGTGACAGAATCAACAAAGTTGCAGCTACCACACAAATGACTATCACCATCTAAGCGTGGAGGAGGGCACATTTTGACATCTTTTTGTTTCTTCTCTAGTTTATGCAATCTCTACCTATGTTTTTGTTTTTCATGTGACCCTTTCAAGCGAGCAAGTCTATGTTTTAAAATGCCCTTGAACTATTTAATGTTGACCCAAATCTATTTCCCTGTCTTGCCGAGTGATGCCATTTTGACTTGACCTAAATGGCTAGTTTCAAAGTGCACTAGAATTTCTTGACCATTTTTGACCAATGAGATGGTTTGTTTTCCCATAGCTTGCATATCCATTGTTTGTTTTCCCATTGTTTGTGTATCCACAATTTGTTTTTCCATTGATCAAAGGAAAGAAGGATGAAAAAAAAACTAACAAGAGCAAATATATAAAACAAAAACAAAATCGAAAAGTGCACCTTGAAACCCCCAACTTAAAGGCCTACCACTATCTTGCTATGGGTTGGGCCCAGTCTTCATTTTTCTCTTGGAAATGAGCCTGTTTGGGATCTGAACCCTGTCTGGTATTGTGCCTGCTACCTTGGTCTCACTGTGATGCTCCCGTGTGATACCATGGTCCCACTGTCTCCATTACCTGCCTAGTGCCCTGTCTTTGTTGCAACCCCACACTTCCCTGAACATGAAATCTGTATGTATAAATTCAATGGGTATGCGGCCACTTCAATAAACCCTCCATGGCAGACTTCATTTCTTTGCTTTGCGAAGTTATAATATCTTTGGACTCCCTAGTCTTCCTCCTCTGCAAGTTAGCATTTTTCAATGTGTTGTTAACCAATTTCCAATTTCAAATGTCACATAGGGAGATATGGGCCTGCCTAGGTAAGTTAACCAATGGAAGAAGACAAGTGTCAATCAGTGATGGGGTAATGAATATAAAATAAAAATAAATTGAGGATAAGTGCACATTTGAGGTTGAATTTTGAAATATTTAAATAAATTTAATGATATGATATAGTTTAGGTTATATAGCTTTTTAAATTTTTAAATTTTATTTCCTCTGTCATGGGTTGGGACTTGGTTTTTCAAATGCTCTCGAGAGGCACAATTTCTACCTGAAATATATAGTGTAATAGATAACAAGAATCGGGAGAGCCTGAATTTTCAATTTTTGCAATCAGTTTTTACACAGATATTCACTAGAAGAAGTTACAGGAGGTTTTATAATTTTGGGGCATCCTTAGTGCAAATGCAGATTTGATGTTTTCATAAGGGAATAAGATCATTTATGATCAGATTTGCATAAGATTAGATTCCATTGGTGACCATAAAGGAGGAATTGAATGTTAAATGAGAAGTTACAAAAGATAAGGGATTTTGTTCGTAGATGTAGTTGAAGTTTCAAGGTTAGAAGGCAAAACAAGACAAACAAAATTAGATTGTAAAACCTTTACAGATCTTATTAGATGCCAAATTTTCCTTCAAAAGGTGTTTTCCTCATTACTTTTAGAAAAATAATCAAACACTCTGCAACATCAATTAATGAGATTTGATTTGCTAGAAGAGTGAGAAGATTAGTTTCTACAACATTAGGAAGAAGAAGTTTTAGCATGACACTTGTCAAATTTAAATCTAATCTTGGAGCCTCTTCTTCTCTTTATATTCTTCTTCATTTTTTATTGTATAGGTTCTAGTTTTGAGATTTTCTCACTATTGTGAGACCAATAGGGTTCTAGTTCTGGAGAATTTTCCTAGTTACTAGGATACCATTCTCAACATATTTTCCTTTGTTACGAACAACAGTAGCTATATTTTTCTTGAATCATTAAGTTATACAGTCATCCCTTGTGTTATTCTCTAAGCTTTTTGACATACAAATGATGTATTAATTTCAAAGAATTTCATACAGAGCTTTCATTGATAGTTTTATTCCTCGTTTGTTGTGGGTTTGTAGTTTTTTGTGATATATGCCCAAAGTGCACAGTGTCTAGTTGCAACTTGTTATTGAAGTTGTATGTTGCTATGTATCTTGTTGTTGGGTCAAGGACATGAGTAATTTTCTTGATATTGCATTGATAGAACTGTAGTAATCATAGGAGAATTTGATAAGTACAAATTTCATTTGAAGATTGGTGTCTATTTGTAAGGTAGATAGATAGATCAGGTGTCTAAATATATGAGTGTATTTCAGGTATCTGAGTGTGTGTTAAGACTTATTTTATGTCAAATGGATAAGGGACTGATCAACTTAGAGATTACATTTTTTTTTGTTGCATACCTGAGTTATGCTAATTCAATCATTAATCAAATATCTTTTCCCTTTTAGTTTAAAAGTTGAAAGAGTTACCCTCACTTGGTTTATCAAGTTCATGTGTCCTATTATTAGCTATTTCATGTCCATGAATGCTTCCATAAACATAGAAGATTCGGGAGTTTTTATCTATTATCTAGATTCAATTATATGCCTTTACACTAGTACCATATAAAGAATCTAAGGTCTATTCACCTAGGTCTTGGAGAGCTTGAAGAAGAAGAAGGAGAGTTAAATAGTCTTATAGTTGGCCCTAGTGTCTTAATAGGTGCATTGAGGATGGGAGTTAACTACTCCTAGGTGTAAATGTTCTTACCACTAGGTTATTCAAAACCTGTTAATTCAAGAGCTAACATGAACAAGACCCTTTCATTCAAGAATTATTAACTAACTAACTAATAGCTTCCTTGAAATAGGAAAATATTTTTTACAACTTTATCCCTTTTTACAATAAAGATGGGTTTTAATGAGAAAAGGGGATGAGTCAGAATAGTTAGAAGAATTAAGGAACCATTTCCTTAGATTGTTGGATCATAAAGAAGCACTACTGCTAGATCTGCGATGAAGAATAAACCTCTCTTAGGATCCTTTACTCCATTTTAGTAAATATTGGCTAGAGCATCAATTTCTTCCTTGTTTAATGTTGAAGAGTCCCGCTTTGACATAGTCTTATTGTAGTCTTTAAGTAGAAACTCCATCTTCTTCTTAACTCAGGCACCTATACATTCTTACTAGAAATCTTACAATCTCAGGTTAATTCAACATAAAATCTTACATATGATTCTTCATTCCATCCACATATTAGAGTTAAAGCATTAATTCCCCATATTGGATGCATGACTCATAAAGATAGTGACTATAGGAAGTTCTTAGGCACACAATTTCAAAACACATTCCATACTTTCATCAAAACAACAATTATTCAACCATGGAATAACATAAAGTTGTACTTATATTAGCATATGATACTAATTATAAAAGTCCACATGTTGTCCATAATTAATACTTAAAATTTGTATAGTAGCATAAAAAGGTCTTGAAAGTATATGAAAAGCATATTATCTACTAGCCTTTGTATGCCAAAACTGGGGCTCATCATGGTCCATACTAATGGGGTTCCTTTCATCCCATAATAATATTATCAATCACATGTTATATTTTGAGTATATTTTAGATGATAAAAACTAAAAAATTTAAAAGTCACTATTTGTAATGTTTTGTAGCTTGTTTTCATCCCTTCATTTTGTATAAGAGGGGTACCGAGACCAGAGAAAATGCCACAAATATAATAGATAGGATATAAAATATAGTATATAAAATTTTGGAAATGACTTAAACTCAAACATAAGTGTACTTGTTTTTTAAAATTAAAACAAAGAACCAATATTTTTTGTCTTAATTGTAGGCTTAAGGGTTATTTATTCTAATCAATCTCTTATAATTATTGATTCCAAAATTGATTGCCATTTTTGTAATGCCTATTCTAAAAAGTTATTTTTTCTTCATGTTTATCTAATCATCAAGGAATTTGTGAGGATTAATTATATTCATATTTTTATCTAATTGGTTTTCTACTCAAGAAATTAAATTGAATTGGACGTTTGAATGTGTGTGGTCTTAATTTTTTTTTGTATTGATAGAATTTGAATAGTTGATGGTGTGTTGAGAGGTATACATTGGCTTACATGAATATACATACAGTTAGATAATAGGGAGTCTAACCCAAATTGGATTAAGCACTAGTGTTAGCAATAATGAAGAATTTAACACTTGGTTCGTTGTTCCATATTTTTAATTCTTAAAAAAGCTCTCATTTTATTTCAATTTAAATACTTAGAAAGAGATAAATCATATAAGTTGTGAGGTCACACAACTTGATCCATCTCAAGAATACTTTCCTTCTTGAGGGGTCATTTTGCCTATATCTTCTATAGAATTCCTTAAACCTAATATATAGGTTAAGGTATAAGAACACCCACCTTAGTCCTATAGAGTCAAAAGAGAAAGGGAATTTGATATTTGATAATTCCCATTCATTGGCCAAAGATGATTGAGTAATCCTTGTAAGAGAAGTGGAAAGATCTCTTTGATTTCCATGGAATCTATAGTTTTGGGAACCAACACAAGGGATGGTGTAAAACTAGAGCTCTTGGGAGTTATAGTTTTTCCACTATTTGGTTTCCTAGAGAATCTTTGTTTTCATAAAGTATTAGTTGGAACTAGGCATAAAACATCACTACCTTACTTGTTCTTTTGTGGGTATTTTGGGGTTAAATTAAAAACCACATCCATAGAGGTAGAAGTTATTCCTATGGAATATTTCTAATTAATGAACCTAATCCTAAAACCCATCAAGCTAAGCCACAAAATGTTCTTGTAAATGAGGGTGAGATAAAAACCCTATATTGATGCATATTTAGAATTAGATGATTAGAAGATATCCTAGTAGAATCCTCTTTTTGAGCCACTTGTTTAGAATCATTTTTCCCTCATATTTAATAAAAGAAGTATGGTTTTCAATATTATTCCACTTAACCATTGAGATTTCCCATTCCTATCATTGATCAACAATAAATTGATAATCTTAAGAATATCATTTATTCAGCCTCCCATATTCTATGGGTTGATTAGAGAGAGAGAAGGGGAAGAGTGTGAGATACAAGAGGAAAAGAGAGAGAAGGGAGGGGGAGAGAGATGAGATAGATCTCAATAAAGATGTTTCAAGCACAAAATAGATAAATACTTTGAAGGGAGGAGATGAGAGAGGGTGAGATAGGTTTACAAGAAGAGTCGTACATGGAACTTCACATATATACATCTCTCTCTCTCTCTCTCTCTCTCTCTCTCTCTCTCTCTCTCTCTCTCTCTCTCTCTCTCTCTCTCTCTCTCTCTCTCTCTCTCTCTCTCTCTCTATACACACACACACACACACACACACACACACACACACAAACATAAACACATATTATATATATAAAGCAACACATAATTGTAGTGTATTCTCAATTTAGAAGCATACATTTTTATGTCTTCACAACTCGTGCAGGTTATGTAGAATTTGAAAATGTACCTTTCATTATTCAAAACCCAAGTGGGTTGTTTTGCACATCAAAACCTAGACAGGTTTTGACTTGGTAAGAGGGTTGGAAAATAACCCTAAGGATTACAAGCCTATTATCCCTTCTTTTTTGTCCTTTTACACATGTTTTCATCATCCAACGTGATTTTTTCCTTCATCATCACCAAGTTTACAAATTATTAGGTGGGTATCTCTAAACATTCTACCATAATCTCACATCTTTTCATATTTCTGACTTTATAAATTTATCTATTATTGGAGAGCATTAGCATGGTAAAAAATTATTTTATTTACCAATATACTAATAGTCCTCACATACATATGTCTATCAAATTTTTATCTACTTGACCAAATTCAAAATAAATTACATATTACTATTCTACACTAGATTCTATATACATCTAAAAAAGAAGTTTGCATTTTCAATATTTTTATGTAAGTTATTCCCAACACATGAACATCTACCAAACTTTTAGGATGTGATTGTAATACCCCAAAATTGGCACATTGCCATGTTAATCAATTCTGATCTATTTTGATCAACCCTAAGTCCTATTTTACTAGGCAATTCTTATTTTGATTATCGCTATTTGACTTAATGGTTAGATGTAGAAAACCCTAATCTTCATTAATCACATTCTCTATTTAATTCCTGAGTATTGACTCAGATTAGCTACATTAAATCTATTGATTAGATTTAATTTAATTTAAAGTGTTCATACTTTGGTTAAATTAAATTATCTCTTACAACTAGTGTGCAAGGGAATTAACCATATTTAATTTAATGAGATAATGTCTTTATTTTAATTATTGGGTTTAATTACTCAATTAATTAAAATACACATTTATGAGGTCATATTTCATTTTATTAAATTAAATAACCTTCCAAATCCTTCTCTTCAGTTCAGGAATGGTAATTTTGAGTGATCTATCTCTTGAATTGGAATTTACTTAATCAACTTATTCTCACACTCAGGTGAATTTCAGTTAACTCTTCATTATACTTAGGATCCGAGTTAGTTAACCTCACCTACATTGGGAATCTTCCATCCTGATTGAATCTTAGCTTCAATCCTGGCCATTCGTTCGAGTTGATCTAAACCATTGATTGATTTTGAGAATTATATTTAAGAGGCTTCTAATTCCTCATTACAGAGGTTGGAATTGAATTGCATCGAATTACTGTCAAAATACTTAATCACTTGCTTAATATTTTCATAGCTCTCTTTGCTTGGCATTAATATCATATAGACTAAAATCCAATCATATAGCTTAATTTTATTTTATCTATTATTAGATTAAATTAAATTTTCATTTAGATTAATTGCACTACCATATAGCTACATTAATCCTTCATACTATAAGATTTGGTTGCCTGCTTCTTGGTTTGAGAGCAAAGGTAAAATCCTTCTAGTTAGAAGGCAATAGGTTGCACTGATTAGATTAGTTGGATGAATGATACAATGTTCATTCTAGGATGATCTATCAAGTAAAGACCATGTTGAAGTGTGTGAGAGAATCTGAGCCCCACAATTCACATATACATTTTTGGTGCCCACCGTGAGGCCAAGAAATCAATTTTTCTGGCCTCATTTGCTCTATTTTTTGTTCTTTTAATGGTTCTGTCACATTTGATCATACAAATTTCTAGATTTTCACATGAAGATTTGAAGATTTTTCCCCTTTCATTGCACTTCCTCATGTGAAAAAGTGCATAATTGTGCAATTTCTCGTGTGGTGCACAACAATTTCTCATGCAGGCTTGTGCAAGATTTCACGCAAAATTTTGCAACAGCATGCAAAATACAATTTTTTTCCAAAATTTAGTTTATCATTATGTTTGACTAATGAGTTTTCTCTAAAGCATTTTCTTTCATATTCTTAGTTTTTTGCAGCATAACAATGGTTTCTAGGACACCTTTATCAAAACAACTTGAAACACTTACTGACTGTGTGATTGCAGGACGATTGCCAAAGAAATGCAAGTCAAAGACTAGTTTCAAACCCACTTTAAATTTCATGTCTTGTTTTTTCTTTTCACAGATATTATAAAAAGGGCTTGTGAACTTCATAGGGTGCAAGACAAGGGAATAGGGGAGTATGCTCTTTACCACTTGGAATTCATGACCAAGGGTAAATCAAAAATCTAGAAGCCTCTGAAAGACAACATCCGAGGGAGGCAAGAAAATTAGTGGTTCTCTAGTACAAATTCTCTTCTATGAAGGGATGATGATTTCCTTTTAGGGAATCAAAATCTTGAGAAAGGATAAGTTTGGATTGATTAAGCTAACTCAGTGATTAACATGTCTTGCATGTTTGGGTGAGGTGACGAGGTAGAGGAGTATGCTCTTTCTCTTTGAGGGAAATTAGAAACTCAGGCCCTTAGATCCAAACCACCAATCTGAGTCAACCCTTAGAGGGCCTACTGGAGTGATCCAACCTTCGAGAATGACCCAAGTGAGCACACTCCTTTAGTTGGAGATTCCAACTCACTATAATAAAGAAGCTTTGTAGATTGAAAGACTCCAAAGCCATGTTAATTTCTTCTTATTCATTCCTGATATTGTATATCAAGAGGAGTATCTATCTGTTGCATTGGCTGGTGTTGGCCCTAGTCTTGCTAGTCAAGTGTGTGCACTTTCATATGCTGGTGTGGGCTATTTCTCTTAACTTCTCTTGCAAATCGACCAAGGAATAATATGAATGGAATCCAAGTAAACTTTTCTTATTTAGTTGCTACCTAGTTCACCTCTAAAAGGGGGCATAATCTTTGTGCAAGGAAGGGGAAGAATCTCTCCTGTAGAACTCACCATAGGCATGTACCTGGGCATTGGAAGGTGGTATATGTGCTTGACCCCTACCACAAGGGTGTTCATTCAACATATATGTTATTGAGCCCTTGGAATACACCAAAAACACTAGTGCCCTCCAGTGGGGTGACATGACTGTGTGAGCTGAGCACATGCACATAAGGTGTGAGACAACGGTTTTGCTTCCTCTACTATTTTTGATTCTATGGATAAAAGTGTTTTTGTTATTGAGTCTTAAACTTGTCTAAACCTATCAAAAAAAATTGAAAGTCAAGACTTCCCTGTCCCTTTGAGTTGCTTTGTCCTTAGTTGGATTGTTTGCGACTAATGCTTGCTTCTTGTGTCTTCTTGAAAAACAAATTGTCTTGTTCAAAACCAAAATGATGTTTAACAACTTGAAAACCATCTTGCTATCTGCCTAAAATTTGTCAAAACAACCAACAATTTATCTAGAATTGTTTGAACCTTGTAAGTCTCTTCAAAATTTAGTCTCATTTGCTAGTTTAGTCTCTATTTTTGCACCTGGTTTGGAAAAAATTCACGCAAGTACCTTTTTGGCCAGTACTTCTTTGTGTGGGTTTGTCCAAGTTTTTGCACAGTCCTATGCAAATCTCTACATGAGATCTTGCAAGCTTTGTCCTTTTGTTAGAATCCTATTTTCTTGTCAATCTAGCACATCCTCGCATGACCTGTATAAGTCCTTGAGTGAGAAACTTGGTCCAAATTTGTTGTTTTAAGTCTTCACCTACTTTGTTGCACTTTCTTGCAGGGTTCTTTGAGAATATTCACATGAGATCTTGTCTCAAAACTATCAAACTATCAGTTAGAGTTGTTTGCGCTCTAAGTCTGGTCTATTACCTACAACATTTTAGCACTTTTATCTATAAATAGTTTCAAATAGTGACATCTTTCTCAACCAACAACTTGTGACCTACACTCAATCTAGTCTCATCTTTCAATTACCTCATTTTTGTCCTTTAATGCTTGTCACATTCTATGTTATGATAGTCATAATCTTTGGTTGTTCTAGCCATTACTCAGATGACTCATACCTTAGTATATAACACTATTATCTTATTTCTTTGAGACTGCATTCTAGTATAGTCCCTGTCTAGGTTTTTGCTTCTTGTCCCTATCTATGACTGTGACAATAAGAAGCAAAAATGTGTCTTATCTCCTTAGAATTAGATGAAGTAGAGCTAGGGGTTGTAATCGCAATAGAGGTTGCTTTCTAGTTCATACACAGTCTATGTCTAGTTCATCTAGTGAGGAGTCTTCATGATCTCCTTCACCTATTAGATCACCTTGTGTTTAGAGAATGTTCTCTATCAGCTTACAACAAACCAAAAACCTCTGTATCAAGAGGATCCTAAAAATAGCAGAGGTCATACATCTCCAAACAACATAATGGAATTCTTATTTAGAGGACCTTTCTAATCAAAACATACTGAAACCATTCTCGTTCCTAGAATGGATGATTAAGGACCTAAATAGGGAGAACATAGTAGAGACCAAGATCAAAATATAACTGAATGGCATAAGGAACCTCTCTATATTGATGAGAATGAAGAAGAGGTAGAAATACTCCCTGAACACATTGAAAATTTTTGTAAGGACAAAAACTTCTATAAAGTTATGGAAATCTTGCTTAATGGAGAGAAAGAGAAATACTTTCTCAAACTTGCCCAAGAGGGAGCTAAGCTACCTCATCACTTTAACATTGAAACTATCATTACACTTGAAGAGGAAACAAAAACTTCCAAATTGCAAAAATAGTTAAAAATCATGCAAGACCAACTGGCTCAAATGATGTGTGATAAAGACAAACTTGCAAAAACATACACCTTAGACACTCTTTGTCCATTCCCATTTGACAAGAGTATAGACATGCTTCCTTTTCCAAGAGGAGTTGAATTACCTAAGTATGATAAATACCTTGGAACTACCGATCCCCAAAATCTTTTGTGGCAATTTGAGGCCTTGTCTATGGAATTTATGCATAATTAGACATATCTCATCCATATATTCCCAAGAAGTCTAGGTGGTCAAGCTATGGAATGGTTTTCACACTTGCCTCTTGGAGTATCAAAACATTTGATGATATTACTAACCTATTTTCCCAACACTACTCTCAAAACATCCAACACTTGGTTAACATTCAAAACTTGTGTAACCTTAAATAGAAAGTTGGGGAACCTTTCCTCACATTCCTTCAAAGCTGGAGACAACTTTACACCAAATATTCATGAAAGATTCTTGAAATGGAAAAGCTTGATATCTTCACTAATAACCTCCGACATGATTTTGGGTATAGAGTTTAACTTCAAGGCCCACACACCTTCGAAGACATGGTCACACAAGCTATCTATATAGAGGAATTCATGGTCAAAAAGGGTGAACTAACCCTTTAAAAGGACACAAAACAAGGATCCATCTCTAACAAGGAAAAACCCAAGTATGTGAACAAAAATCAAGAGGTCATGCATGATGGAGTTGTTTACAACATTATTCTTGAACCTACTAAGGTATCCTTCAATCTTATAGACAATCTCAAAGCATCCAAGAATGTTGAGAAACTTCCTTCTAACAATAAGATGTCTAGAAACAAATTGAAGAGCACCTCTTGGGTCTCACACCTGAAATGAGAGTATACACCTCTTGGTGAACCTTTGGATGTGATCTATAAGACCTTGCTACAAAATAAGCTCATTTCTCCATTGGACAACTCTCATCCTTATCATCTACAACTATGACCACCATGGTGGAATAAAACTGCATTTTGTGAATATCACCAAAATAAAGTTCACAAAACTAACAATTGAATCAACTTGCATCATAAGGTCCAAGACTTAATTGATGATGGTGACATTGTTGCAGATGGACATAACAAGAATGCAGATCACAAGGCTTTCAAAGTGTCATTCTCATCTTACGAAAAAGGAGAAACCTCAAAATAGAAATCTCATAACAAGATCAACTATATATACTTTAATGATGATGATTAGATAGTCTACATGGTTGAACCTGTGGATGCTAAATATTGTGATGTCATCACCATCAAGGGAAAACAATACAAAATTAAACCTAAGACACCATTTTTATTAAGGCACCCTTCTTCTAATACATCTTACAATGAAACATTGCAATCTTGTGCAAATGTTGATACATGTTCTTGTGCCAAGTTGGTACTCAAAGGCCCTACGCCTTCTACTCTTGATCTCGAACAACATAAAGAAAATCCTCTTGTTGGTCCTTCAGAAAAAGGAACAAAACTTGCAACAACTTTTGCAGCTACTAGCTACGATATCCTCGATTAGTTATAGTGAACTAATGCTCAAATCACAATCTTTGAGCTACTCAAAATCTCACCTGCTCATAGGCAGATTCTTGACAAATCCCTCACTAAGGAAAACATACCTCAAGATCTTGATCTTGAGAGGTTACAATATAAGGTAGGTCATCTAACCTCGCCTTCTTATATGTCTTTCTCTGAGGAGGATGACAATTCACTAAGTCATCTGCATAATCAACCTCTACACATTGAGGTTATGATCCACTAGAAACATGTCCATTGTGCGCTCATCAACAATGGAGCTAGTTTAAACATTGTCTAGGCTGCTCTACTCAAATAATTGGACTATTATGAAGATTCCATTAATCCCTATCATAAGATAACTATCAAGGAATATGAAAAAGTTGAACAAAAGTCTTTAGGTCTTATGGTGTTACCTCTTCATGTTGGTCCTATAGAAAGGGATGTCACTCGCTAGGTCCTTAACGTTCCCTTGGCTTAATATATTTTTCTAGGAAGACCATGGATATGTGAGATGCACATTGTACCATTCACTTACCATCAATGTGTAAAATTCCCATTTAATGGCTCTAAAGTACCAACTATACCTGTAATATGTTGAAAACCTTGTACCTACTAATAGGGAATCTATGAATTATCATGATAGCAAGCTAAAGAAAATCGAGAAGTCACTCAAGTTGAAAGAAACTAGAATGGGTGAATGGCACATAGAAGCAGTTTTGTCTTTGAAATCTCTTCCTGAGTCTCCCCATCACTACGGTAGACCATTTGAAGCAAAGAAACCTTTTGTGTTGACACCTCAAACTAAGTACAATGGTACTTTCATCAAAGATATTGTTCCTCTCGAGGAGGAAGCTAAAAATAGAGCCATTGCTACATAGATCTACAAAGAGGAAACTCCAGTTGACCTCACTGAATAGTCTCATAAAATTACTCTTGAGAAGTATGGTCCCAGTCTTAGACTCATGGAATGCTTTGCTACAAGGGAATTGGTCCTATTGGATGCAACAAAAATAGTTTGATTGATACTGTCAAATCTAGTCTAGGCTTCAAGAAGATTCCCTTCCATCTAGGGAGTAATAAATTCATACTAGAACCTAAGAGTTCATTTGAACATGAGTCACAAGCTAAGTCTAATGACCATGAAGATAATTTTGGCAATGAGGATCCTTATCCTTATCCAATTCTTGATTATTTGGCTAAATTATTTTCAGAACCAGATGACTTTGTACCTTATGTCAGTGCCATGAATGGTGATAGTGATTCTTTTGAGGATACTATTGCTTCACATCATACCCAACAAGAACAAGGAGAGTCTAGTCATGCTTTACACATTGAGTGCCTTTGTAAAAATCTAGATGATGAAGGAGAATTTGTTCCTATCACTATTGGGGAATTCTACAGTCTATCTCCATGTAGTATAGATTCTCAAGGTCACGAATTTGACTCTCTCTCAGAAGCAACTATAGAAAAAGACATAGATCAAGTTCATGTTTATGAAAACCTCCTCAAAGTAGGTGAATCATCTAGGGTTAGGTCAGATGAGTAAAATCAAACTAGCATCCTCAAATCTTTGATTAATGACATTAGTGCTAAAAGGCATTTCAACACACTTGTGGATGAAGCCATTCTAGGTCTCAAATTGCTCGTCCAAGCATTTAATGATTATACTATGAATGCAATCAAACCCACCACATCTCTTTTACTCACCTATCTCGAGCTCATAGACTAGAATTCCAATGCATCTAGTGAAATCCTCACATTCCAAAATGACTATGCTCTTGCCTAAATTACTTAAATATTGTTGAACTAGTAATGTCTTCCACCGGTAAACAAAACATCAACATGACTAAAGCTAACATCAAATATCTTAGTCATACAATAAAAAAGAAAAGAAATAAAAGGTCCGATGGTGAAAACCACATTGTGGCAGTATCAAAACCTTAAAAAGTAAAAATAAAAGACATAGCCAAGGGTGAAAACCTCTCTAAGGTGCCTATAGATGAGATATTTGATGCACTTCCTAGTCATTTCTAGGAAAGATCATCAGTGTTGATAGAACCAACACAACCAATCAACTTGGAAACAAAGGAACAACCTCAAATGATACATCTTGCACAATTGCTATCTTTAGAAGAAGAAGAGGATTTCATTACTTTCTTCCAAGAGAAAAAGATAAAATTTGTGTGGATATACTCAAACATGCCAAGATTAGATCCTGATCTCATTATGCATCACTTGTCTATCACACTAGGAGGTAAACTAGTCAAATAGAAACATAGGAAAATGCATCCTCATGTTGCATTTCTTATCAAAGCTAAACTAGAGAAGCTTTTGAAAGCTGGTTTCATTCACGCTATTGATTATGCTGAATGGATATCAAATATTTTTCTAGTCTCCAAGCATGACAAATCTATCAAAGTCTATACAATTTTTTGAGATCTAAACTTAGCATGTCCAAATGATGATTTTCCACTACCTAACATTCATATGATAGTGGACATGACAGTAGGATATGAAGTGTACTCACTCATGGATAGATTTTTTGGTTATAATCAGATCAAAATTGCACTCAAAGATTTTAAAAAAATTGCCTTCACTTGTGCATTTTGAACTTTCTATTGGAATGTGATGCCATTTAGCTTGAAACAATACCTACAATTTTTCATGACATGATTCATAAAATAATGAAAGACTATGTTGATGATACTTTGGTTAAGAGTGAAAAATGCTACACTCACCTTCAAGATTTGGGACCTATCCTGGATCACATGGAGAAATTTAGTCTAAGACTCAATCCCAAGAAATGTGCATTTGGTGTGGCATCTGGGAAATTACTTGGCTACATCATGTCCATAAAAGGAATTGAGGTTGATCCATAGAAAGTTCAAGAAATCATGGACATGCCTCCACCTCATAATATTAGTCACATGAGAGGGTTACAAGGAAGACTCCAATCCATTCATAGATTCATCTCATAGCTGGCAAATAGGTCACAACCTTTTACTAAGACTCTTCATAAAGGTGTGAAATATAACTAGAGCCAAGATTGTGATCAGATTCTAACATAGATAAAGTAATACCTTGCCAATCCACTGACCTTGATGCCTCCTATTCATGGTAAGTCTCTTATTCTATACATCTCAGCAATAAAGACATCTTTGGGTATCTTGCTAGCTCAAGAGGACAATAATAATAAGGAAAGAGTCATTTACTATTTGAGTTGCATGTTGATCTCCTATGAAAATAATTATAGTATCATCAAGAAGGCTTTCTTGGCAGTCATCTTTGCTTCCCAAAAGTTGAGACACTACATGCTTGCCCATACTACACAACTGATTGCAAAAATTGACCCATTAAAGTACTTACTCAGCAAGCAGCTCTAATAGGAAGGTTGGCTAAGTGGGTCATGATACTAAGAAATTTTGACATTCAGTATGTTGAACAAAAGGATATCAAGGGACAAGTGATTTCTAGTTAGCTATCATAAGCACTAATGCAGAGTCTTCTCCCACTAAACATTAATTTTTATGATGAATCAATTCTGACTCTGACACATTAAACTTAGGTGATGTTCTTTGATGTTTCCTTCACACAATAGGGATCCAATTCTAGACTACTATTCATAACACCACATAGGTATATACTTCCTTAGGCATACAAGATTTTGTTTCCTTGTATGAAAAATATTGCAGGATATGAAGCTCTGATCAATGGCATGAAAATTGTAGTTGAATGGAGAGTAGATTAGTTGAATGTCTTTGGTGATTCACAACTCATAATCAACTAGGTCAATGATGTATATCAAACAAAATATGAGAAATTAATTCCTTATAAATTCATGGTGGATGATCTAAAGAAATACTTTACTCATATCACTTTTCAACATATTCCTCGAGCAAACAACAAAATGGTTGATGCCATGGCTACTCTTGCTTCCTTGTTACAGATGCCAAAGAGTGATCTCTGACACAAAGTCTTGGTGGAAATATTAATCTACCTTGCTTACGGTACCCCTAAATCTTGGATGATCTATTTTATTGTAGGACATGATTCATCCCACAACCACCACGTATAATCCTATCTATGTGACCAAACTATTCTAGACGGTCTAACTCAAAATGAAAAATGTCACTTTATCTACAATGCTTCATGGTATTTCATTATTGTTGATGACTTATTTAGGAGAGGTCTCGATGGAACACTCCTTAGGTGTCTAGAACTTGATGAGTCCAAGCATGCTTTAATCAACATCTATGAGGGCATTTGCAGATCTCACTCAAACAGCTTGACACTAGCTTGTAAACTTATTAGAGCTTGTTACTATTGGCCAAATATGGAGCAAGAGGCAATCAAATATGCCAAGTCCTATAAAAAATGCCAAATCCATGGGAATATGATTCATGCTCTTGCTAGGGAGCTAATTCCATCCATCACACTGTGGCCATTCCAACAATGGACCTTCAATCTTGTGGGTTAGATTCACCCATCTTCTTCAAATGGACATAAGTTCATTATTATAGCTACAGAATACTTTACTAAGTGAGTGGAGGTAGTCCCTCTCTCAATAGAAAATGGAAAAATTATAGCTTTGTTTATCATGAATTACATCATATCCAGGTATGGTGTACCTTCCTCCATTATTACTGACAATGGAGGACAGTTTAAAAATAAGGATAATAAGGAGTTATACAAAAAGTTTAGAATCATGCAACACTGGTCTTCTATCTATTACCCCTAGGGTAATGGTCAAGCAGAGGCATCCATCAAGCAATCCTTAAGATCTTGCATCACACAGTTAGCAAATTTGGAAGGGACTGGCACCTTCAGATTAATCTGTCTTTATCGGCATACAAAAAAAGTATCAAAACTCCAATGGGTACAATGCCCTTTTTTTTTTATCTATGGAGTGGATGTTGTGCTTCCAATTTAGGTTGAGATTCCTACTCTAAGAATCTCCATGAAGGGCCTCATTACTGATGATGACTACAAAATATCTTGGCTTCAAGAGCTAGTCTTGTTAGATGAATGTTGGCAAGTGGCGTGTGATCATCTTTGAGCTTATTAGTAGCATATGTCCAAAAGTTACAACAAGAAAGTAAAGTCATGTGACTTCCAACTGGGTGATCTCATTTTGAGAGAAAACCCTAAGAATTAGCAGCAATGAGTAAAAAAAGGGAAGTTCGAACCCAATTGGCTTGGTTCCTACATAATTATTGCAATGTTTGGATCTAGTGCCTACCAAGTTTCTATAGCCAAGGAAGAGGTGCTCAAGGAGCCTATCAACACTCTCCATCTAAGTGGTTTTATAGCTAATATGTTTTCCAAAGCTTTGTATATACTTAAATGTCCTGAAAAAAAATTTAAAATTGCTAAAATTAGTAAAAAAAATCATTACCTTGGTGAAAACCTAGCAATAGGAGCCTTGGTAATACCAAAGAAAACTCAAAAATTCAAAAATACAAAAAAACAAAAAAGAGAAAAGTATAAAAATTTTGAAAAAAGAAAAAAAAAAGTGTCATTGATGAAAACCTAGCAAATATGCATCATGGTAGCAAAAAAAGAATCTCTGCCAAGAAGGTGAGAACCTAGTAAACAAGTGCATCTTGTTTCAAATGATCTATCTCGCAGTGCCTCTTTTGGCTCATGTATAGTTGCTTTCCTACTTTACTTTGCTACTTTCACTCATGTATCCATGGATTGAGACTTGTCAGAACTTGGGGGCAACACCCTAAAATGTGATAGGAGTCTCTTTTGTGATAGTCACCAGTTGTTCTAACTGCGTCTACCTACTGTCACTCATGTCACTTGGAGATTCCTCTCATGGAAGATCTCTCTCACGTCAATCACCAATTGTTTTAATTGTGTCTATCTATTGTCTCTCATGTCACTTAAAGATTCCTTTCATGGAAGATCTCTCTTACGTCAATCACCAGTTGTTCTAACTGTGTCTACCTACTATCGCTCAAATCACTTGGAGATTCCTCTCATGGAAGATCTCTCTTGCGTCAGTCACCATTGGTCCTCACTATATTTGTCTACTATCACCTAGTTTCCTACTAAGGTTCTTTTTATTGAAGATTCATCTTTGATTTTAGTCACTAGTTGTTCTAAATATGTCTGTCTATTGTTGTCGCCCTATTGAAGAGATTTCTTTCATCCATGTTCTAGACATTGACACTTGACATCAATCCTATAGCATAGTTAATGTACTCAAAATGATAAATTTTCTTGGGATATGCTGAGATTTTCTTTGTTTGTTTTGATTTCACTTTATCATGTCTCTTCGAGCAACTTAATGATGTCCCTTTTGACTAGAGAAGCAAGGAGTAGGGGCACGATCTTTTTATTTACTTTTTGTTTGTGATTTAGTTCCAATGATATGAAACATCCACATAAAAGTGGGTCCACTATAAGAGCCTCTATCTCATATTCAATGGCCATGTGTACCTTGACTCCTTTTAGATGGATAAATAACTGAGGTTGGTTCTTCTACTTGCTTGTTGGAGTGAACTCTTCATTCTATAGTAAATACTAATACTCCTCCTACTAAGTGAATGTACAGGTCACTGTGAGTATACTTAACACACTTCTATCTTAGGTTACAAATATAAGGGTCGTTGTGGATAGAATACTTACTAATTACTTAGCATAAGAAAGATCTCTCATGTGTCTACATGCAAGAAACATTCTAGTCATTCTAGCATTTATGCTTTGATGCCTATGTTTGTTTACTACATTAAAAGGGACAAATGTTCTGGTCATTCTGGCTTCTTGTGCCTTGAATGCTTACATTTAATCCTAACAAAACTAGAACATGTGTCATATTCATATTTCTATGATTGCAATGTCAGTGGGAATTGTATGACATGTGGAATTTTTCTATAGGATTAGTGATGATAATTCTCAAAGTTTGGTAACCAAACCTATGGTTGCACCTAGTCTAGGAATTGCATATACCATTAGCTTGCATTGCATAAGTACATGGTTTGATGACTAATTCACTTACATCCTTTGTGATGAGGGATTTTTGGCTTCTTCAAAGTGTCATGTTTCTTCATAGTTTCATAAGCATTTGGTTCTTTGGATCGTCCTCTTGCTCCTCAAGGGATACCTATTACTATCAAGAAAAACATGGAACACTACATGAGATGTTAGTGCATTCACATTTTGCATTTCATACATAATTTCATAATCCATCTCATCTACGCTATATGCATACATCAAATCAAATTTGTATTCATACATCACTCATATTTACATTTCATAATCATAACATATAACATCTCATGTACAACAAGCTATAAAGAGAGAAAGTGAAAAATGCAAGTGATACTCAAATAAACATCTCATTTGTGTGTGTGTGTATATCAAAAATTGTATGTCTTTCCAAAACTGTACACTACTCGAGCACTGTCCATCAAAAATGGTGCAAAATGGTGCTGGCACACTAATGGATACAAAGATAGATCAAAATTAGAGTCATAAAGAATCTAACTCTCCCCTTCCCCCTCACCTCTCACTAGTGGTGAAGGAGGAGGAGGAGGAGGTATGTTTGGTCTCACTAGTGGTTGTGCTCCCCATGACGCTCATGCATATTGTGAAAATTGAGGCACCTACTTGGCCTCATCTTGTACAATTGTTGCATATGCTACAAAATAATAGGCTACCCTAGTGAATTGCAACTATACCTCATCCTACTACTACTCAAATCTCTAACATGCTAACTCTAATTGCTCCTGTAAATTGTGGATCTCTCAATCCCTCTCTGCAATATGAGTATCTCGAACTACCACTTGAATATGTAGCTCTACTAACTACCACTATGTGGTCTGTACTCAATCCCTTGACTACCTAAGGGCCTCCTAGGTTTGGGCTAAGATTTCTTTGCCCTGGGCTCCTATAGTAGGTTGGTCCTACATCTCCTCATTGCTAATTGTGGCCTTAGGTTTCTTAGCTAGCTACTCCTTCTCAACTCACTACCTTTGTGCATCTCTGCCGGTGGATCCTAGGCCTTGCATCTTGCCTTACTATCACATCTGACCTATCCCACTCCCACTATTATCTAGATCTAATCTCATCTATCTCAGAGAAATTGGGGCCTGTCTAGCCTTGTGTCTCACCTATTGTGGCTGCTCTAGCTATTGTGGTGGTGCTAGGGGTGCTTGTATTGGCTATTTGGGAGCCACCATCCCCATTGGATCTATATACTATGGAAAGGGATGACTCAAAAAATAGGCTTGAGATGCAAGAGTCATCCCTCCATCTACTACTGCTAGTAGGTAGTCCCATTGTGTCACAACCAAGTTACACAAATCTATCATCAACCTCCTAGGATCTAATCTTGGGGACCATCTGCAGTCCACATCTGTTGCTAACTACTCATAGGAGCAATACTCCTATGAAATATCCTATAGTCTCCCATGCTGTTACCACAAGTATTCCAAATGAAATTTCTCCACCATTTGTATAGATCGACCTATCATTGGTCGAGAGACAAACATATGGCTTAACTCTACTAGTGCATCATCCCAATCCTTTCTCTTCCTCCATGGTCTCCATACTACTAACACTAAGTCATCAATTTGATCCCTCCACTTATCGATCTTCCCTAGTGTTGTATGGGTAAGCTTGCCTCTATATCTACAAATATATGGCTCCACAAGCTGCCTCTCATCCTCAAAAATGGGCCTCATGATTGGCAGGTGCTCCCATGCCAAGATCTAGAGAACATAGACCCTAGTGGCCATGCTCTCCTCTCATGATATGTTATCTCATGCATTTCATGATACATGTGTGCAAGCATACATTGACCCCACCCATCTAAAGCATCTTGCCCCATCCACATTCCAATTCATGCTGGTCTCTATTTGGCATCAAGAAACAACTAATAAATATCATCAAAACTGATACCAACCTATGAGTGGGACCATAGGTATGCACAAGCTCACCCCATGTGATTGCTCTACCCATAATCAAGTCTTTCTAAAATATGGCCCTTACTGCCTCTGTACGTACTTGGGGAACTGTGTCATAAATCACTTGTGGTCTGTGGAATGGTATACGAAGAATCCTATAGATGTCCTCCGGTGTCACTATCGTCTCCCCTTGTGGCAAGTGGAAAGTGTTTGTTTTCAAATGGAAATGCTCCACTAGTGTTATCAATAGGTTGTGATTCACCAACACTAATGGAATTTGACAAAGATATGACAAATCCAACCTATCTATATGATCCATATTGGTGTCATCGAGTCTCCACAACAAAACTTTGTATGGCAGGTAATGGGATCAAAATTCAATATCCTCGAAGGTAACCTGTACACACATGAACACAATGGGAAAACAATCAGTCTCTCCTAAATAAACATAACAATAGAAAGCACAAAAATTGCAACAAAAAAATCAAAATTACAACTTTTAAACTTGCATTTTACACTAGGATTTCACATGAAATCTCATATCTTTGCATGAGATTTTACATCTTCACGTGAGTATACACTTTCTCACGTGAGATGTGATCAAGTACTCAGTGAAGAACACACAAAATCAAGGGTTTCTCATGTGACACATAGGCATCTCCCATGTAGGAAAAATTACTAAACTAGGCAAAGAAATGCATGCTTGGTACTTCTTTGTGCGATAAGAGACTAGCTTTGTGCGAGGAGCAACATCCTTGCACAAAAATTGACAACACAAACTTAAAAACACCCAAAACATATTAAAAACTACCTCAAAAAACTTGCAAAACTTAATGCAAAGCAATGTTATTAACTACTAACTAGATGCCCATAGTTCATTAATTGGTTGTGTCATCGAGAGTGCTTGAATCGATGTGTAGACAAGAGGACCACCATTTCTCCTCAAAGCTCTATTCTCCACAAAATACAAAACTGCAAATGATTTGAAAATGACCCTTTGGGCCCTTATAAAAGTTTTGACCTAATTTTTCAAAGTGCTCCAATTTGTGTGAAAATCACCCCTAGCTAATTTGACCACTCTAAATCCATTTTCGAGATCAAATTTGAAATCTGACACACTTAAGCAACTCAAAATCACATTTTAAAATTTTGAGACCGATTAAATCAAACACTTGTACAATTCAATTTTTTTATGATACTTTGTTAATCTTGAAATCTTTTTGAATCACAATTTCTTCAAATTTTCCAAAATTTTGGGAAAAAATCAACTCAAGTCAACTCTAGTCAACTATTGGTCAAACTTGATCTTCTGGACCTTGAAATCACTCCAAATCATCTCCAAATTTTCTTCTAATCATTCAGATCTTTTCTGTATTCTTCAAAATCTCATTTTGTTCTATCTCTCTCAATATACTATTCTACATCATATTTCTAGTGTGTCATCTTTCAATTTCACTCTCGAGGGAGTAGGATGGTTACATCATTGAATTTGAATTTCAACTCAATCTAAATCTTATGTCATCATCACTTGGGGTATCTCATCACTCGAGGCATCTTGTCATCTTTCTATTTGACATCTACATCATCTATCTCATCTTTTTATTAGCTAGTCACATCTTATAACAATCCTTATCAGAGTTTGATGGATAGGTATTGAGACAGTCTAAACCCTAACTCCTAATGGTCAAGCCTCATTCTAGGGATGATTCTATGACTCATGATGGGATATTTCTATCTTTTTTGGCTACGTATCTAGGTGTTTTATCTAGATTCCTTAAGATTAAGCTCCATTCTGGAGATAATCTTTAAAAGCTTATTAATCTAGGTATCTAGGTGTTCTATCTGGATTCCTTAAGGTTAAGCTCCATTCTAGAGATAATCTTTAAAAGCTTATCAATCTAGGTATCTAGGTGTTCTATATGGATCCCTTAAGGTTGAGCTCTATTCTGGAGATAATCTTTAAAAGCTTATTAATCTAGGTATCTAGGTGTTTTATCTAGATTCCTTAATGTTAGACTCTACTTTGGAGATAATTTGTAAAAGCTTATCAATTGGTCTTTGTATCATCAATCGTAGAGCTAATCTCATTTCTTAAGCTTTGCATCATACTTCTGATTTCTTTGAATTGAACATTTTGCTTGCACATTCATTCAAAGAGGGGCAAATGTAATACCCAAAAATTGGCACATTGCCATGTTAACCAATTTCGGTCTATTTTGATTAACCTTAAAACCTATTTTACTAGGAAATTCTTATTCTAATTATCACTATTTGATTTAATGGTTAGATGTAGAAAACCCTAATTTACATTAATCACATTCTCTATTTAATTCCTGAGTATCAACTCAGGTTAGCTACAATAAACCTATTGATTAGATTTAATTTAATCTAAAGTGTTCTTACTTTGGTTAAATTAAATTATCTCTTAAACCCAATGTGCAAGGGAATTAAACATATTTAATTTAATGAGATAATGTCTTTATTTTAATTATTGGGTTAAATTACTCAATTAATTAAAATACACATTTATGAGGTCAAATCTCATTTTATTAAATTCAACAACCTTCCAAATCCTTCTCTTCAATTCAGGAATGGGAATTTTGAGTGATCTATCTCTGGAATTGGAATTGACTTAATCAACTTATTCTCACACTTAGGTGAATTTCAATTAACTCTTCATTATACTCAGGATTTGAGTTAGTTAACCTCACCTACATTGGGAATCTTCCATCTTGATTGAATCTTAGCTTCAATCCTGGCCATTCATTCGAGTTGATCTCAACCATTGATTGATTTCAAGAATTGTATTTAAGAGGCTTCTAATTCCTCATTATAGAGGTTGGAATTGAATTTCATTGAATTACTGTCAAAATACTTACTCACTTGCTTAATATTTTCATAGATCTTTTTGCTTAGCATTAATATCATATAGACTAAAATGCAATCATATAGCTTAGTTTTCTTTTATCTCTTATTATATTAAATTGCATTTTCATTTAGATTAATTGAACTACCATATAGTTGTATAAATTCTTCGTACTAAAAGGTCTAGTTGTTTGCTTCTTAGTATGAGAGAAAAGGTAAAATCCTTCTAGTTAGAAGGCAACAGGTCACACTGATTAGATTACTCAGATGAATAATTCAATGTTCATTCTAGGATGATCCCTCAAGTAGAGACCATGTTGAAGTGTGTGTGAGAATCTGAGGCCCACAATTCACATATACAGTGATCACTTCAAAAAATCATAAAAAAATACTCAACTAGAAGTAACTAAAAACTACACAACTTCCAGATCTTACTCTTACCTATCACCCTACCAACGAGTTTTGAAAAATACTAAATTTAACTATATTTTTTGTAGAACACTTGGAAAAAATTATATAATGTTTTTGAAAAAAAAATTAGGCACAATTTTGCATACATGAGATTTTAAACCTATTAATATTATCCATTTAAAAAACTTTAGTAGTTAAGAAACTAGATTTAGTGTACTACAATTCTTATTCTTTGCACAACTCCTAATCTTGAGTGTATGTCCCTCAAATGTCTCTTTGAAGTTCAAATTTACCTAATTTAAGAAGTATAGTAGACACTTATATCCCTTTTTACATAGAGTATTGTTATACTTACCCACTAAAAAATGAAAAATTGTTGTAAAGATAGTAACAAAGGTCATAAATAAAATATAAAAACTCCTATAAATATTGTAAAAAGCAGCCATGGTCTTAGATGTAATCTTAGGAAGCCTATAAAATGAAAGAAACCAAGGAAACCTATATATTTCTACTAAAACTAAAGGTACTTAAACTAATGAAGGAGTTGAACAAGAAAAAGAATAAATGATAACCCAACATTCACCATTATTAAGAACTCCTTTAACATTTGAAAAATGATGATAATATAAAAGTGAAAAAATGTAATAAAGATGAGAAGATGAGTTCATTAGATGTGACTAAGGAATGTTTAGTTCATTTTAGTAGATTGCAAGTTGAAATTGATGTGGAATAAAATACTAAAATTGGATAAGGGTAGAAAGACATGAATTAATACTAAATATTAACTGAAAGAAAAAAGAAAAAAGAAAAAACATCTACTGCAAATTTTGAAAAATAGTTGTTGGATGAATATTGTCACAAGCTTGGAAAATCTTATAGAAATAGTCAAATATATGGATAATAAAGGAGGAAGTGAAAATAAACAACAAAAACATCTTGATAAGGTAATTAAATACATTACACATTCATCTCCATGGGTTTCCATTGCACTATGATTTATATGTATATTAATGGAATATAAAAAGAGAGAGAGAATACAAGAAAAAAAAAATTGCAAGGAGAGATCATGAAAAAGGATGAAGACATTTATAGTTTGAAAGACAGGATAGAAATTATAGTTAGTTTGGTAACATGACTTGTTGAATGTACACAACACCTTGGGTTCTATGCTTTATAACTTAGAGAGTTATACCTTTGTTATAATATGTATAGAGAGCTCTTAGGAGTGAATTGATCCCTCATCAACCTTAAATATTTTTTGTGTTAAGATTAACCATGAACAAAAATAAAAATTATATGCAAATATAACCAATATTAGAGAATAATAAATCACACATAAGAGAACACAAGACACAAAGATTTAATGTGGTTCACCTAATCCCTGGGCTACATCGACCAACAACAATTTTAATATTATTATTATCTAGTGATTATAATATGTAACCCTTTATATCTCAATACCATCACAAGAAGCTACAATATCATCATACATTATGAAATCCCTAACACTAAGCCATTTTATACAAGCTTTTGTTGCTTACTAAATTATGACTAGAATAAGTCATCCAATAGAAAAATAACAACTGACTCCTTTTACAATAGTGAGTCATTTTTTTCTTTGGGGGACACTGCCCCCAAAACCCCCATGGGGGAATTGCCCCTCAACCCCACCCTATATTGAGATAAGAAGTGCATCTAGGGCACTACCTCTTGACCCCATCTTGCGAGTGCTATCCCCAAACCCACATAGAAATAATCTAGGTGGAAAATATGCTAAATAAACCTATGATTCTTATTAGGCTCCATATCACAATAATCTCCCACCTAGAGACTGATCAGACTCCACAACAATAACCTCCCACTTGGAAACTGATCATAGCACTGCTAAACCTTTAGCTCCCACTTGAATAGAAAACCACCTTGGACTCTATTGTATTTTTATTTTGTTTAGTCTAGGAGACCAACCAAAGCTAAAAAGGATTTTAGCTTCTTCCTTGTTACTGCCTTAGTAAACATATCTGTTGGATTATCATCTGTATGTATCTTCTCTAGCTTTAACTTTCCATCATCCAAAACTGACTAAATGAAAGGGTACCAAAATTGTATGTATTTTGTCTTTGAATGTAGAAGATAATTCTTGGCAAGATGAATAGCACTTTGGCTATCTGTAAACAAATAAATATCCCTCTATGGGTGTTTAAATTCTTCCATGAAGAACTAAAAGCAATATCATCTCCTTGATTACCTTTGTAGCAACAATATACTCTACTTTTGTAGTAGATAAAGCATTAACCTTCTGTAACTGATAAATTCAACTCACTTTTGCCCCACCAATAGTAAATGCATAATCTATAGTACTCTACCTAGTATTAATATCCCCTATCAAATTTGAGTCAACATAGCCTTGTAAATTAGTAGTAGAGCCCCCAAAATGTAAACACTTAAAGGATGTTCCTCTCAAATATCTAAGAATTCATTTGACTATATTCTAATGCTCAATCTTTGGATTAGTCATATACCTACTAACAACTCCTATTGCATGTGCAATATCTAGCCTAGTACATACCATAGTATACATCGAGCTTCCTATGGTTGAAGTATAGGGTACCTTGGACATCTTATCCTCATCTTCATGTTTCTTTGGACACATCTCCTTAGTCAACTTCAAATTACTAAGCAAATGTGTGATGATAGCTTTAGCACTCTCCATAGAGAAACATTGCAACACCTTCTCAATATAATCAGCCTGAGATAATGTCAATTTTTTGATATTCCTATCTCTACAAATTTTCATACCAAGGATTTTTTTTGTTGCCCCCAAATCATTCATATCAAATGAATGTTCTAACTATTGTTTTAGCCCCTTAATGTGATCCATGTTAGACAAAATTACAAGCATATCATCAACATATAAACATAAAATAATGTAGATGTCATCATCTAACCTCTTAAAATAAACACAATAATATGAATTACACCTACTATATCAATACTCATGCATAAAACTATCAAATTTTAGATATCATTGCCGAGATGATTACTTCAAGCCATATAAACTTTTCTTCAATATGCACACTAAGTTCTCCTCATTGTTGACCTCAAATCCCTATGGCTATGCCATATATATCTCTTCATCCAAATCACCATCAAGAAAGTTTTTTTTAACATCAATATGCTCCAAATGCAAATCTCCAATAGCCACAATACTTAAAATAGTGCAAATAGAAGTCATTTTAACAAAAGAATAAAATATCTCATCAAAATCAATGCTCTTTTTCTATGCAAATCCTTTTACCATTAGCCTAGCTTTAGATATTTTCTTACATCAATACTCTTCTTTCAACCTATAAACTCATTTATTTTGTAAAGCCCATTTACCTACAGGCAACTTGTATAATTCACATGTTTGATTTTTCACCAAGGAGTCCATTTCTTATTTCATTGTAGACTTCCACTAAATCTTTGTATCCACCTGCATAGCTTCATCATAACATTTAGGTTCACTAGCATTAGTTAGTAAAATAGAGTACAAAGAGGGAGAAAATATTTTTGGAGGTAAACTTAGCTTTGTTGACCATCTAACATTCACTAGAGTGTGTGGTATTTGTTGTTATAGTTGTTGCAGAGCATGAGGGACTATTGAAAAATCTTCTTTTCCGATATCCTTTAGCACTACATAATCATTTTCTTTCTTCTCATGTTGTTGCAACATATCTTTGTATAACACATTCTCATTGAATATGATATTCTTTCTTCTTACAATTTTACAATTTTCAAAATCCCAAAGCCTATAACCAAATTCATAAATGCCATATCCAAAAAATACACATTTCTTTGACTTAGCTTCTATCTTGGTTCTATTTTTATAATCTATATGTGCAAATACTTGAGATCGAAAGGTTATGAGAAAAGAATAACTCACCTTCTTACCAGTCCATGCTTCCTCTAGAAAACCATAGCTCAAAGGACTAGAGGGACCTCTATTAATCAAATATATAGTAGTATCAATAGCCTCTACCCACATGTTTAAGTACAGCCCAACATGCAACCTAATGCTCCTTGCACGCTCCATTATTGTCATAGTCATGCGTTCAGTCACTCCATTTTCCTATGGAGTCCTTGGAACATTTTTTTTTTTTGTAGATACCATAGTTGAGCAATAATAGTCAAATCCTTTGCTGCAATATTGTTGTTATATAGATCTCTCCTTTAATAGAAATAAATAATTAAGAACTTCTATGCCCAAATTTGCAAGAGAAACCTAAGTTTTCAACAATTAAGGACCTTTGATTTCTTTAATTCCTCTTAGAATTTTAGCAAGGTTCAGATTTCTTATTAGATATTAAATCAAAACTTCCTTCTAAATGAGGGTTACTTTTAATTAGAAAGTAGTAAGGCTTCCTATCTATTCTTGGATAAAGGTATAATCAAAAAATTAAAAATAAACAAAGAAGGAAGAACAAAATGGAAAGAACACACAGTTTCTCTATCAATCGCTTCTCAATAAGGTCTATAAAATAGGAACTTATTTAACATGTCTACCATATATCATCCAACATCATAAAGAGATTTCAATAGTTTGACATTAATTCAATACTAAATCAATAAAAAACCAATCCAAAGCATAGAATCTTTGAATAATCAAATCTTTCCCATTCCAAAAAGAACAATCATGTTCAAGAACAATGTTGGAAAACTAAAAACATTTGTGCAACTATTAAAACTTAGGTTAAGTTCATAGTATGATATCCATCAAAAAATGCCAACCCTTAATACTAATGAGTTTCAAACTTAAATAGAAAGCTATCTGAGAACCTCCCTTAAAACTCAATTCTCATACAGTTAAAAGTAGTTATAAAAAACCAACTTAAGTGTACGCAAACCCAAAAATAAACTTTAGAAATAGAAACCAAATGTCTTAAAAACATTACAAAGATAAAACTAATCATTTTCTGATTGGTCAAGCGATTCTTCTTCCTCCTCATCTTTAGCATCACCCTGTCCATGTGCAAGCTTCTACATCTTGAATGTGTTCATGAATTTGGTCATGGTAGTTTTATTCGGGCCCTTGATGCTCTGTAGTCAATTTTTCTAGACATCTCTATCTAGTCTCATCTTATTTACAACATCCAAATAACTAGGAAGTCAAAGAGTGCACATGCTTGATATTATCTCACTCTTAGCCATCTTGGAGAAGTCAAACAATGTGAGATCAATTTTATCTTTCACAAAATTCATGCACTCTTCATATTGTTTGATCATGAGCTCCACATCAAAACCTCCTTCTTTAAGAGGAGTGGAAAAGGTTGAGCCGATGGACTGGAAGTCCCTATTTACATTTTCAAACAATGTTTTGAATTCTTTTTCACATGATTGCATCCTGGAAATAAAAAAATTGTAATTAGATACCCTCCAGGCTATGTTCTTTCTTAAAACTTGAATCAACCCTGTGTCCACGTGCTACAATAGATTTTCCTATAGAAAATTTTCTAGCCTATAATCTTCTACCTCTACCAATTGAGTTAATATAGTTGAGAATTTTTTGAATTCACCCTTCCAAACTGCTAACTAAGTGCAGGATTTATTGAGTGTGGCCCTGGATAGAGAAATTATTTCATGGAGATTTTGCATGAGTTTAGCAACCTTATTTGTTACTAGTCCACTCCAACTGAACATAGATACTATCATCATCTTTCCCTTCTTTAAGTGACCTAGAAATTGTTGATTTTCAAGGGCACTAGAGTTAACGGTAAGCCATAGTTGATCACCAAGAATTGAACTCTGACCTTTTAGTGAATTTTATGTATTCGACCATTGCATTTATCTCAACTTTTAGTTTCTTCTTTTCAATCCCATCTTTCTATGACTGTAGCACAATTTGTTTAGTGGATGCTTCCACCTAGTGCTCCTTTATTTTATGGTTCATCACCCCCAAATTTGTGTGTGTGATTTCAAAATTGTTTAGATCCAATTCATTAGTTCCCTCTTTTTAATTGTAGGTGGCCGCTTCAGCTATACTTCTCCTCATTGCACTATTAAAAGTTATTTTGGCTATGCTTTTAGTTCCTTTAGGTTTTGGGGTCTTGTTGGTATACTTTCTCACAATGTCATCAATAGGAAAAGAAACATGAACTAAACTCCTCTTCCTATTTACTAAAGCTATGAGCTAGTTAAGAGTAGCAGCATCCTTTTGTGATTTGGTACCTTTTTCAAGGGTTTTTATGACTTGTATCCTCAAAGGAGATGAACCCACTATCATCTGGACTCTTTGGCTATTGTCAATAAGTTCCCCACCTAGGTCTTTATTTGGTTTGCCATCTACTTGGATTACCTAGTGAAGTTTTACAGTTACTGACATTTTGGCTTTCTTGTTAGAATGAGCTTTTTTTACAAGACGCAGATTGTGGATCTTCTTCTTAGAAATCCTTGGCCACCTTTTTCTACCTACAATTGTAAGATTAAAATTAGAAATAAGGTCAATTTGGTCACTAATATGTGTGTCCTTTTTCATTCTTAACCAAGACTTCATCCTTTTAATCATATTTGTTGTTCTTTCAAGAATGTTATCCTCTTGCTTAGAGTCCTAATATAGCAACTATGTTAGAAACTACAGGTTCAATTTCTTGGGGGCTGGGGTATCAACTTTGTCTTCCTCCATGTTTGTGATATCTATACCCAATTTCAATTGAAATAGGTGGACTTGTATAATAGTGGTCCTTGATGACTCTCTTCTTCTCACCTCCAACTCATCTGCACAATCCTCCCAAAAATCTTCCACATTAGGGACATTTATAATCTTTATATGGGTATCAAATAGACTATGAATAATTCTTTTGTTGTCAAAGTTTGGTCTAGCCTGGTAGAAGCCATAACTAACCTTAACCAAGTCAGAGCTTATATATGTTGCATCTTCTATGCTTTTGCATGTCAATTTTCCTAACTTAAGTGGGAAAATAATTTCACAACTTCAACTAAGAATTTGTTTATCACGGCAATTAATTTTTGAGCTGCCTTTGCTAGGAAAAAGCAATTAAGAGATAACTTGGGAAGGCATATAGGCTCTTAATCAAAAATCCCTATCCCCAAATATGTGAATTTAGGGAATTGAATGTATATGCTATCAAAATATTGAATGAGAATTTGAGACTTAGGGGACAATCTATGGTGTAGGGAGCTTTTCAATTCAAAACACAACTTTCCAGAAAAGATGTCATGGACCCTTCTGAAGTCTTCCAAAGCTCTATCCTTATGTAACATGGGGAAATAATTATATATGGTAATCTTCTTGCTCCAGGGTTCGTGGGGTAAATGTTGTAAATCTTGAGTGCTAGCTATAAAAAAGTTCTTTTTCAAATTTAGAGCACCCTTTAGTTGATTTCTTAGAGAGCTAGCTATTAATTCAATCCAATCTAGAAATTGTGAGCCCTTTAACACAATTTAAATATAAAAATAACCCACTCTTCAAAGACAGAGACATCGGGAGACCAACAAATTCTATGCAGTAGAACCATTATGTCTTGGACCTGAATGGTCATTTGGTTTTTCTTCAAGGTTTTGGTTAACCTAGAACCGACTTTGTAGAAAGACTCAGTCCATATCTTTGCTATGGTGTTCCTATAGACATTTGCTTGCTCTCAAAATCTAGTTGCAAACAATGTAGGGGCTAGGTCAACAAATTGTTGCTCCTCCAGGTGAAATAATTTGGATAAGATTTCTCTATTGACACTTAGCAACACACTTCCATGTTTCTTTAATATATTTCCCCCAAATGCATTATACATATTAATGCACTCTTGAATTAGCTCTAGACAAGGGTAGGCTAGTGGGAATGTGGAGGCCATGAGGAGGTTGGTATCCAACACTTCAATGGAAAAAGGTTTCACAATTATTTCACACAATTTCTTTGAAACACCCCCCAAATCAACTCCTAATAGGGCTATGTGACACTATTGGTGATTTACATTGCAAACTATGAGTATTCCCGAATAAGTGCAGTGTAGACTTCATAATTTAGGAACTTTACTCGTATTTGAAAACAAAGAAACAACCATAATTATGCTTTGCTTAACACGTGGGAGAAAAATAACCATAGAGTAGAAGGGTTGTCCAAAAAGTAATGACCATTACAGATATGGAAGAAGGCTTGCTCTCTCTAATTTTCCTTTGATTGATTATTTCAAATAAGAGAAGAAATTTTATGTTTTTTGAAAAGTAAAGCCTTCTTCATATGCATATCGAAAAGAAGGACTAGTCATTAATTATGTGAGGGATAGAATTAATTTTGGCATGTTGCAAGGGTAGAGTGATGGGACAAATTAGTGACTGACATTAAATAGGAAACAAGTAATTCAAATGATTACTACCTTTTGTGTGTGCCAAACCCTTATTTCTGCACTCCCAAATCAAGGTTCTAGGTGATCATTTATGATGACCTTACTTCAACCATTAATTACTTGTACTTACCCTAAATCATGACATCAGCCATGATCATGTTAGATTTGATGAGGCATCTAGTTGTTGCATGTCCTTCACACATGTGTGTCTACAACATGTTGATTTATCCCACCAAGAAACATTGTCTTTGAGAACCAGAAAAAACATTTGAACTTGTGAACTAGTTTAATTGGTACAAAGGGTTCAAGAAAACTTCATGCTATATGAAATTGATAAAAAGAGTACAAAACGTTCAAGGGGTACAAGAATTTTACATTTTATACCAAGAAAATTTCAAACTTTTTGTAAGATGGATTCGCGATAATCGCTACTGATCAAGGTTTTCTAAGCGAAAGACTTGGTCAACAATAGGCTTGAAGGAAAATAATATAGATAGGATGAGGTTCAATGATGATTGATAACTTAAAATACAAGACCAATGGGAAGGTAGAACCAATGGTTCAAAAGTAAACAATGAAAGAATGAGTCAACCAAAAAGAAGAAAATAAATGATGACTTTGAAAAATTCCAAACTAACATTGGCTCTGCTTGGGGACTAGTTTTCACTTGAAAAATAGAGAACTCAGAAACCTTTGTTGGCAGAACTAAAGAAAGGAAAAAAAATGAAGAACAAAAGAAAATAAATAAATAAATAAAGTAGGAACCTAGGCTAGATATATACAAAAAGAAGGACCAACTTCAATACTTTAATAATTTCAAATCCTACCCATTGTAGGTACATGATAGTTTTCACCATCTAGATATTACAATTTCACAGTATTAGGTCCAATAAGTTCAAGCACCTTGAAAAGACCTTTCCATATGATTCAAATTTGTTGTGACTCCCTTTTTTCCATTTTTCTTGTCCCATAAGAGGACTTCATCACCAGGCATAAACTTCCCTGGCCTTGCATTTCGATCAAAAATTATTTTTACCTTCATCTCATGCTTTGTAATTCTATCCACCATTTTTCTTCTTTCTTCCTCCAATTTATTCAAGTACATAATCCTCTTTTCTATGGAAGATTGGAAGAAGAAATCTTCTATTATCATTTTTAGTTTTGCAGTAGCAAGATTTGAAGGCAAGGAGACTTGTGCATTAATTCCATACATTGGTTCAAATGGAGACATACCTATAGCTCTCTTATGTTAATCCCTACCATTACTACTTACCAATTTCTTCATGATGGAAACCAAGTTCTTATTACTTAACTTGGCCTGACCATTTCCTTATGCAAAATAATTTGAAGCATGCACTAGAGTGATTCCATTTTCATAGTAGAACATAGTGATATCTTCAAAAAAAAATAAGAAGCATTATCAACAACTATCTTTGTAGGAACTCCAAATCGTACCAAAATAAACTTCATAAGAAAATCACAAGTCACTTGAGTGTTTGCTTTCTTGGTCAGAATAGCCTCAACCCACTTAGTGAAATAATCAGTTGTAGTGAGGATATATATGTGTCCTATACTAGAAGCTTGGTTTATAGGACTAATAAAATCAATAACCCATTTTTAAAAGGTTCATCAATGACTACTAGTCTAAGAGATAGTGTGGCTAGTTGGGGCTTGCCTAAAAATCGCTTACATTCCACACACTCTTTGACATACAAATAAGCATCCCAAAACATACCAGGCTAGTAGAAGAAGTTTCTCAAAATTTTATAGGCTATGATAGAAGAGGAGAAATGACCTCTCCTACTTCTTTGTGGAATTTCTTTAGTAATTTATTTTACTGAGCTTCATCAATGCATCTCAAATAAGTTCCATCTATCCCTCTTTTGTATAACATGCCTTGAGAAATTGCATATTTTGTGTGTTTTAATCTCAAATGTGTTCTCTCCTTGGGATTCATTCCTTCAAGAAAAGCTCCATATGTTAGGTAATACACTACTTTGGAAAACCATGAGTAGATGAGACTCAGTAAAAAAAACTTGTGGTGATTATTCTTTCTCATCTATAATAACAATTTTTTTCAGCAATCAACTTACACAAACCTTTCCCTCTTACCAAGTTTGTTGGTTTTATATTAATGTCATATTCTTTTAGTTTAACCACCCAAGTAGCCCTTTTATTGAGTCCCACATCCTATTGAGTTAAAATACTTTTCACGGTAGTTTTAGGAACATAAATAACAAAATGAGAGTGTAAAATGTAATACCTAAACTACTTAACTATCTTTACTATTGGAAAGGCTTGCTTTTTAATGAGTGGATACTTTAATTAATGCTTTTTCAAAGGTACACTCATGAATGAAATAGGGGATTTTTTACCTTGACTATCTTCTTATGTTAAGATACTTGAAAATGTATGCTTAGATGCATAATAATAAATGATGAAATCATTTTTAAAATTTGGAGTTACCAAGGTGGGAGCTAGAGAAACAGATCGCTTAATCTCTTCAAATGCTTTCTTACCTTCCCTATTCCACTTGAAGACTTATTTCTCACTCATCATTTTTATTATGTCCTTAGTGAGTTTAGCAAAATCTAGTGCAAAGGCTTGAATAAAGTTGACTTGGCCAAAAAAACATTTGTCTCCACTTCTATTTATTAGGAGACTTAGTTTCTAGATAGCCTTCATCCTCTCAGTATCTATCCAAATTCCCTTCTTCAATAGAATGTGTCCTAGAAACTTTCCTTCTTCAACAAAGAAGACTTGTTAGGAATTAGGGATATCCCGTGTTCCTTGCATCTCTAAAGCACAGTAAGTCTTTAAAATGATCTTTTCTCGTCTTAGAGAAAATAGTTAGGTCATCAAGATAGATCACAATAATTTTGTCTCTCATGTTTTTAAAAGAGGAATTCATGGCTCATTGAAATGTGGCACCAATGTTAATGAGATCGAAGCAAATGTGCCCCAGGGAGTTATGAAAGTTGTTTTATGTTGATTTGTCTTTGCTACATTGATTTAGTTGTAACCTAAAAAACTATCAATCATTGACATCATTTCCACTCCTATGAATTTTTGAATAAAATACTCCATTATGGGAAGCCCAGAGTTATCTTTGAGGCTAGCCTAATTTAGGTTGTGAAAATCTACACAGATCCTTATTTTTCTATTTTTCTTCCATACTCGGACAATGTTGGCTACCCAGCTAGAGTGGTGGATGGGATAAATGGTTCACACTTTGAGCATCTTTTCTACCTCCTTAAAAATAGCTTTAGAGATTTTAGGGTTGTAACTTCACAACTTTTGTTTGAAGGGAATAGTTTATGGTTTCAATGGGATAGAATGTATGTACTCTCCACTCTTGAAATTTTCAAATCATTGTAACACCAAGCAAAAACATCCTTAAAATCAGTTAATAATGATCTAATTTTATCTTTTTCCTCTGAAGAACATGTTCTCCCAATAGTAATCCACTTTTGATCTTCATTACTTCCAACATTAATCTTATCATAGTCTCTGATTACTTCAAGATCTGACCCCTTTTTTGGTATAAAACCTTTACTCTTTCATGAAAACATAGTTTCTAGAGAGACTAGCCCCTGAGGGATTCTATTTCCTTTTAACTAAACTATCTCTTATTCATTAGAGGGACTCAGGTGATCTTTTCTTAGTACTTTTGAAGAGCCTTCAAAATAGGAATCAAAAAACATCTTGCGTAAGCCATGGACTTTTCAATCTGCTCATCATTGTCAAAGACCTACCAATGATTTACATTATTAGGGGGTGGGTGGGGTCATGAATCAGTTATCCAACAATTAAAATATTTATCAACTTTAAAAAATCTTATCCATTCAACCAAAGTAAATAGAAACCATAACAAGATGCACATAGACAATTACACCAAATATGTTAACTAGGGAAACCCTTGATTAGAGGGAAAACCCCAGTGGAAATGATGCCCACAAGATGATGTACTAATATAAATATTCCTTGTTAGAGCATGGACCTTGTTAAGAGTCTATAACAACATTTAGTGCATATGAGTCCCTGTTAGGAGACTTTAAACCCCTATTAGGAGATTCCAACCTTGTTAGGAGTTGTGCCAACCCTGTTAGGAGTTGTAGTAAAATGTATGCAAGAAAAGCCCACTTCCCAAACATGCAATTTTCAATTAGAAGAAGAGCTCACTACCCAAACAAGTAATTTACTATTAAGTTCCTCTTTCCTATATTCTATCAATTGAACCAATCACTATCAGACCTTGTAGACTAGGTCATGAACCTTGGATCCAAATATCAAACCTCAAATCACACAATAAAACCTTGGTAATGAAGTTTCCTTCACTTTCACTCTGCTCTTCTTAGCTTTGCATTCCACACTCTCTATTTGTTGCAATCACTTCTTTATATCATCCATAATAAAGGAAAATGTGCTTCCTTTATATTGAATCCATAAAAAAATTCCTTGAGTTGGCTTTTAGAACTTCTCAATTAATTATTATAGGACCATATTAAGAAAACGTTATACTTAGCGATAACATTAATCTTCTGCCTTGCAACATGAATCCATTATCCAACAATTAAAATATTTATAAACTTTAAAAAATCTTATCCATTCAACCAAAGTAAATAGCAACCATAACAAGATGCACATAGACAATTACACCAAATATGTTAACTAGGGAAACCCTTGATTAGAGGGAAAACCCCAGTGGGAATGATGTCCACAAGATGATGTACTAATATAAATATTCCTTGTTAGAGGATGGACCCTATTAGGAGTCTATAAGAACATTTAGTACATATGAGTCCCTTTTAAGAGACTTGAATCCCTATTAAGAGATTCCAACCTTTGTAGGAGTTGTGCCAACCCTGTTAGGAGTTGTAGTAAAATGTATGCAAGAAGAGCCCACTTCCCAAACATGCAATTTTCAATTACAAGAAGAGCTCACTTCCCAAAAAATTAATTTACTATTAAGTTCCTCTTTCCTATATTCTATCAATTTAACCAATCACTATTAGACCTTGTAGACTAGGTCATGAACCTTGGATCCAAATATCAAACATCAGATCACACAATAAAACCTCGATAATGAAGTTTCCTTCACTTCCACTCTGCTTTACTTAGCTTCACATTCCATGCTCTTTGTTGCTTACAATAACTTCTCCATATCCTCCATAATAAAGGAAAATTTTCTTCCTTTATATTGAATCCATAAAACAATTCCTTGAGTTGGCTTTTAGACCTTCTAAATTAATTATTATAGGACCACATTAAGAAAACATTACACTTAGTGATAACATTAATATTCTACCTTGCAACTTGAATATATTTCCATACACATAATATTATGATGAGAAAACTTAGCCAAATCATCACCAACATGTCTTCTTCACATCCTCAACCTTGATTCTTAGAATAACAATTCTGCTAAGAGATATAACAAGTTTACCAGAATATGCCTTTGTAAACTCTATCTTAGAATGGACATCACCAAAATTTACATAACTTCTTCTAGACTTAACATCTCTTCACTCGACATTAACTAAATTTACTAAATACTTATAAGTATCTCCCATAACCTCAGATAGTCAGAATACTCAACTAGTCATCCATACCAACTTGATCTTTCCATTGTTCTTTTGTTAGATATCATAGAAAATTGCTATGTTGACATCAATGAAAAATATAGTCATGAATGTAATATATCACCATGATAACATATCTACAATTCTCCCCCATAGGAATATCATTAGCATTCATGCTTCCAAAAATCTCCCCCTTTGGCATTGATGGCAACGTAGATGACAAACATCTAGTTCCAAAAATACCAACTACAAAAGACTGATAATATTTCTTTTCAAATCCTCTACATCAATCATTCTCCCCCATTGATATACCTCAATGTGCATTTTGTTTTTCCATGTCTCTAAACTATTTTCATGTAGTACTTATCCTAAACATGTTGTACTTGTTTTCTTTTTTTCTTCTTCTCCCTTATGATATTTTTTCTTCTCCCCCATGATGTTTTTGCTTCTTCCACATGATGTTTTTCATGTAGTACTTGTACCCCATTGACATCAATGTCAAAGGTTTCAAAAACCATCAAACTCTACAACAACTAATTCTTTCTAGCTCAAGTGTCTAAAGACACTATTCAAAACAACATCTAACAAGAGTCCTAGATAACTATGTCCATCACAGATACTCCCCCATACAAGAAACATCAGCATTCAGTCCAGAATAACAATGGTACTTTGTTATACTAGATTGATTCCCTCTTGCATCTTCTACTCTAATGTAGGAAGGGGCACAACCCCTATGATACCTCACAAATACTCAAAAGTCTCTTTGGGAAGAGGCTTAGTGAAAATATCTACAATGTGCTCTTTAGGGCTCACATACTCCAATCTAATTTTCTTTTCTACAACTTCCTCTCTCAAAATGTGATACTTAATAGAAATGTGTTTAGTCTTTGAATGCAACACTATATTCTTAGACATTTTTACTATTCTTTTATTGTCATGATGTATGACATAGGCTCACTAATTTCTATCCGTATATCCTCTAGCATCTACTTCATCCAAACAAATTGATTGCAATTATTTGCTACTATAACATATTCTGCTTCCGCTATACTTTTTGAGGTACAATCATGCTTCTTGCTTAGCCAAGAAACCAATCTTCCTCCAAGAAAGAAGGCTCCACCACTAGTGCTCTTTTTTCCATCTATACTACTTGCCTAATTAGCATCAATATAAGTACTTAGAGTAAAATAATTAGATCTTTCATACCAAAATGCAAACTCTAGTGCTCCTTTAAGGTATCTAAATATCCTTTTGATTACTACATAATGTGCTTCTTTGGGATCAGCTTGGAATCTTATGACAATTCCAATTGCATTTTCTATATCCGACTTTGTGTGAGTCAGATATTGCAATCCTCTGATCATAGAGTTGTACTTCTTTTGTTCAACAGAAGGTGTTTCATTCTTTGTAGATAACCTGTGTCTAGTTACCATATATATTCCAATGGGTTTACATGCTTCTAAAACAAACCTTTTCAGTAAATCCTTCAAATACTTAGTTTGAAAAATAAAGATTCCTTCTTTATCATATAATCTGCAATCCTAGAAAATATTTTATTTCTCCTATCATACTCATTTCAAATTCCTTCTTCATTTCTTCTGCAAACTTGTCACTTTCATCATCATTTCCTCCAAATATTATATCATCAATAAATATTACCAAAGTCATTAATCCATCATCAATTTCTTTCCAATATAGATTACTATCTGCGTTTGTTATATCAAATCTTTTTCAAATGCTTGTCCAACCTTTCTTACGAAGTTTTGGGTGCTTGCTTCAAGCCATACAATGCTTTCTTTAATTTTCATACTATGTCCTTGTCATTTGTCAAAGGAAAACCTTTGGGCTTTGCTATGTACACTTCTTCAAGTTCTCCATTCAGAAATGCTAACTTAAAATCCATTTGATACACTTTGAATTTCTTATATGCTGCATATGCTAAGAATAACCTTACTACTTCTATTCTAGCCATAGGAGCATAGGTCTCATCATAGTCTATTCCTTCTTGATGTGAGTAACCTTTACATACCAATCTTTCCTTATTCCTTACAACTTCGCCTTGTTCATTCATCTTGTTTCTAAATACCCATCTAGTTCCTATCATATTCTTGTCCATTGGCCTGGGGACCAAGTCCCATGTCTCATTCTTTAATATCTGATCCAATTCCTCTTTCATAGCTTGTTTCTGGTGATCATCTTTACATGCTTCATTTGCATTCTTAGGTTCAACTTGAGATATCAAACATAGTTCTTCATTGATTCTACTTCTTGTCATCACACCTTTATCTCTGCTTCTGATGATTTGCTCGAGTGGATGATTCTTTTTCATATTCTTACCCAAAGTGGGAGTTGTTATACCTTGTCTCTCCTTCATTCTAAAAATTATTGTTAGTCTCAAAAAAATACTTTATCATTGCTTGGTTTAGTAACAACATCATCATCTTAATTGTAATCAATCATTCTCTCTCATATCATGAATTTCTCATCAATTCTCAAATTTTCATTTTCCATAATAGTCTTAGTTCTCATATTATAACATCTATAAGCGTTGATTTTCAATGAATAACCAAGAAACATACCTTCATCACTTCTAGCATCAAACTTACCAATATCATCATCTCTTTTGATATAACATTTACTACCAAAAATTCTGAAATACTTAATTGTAGGTGAGTGACCAACCCATAATTCATAAGGGGTCTTGTTTGTATCTTTCCTGACTTGCACTCTATTCATAGTGTAGACTAATTTATTCATAGCTTCTCTCCAAACCATCTTCAATATATCATTCTTAGATAACATAGCTCTTGCTACTTATGTTATTGACCTATTTCTTCTCTCTGCTATACCATTTTGTTCAGGGGACCTCGGAGGTAATAAATTTCTTTTGATTCCATTAGCTTCACAAAATATGTTAAACTCATTTGAAGTAAACTCTCCTCCTCTATCTAATCTTAAACATTTGATCTTCATGCTAGATTCATTCTCAACTCTATTCTTGAATATCTTGAATTTATCAAATGCCTTAGATTTTTCTTTAAGAAATGCAAGCCACATCATTCTAGAAAAGTCATCAACTAAAATTATGAAATACCTTTCACCATAGAATCCCTTAATCTTTGTAGGACCACTAAGATCTGTGTGAACAATCTCCAATTTTTCTATAGTAATGAACTTCTTGCTAGAAAAATAAGTTCTATTATGTTTTGCCAAAACACACTCCTTGCAAATTGTGTTAGTAGGTTTTATAATCTTAAGAAAATCTCTAACTACAAACATACTACTAGTCTTCACAATATTGTCAAAGTTTATATGACAAAATTTCTTATACCATAACTGACTATCATATACCTTTGCAACCAAACATGTCATTTCAATAGGATTCAATTGAAATACCTTACCTGTAGATCTAGTTCCTATTCTAATTACCTTCCCATCTTTGTCTCTAATTATGCATGTGTTTTCCTTGAAATACAACTAATAACCTTTATCCACTAGTTTTCCAACACTCAAAAGATTGTGCTTCAAACCATGAACAAAATATACATCCTCAGTGTTAGTTTTACCATCAAGATTTATACATCTAATACCTTTACTTGGCATGCTACATTATTTTCAACTCTTACAATGCCTCCATCTTGACTTTCAAAGTCAACAAACTTGTTCATATTACTAGTCATATGATGTGAACAACTGCTATCAATTATTCAATTAGATTTCTTTTCAACCTGTGACACCAAAGTTACTTTCTCTAGACTTTCTTCTTTAATAGCTACAAATCCAATTTCATCGTCACTAGCACTTACTAGTTGTTCATCAAAATCATCTTCTTCATTTGCATATAGAAATTCTCTATCTCTTCTAGGTTTGTAATTTCCTTTATACTTTTTCTCTCTTTTAGGATACTTAGATGCATGATGACCAAATTCATTACAAGTCCAACATTTAAAGATTTTCTTACCATCTTTTCTCTTCTTCCTAGAAGGGTTACTCCTTCAATCTTTCTATCCTCATTAGATCTGATGTTGCTAGCAAAGTCTCTTCTAGCACTTGTGCTCCTTGATAAACTAGTTGAATATTCAAGGCATTGAAAGTTGTTTCAGTTTTGGTCATTTCTCTAGACTATCTAAGCTCATTCTCAACTACTTCAAGTCTTCCAAGAAATGTCTCCTTTGTGAAATCTTTGGTACAAGATATCAACAACTGTATCATTTGAACTGCTGACTTAAATGGTGGTGTTAAGATATTTAATATCTTCCATATTACCTCATCATCTTCTTTGGTTCCTCTTGAGATCTAATACCTACAATAATTTTTGATATCCTGCCTACATATGTTCTTACAGATTCATCTTCCATCATTTTAGCATCTTGAAATGCACAAATCCAACTTTGTAGCCTCAACTTCTTAGAATGGTCATCACCTTCAAAACTAGTTTCCAAAGCTTTCCAAATCAAATGTTAAGTAACAAGTAACATTACCTAATTGTATTCAATTTCAAGAAGTGTAGTCAATAGTGCTTCTCTAGCTCTCATGTTGCACATAAAAATATCTCTTTCTTCCTTGGTATAAGTTTCCAAAAAAAATTTAGCAATGATTGTCTTTGCTAATTTTGTCAAGATCCAATATCTTGGATCCATACACAACATATATTTCTTCATCTTTTCCTTCCAACTATCATAATTTGTTCCATTGAACTTCAAACTATCTTTCTTGAACATGCTCACCATGGATCTCCCAAAGTTGGTAAACTTTATCTTCAAGGACTTGATGCTTTGATACCAATTTTTAGAAATAATAGTCCACCAAGATAACTAAGATGGAATTAAAAAATTTATCAACCTTAAACAATATTATCCATTCAACCAAAGTAAACAACAACCATAACAAGATGCACATAGACAATTACACTATATATGTTAACTAGGAAAACCCTTGATTAGAGGGAAAACCCCAGTGGGAATGATGCCCACAAGATAATGTACTAATATAAATATTTCTTATTAAAGGATGGACCCTGTTAGGAATATATTACAACATTTAGTACATATGAGTTCATGTTAGGAGACTTTGAATGCTTGTTAGGATATTCCAACCTTGTTATGAGTTGTAGTACTATGTATGCAAGAAGAGCCCAATGTCCAAACATGCAATTTTAATTACAAGAAGAGCTCACTGCCTAAACAAGTAATTTGCTATTAGTTTTCTCTTTCCTCTATTCTACCAATCAAACCAAACACTATTAGACCTTATAGACTAGGTCACAAACCTTTAATCACATACTAAAACCTCAACAATGAAGTTTCCTTTATTTTCACTCTACTCTGCTCAACTTCACATCCTTCTCTCTGTATTTCTTACAATCACTTCTCCATATCCTCCATGATAAAGGAAAATTTCCTTCCTTTATATAGAATCCATAAAATAATTCCTTGAGTCAGCTATTAGACCTTCTCAGTTAATTATTATAGGACCACATTAAGAACACGTTACACTAAGCAATAACATTAATCTTTTTCCTTGAAACTTGAATATCTTTCCATACACATAATATTATGATGAGAAAACTTAGCCATGTTATCACCAACATGACTTCTTTACATCCTCAACCTTGATTCTCAGAATAACAATTATATTAAGAGATATAACAAGTTTACTAGAACATGCCTCTATAAAATCTATCTCAGAACAAACATCACCAAAATTTATATAACTTCTTCTAGACTTAACATTTCTTCACCTGATGTTAATTGCATTAACTAGATACTTAGAAGTATCTCCCATAACCTCAGATAGTGAGAATACTCAACTAGTCATTTGCATGAACTTGATCTTTCTGTTCTTCTTCTATCAGATACCATAGAGAATTGTTATGTTGACATCAATGACAAACACAATCATGAATATAACATATCTTCAATACTTCCCTATAGGAATATCAGTGGCATTCATGCTTCCAAAAAAACCATTTCAATATTGTATTGTTTATGATCAAATTCTAGATGTGGGAGAAGTAATGAAGTTGATAATGCTAGAGAATCCACTCTAGAATTCTTTCTTTCAGGGATTGCTTTGATGTTGAATGCATCAAAAAACTCAATGTCCCACACTCAATTTTGATATTACTTCAGCTAGTCATTTTTCATAGCATAAAAACCTTGAACTTGTTTTATAATTAATTCAGCATTTCCTTTCACAGTGAGTGATTTTATTCCTTTCAAATTTGCTTCATGCAATCCTAAAAAAAGGGCTTCATATTCTGAAGTATTATTGGTGTTAGGAAAATCTAATTTGAAAGAATGTGTCAACATGTCTCCTTTAGGGTAAATTAGGACAACCCCAACTCCTGATTTGGATCTAGAGAAAATTCCATCAAAATCCATGCCCCACATTTCTTCCTCATCCAAGCGACCCATCTCTTCTTCAAACTAAATAAAGTAATTACCAAAATGGCATTCCTAATACAAAATGTGAGATCTTAGATCATTAGAAGGAAATATTGTATATATATTTCTCTCCTTAGGAGTTAACCAGACCTTCTTGTTACCAACATGGATAATAGCTTCAGACCAATCAACATCCCATAACTCATCGATATTTTAGCCACTAAGATGGTTAGTTTTAGACTTTTATCAGGGTATGCCACTAGTACTACTTGTGCATCTTTCACCTAATCTATTGAAGGTACTTATTTACCATCCATAGAATACAATTTCCCATAGTTCTTGGTAAGAGTCAGTCTTAAGGCTTTGGCAATATAAGAAAACATTATATTATTAGAAGGACCAAAGTCAATGATGCAATTATTGAGTTTCCTTCCATTGAGTAATAAAGAGATATAAAAAGGATTAGGTTTTCTATCTTGATTGTCTATCTCTAGGATCATCAAACTCTCAAGATCTACAGTTTGTTCTAGGGTACATTCATTGGTTGGCACAGGTGTCTTGATAGAATTAGTAATTTCCCCAATGAGTTGTAAATTATCACATGGTTCATCTTTTATAAACTCCACTAGTCTATCTAATTCCTTAAGATTAAATTTTAAGTAATCAGAGTAGATATAGTAATAGTAGAATATTTACAAAATAGAACTATATCAAAGGAAGTAGAAGAACTTGAATTTACAATACTTTTTCTATGGGAAACATTTTCAATACCTTTGGGAGGATCTTTGGTAGGCTGAGATGAATCTTTCATTTTCGTACCTTGTGAGCTTGAGCTTGTCCTAGGAGTAAATTTGGATGTACTTTGACCTCTTGTTAATATAGAGCATGAAGGATCATTTTTGGCTAATCTAACATCTCCACTCAATTATGAATCAAATTTTTACTCTAGAAATAATGCATGTGAGGTACTCATTTTAGGTGGGTCCGATTCTACTTCAATAACAATTCCATGTTGACTTTTAGTCTCTTTCATCTAGAAATGCCTTAACCAATCTGTACATGTTTCACCATCATGATATGTAGTAAGATGAAAAGAACACATTACCTCCTTACTAGAAGGGCTTCAATTTGCAATTTATTTTGTAGACTAGGTAGCTGATAAGCACCTCTTCCTTGTTATGTAGGGAAACTATTCCATCCAGGTTGATTTTGATATTGGTTTGGATAAATACCTAGTCTACCTTGTTGTCTCTTCAAGGTGATAACATCATTAACTAACCTTTGGACTACTTGATCTGTACTTGCAAAGGCCTAAGGATTCAAACTTTGAACATCCCTTCTCCATTTTGCCTAATCTTTAGGCAGTGTCCAAATTGACAGGTACATTCCTTCTTATATGAAAAGAGATATTAGGGGGCATTACTCCCATGAATAATATTTTTTATTTTTAGCATTGAGTCTTGAAGCTATGGGAATTCTTTCTAAAATTTTGTTATATTTGGCCACAAATTTTCTAATAGGCTCATGCATTTCTTTCTTAAGTTGAGATAATTGGATAAGAAGAGAGCTTCCATCACTAGGGGTTTTAAAATGCACTTCAAATGCACAATTCATGGTATCCCAACTAGTTATAGAGGCATAAGGGAGGTGGTTAAACCAATCAGCATCATCATCAATAAACATTTGGATGAAGAGTCAAACATCAACATCTTTAGTAGGGACATCTATAATTTTGCAAGTTGCCTTGAAAGAGCTTAAATGATCTTCGGCTAGAACTTTACCATCTCCACTAAATTTGGGCAAAAAATCTTTAACACCCTTGGGTATGGCCCCAAGCTTCCCTCCAAGTTGGAGAGGTCCATTTCATTGCCCCTAGAAAGCCATAAATGGAAGGATGATATTCAAAGGTTGGATATTTAAAATAGAGGAGGTAACAATACTAGGGATATCAAGAGCTCATAGAACATAGGAAGGTTGTGCTAGTGGTGGTGATGCTTTCCTACTGACTGATTGGACTTTCTTCTTCCTTTTATGAGTGTGATCAAGTTTAAAATCAATCAACCTTAAAGCTTCAAAGTCATCATCAGTAAAACCTCTCTCTTTATCTTCTCTTTTGTAAATCTCTAGCTTTCTTAGCCTTCTTATTCAATTTCTCACTGGCCCTTGAGCCAATCTATCCACTATGGTAGCTTCTTGAATCACAAGGATTCCTCTCAATTTTTCACCAATTTCCTTCTCTCTTTCCAAGGCTCTAGCAACTTGTAAGTATTGTTGGTTGTTCATCCTTTATCTCCAAGCTACTACATTCAAATTGGATATGGTATCTTCTTGGGTGTCATTAAGGCCAAGATTGGGTTGAAGAATAGGAATGATATCATAATGTGGGAGTACCATATTGAGCATAATATCAAATTTTTAAATGGAAAATTACTAAATCTTCTCCAATCGACTCCTCGACAGAGTTTCCAAAAAGAGCTACCAAAATATTGAATGAGCTTTTGAGGGTAGGGGGTTTTGATGAAGAGCCTATATGCCTTCCTAGGTTCTCTCTTGATTTCTTTCTCCTAGTAGAGGTAGCTTTGCAATTAATTTCTATGATAAACAAATTCTCAGATGAAGAAGCTTGTGATATTATTTTCCCACTTAAGTTAGGAAAATTGATAAGCAAAAGCATGGAAGATGCAAAATGTATAAGCTTTGACTTGGTTAAGCTTGGTTTTGGCTTCTACCAGGTTAGATGAGACTTTGATAGCAAAAGAATTATTCATAGTCTACTTGACACCCATGCAAAGATTGTACATGTCCCTAATGTGGAAGATTTTTGGGAAAATTATGTAGATGATTTGGAGGTGAGAAGAAGAGAGTTATTAAGGTTCATTGTTGTACAAGTCCACCTATTTCAATTGAAATTGGTTATAGATATCACAAACATAGAAGAAGATAGAGCTAATACCCTAGCTCCCTAAGAAATTGAATGCATAATTTCTAACATGGTTGCTATAGATTGGAACTCTAAAGAAGAGGATAATATTCTTGAAAGAATAGAAAATGTGATTGAAAAGAAAAATTCTTGGTTAAGAATGAAAAAGGATACACATACTAGTGACCAGATTCACCCTATTTCTAATGTTGATCTTACAATTGTAGGTACTAGAAGGTCACCAAGGATTTCTAAGAACAAGATCCATAATCTATCTCTTGTATAGAAATCCTGTTCTAATAAGAAAGCTAAAATTTTAGTACATATATAACTTCACCAATTGATCCAAGTAGATGGTGAACCAGATAAAAACCTAGGTGGTGAACTTATTGACAACAACCAAAGAGTCCAGATGATAGTGGGTTCATCTCCTCTAAGGATACAAGTCATAAACACCCCTGAAAAAGGTACTAAATCATTAAAAAATGCTACTACTCCTAATTGGCTTGTAGCTTTAGTAAATATGAAGAGTATTTTAATTCCTATTTCTTTTCCTATTGATGACATTGTGAGCATGTATACAAACAAGACCCCAAAACCTAAAAGGACTAAAATAATAGCCAGAATAACTTTTGATAGTGCAACAAGGAGTATAGCTGAAGTGGCCACATATAATCAAAAAGAGGGAATTGATGAATTGGATCTAAATAATTTTGAAATCACATGCATAGATTTGGGGGTGATGACTTGTGAAACAAAGGAATACTAGGTGGAAGCATCCACCAAAAAAATTGTGCTATAGTCACAAAAAGATGGGATTTAAAAGAAGAAACTGAAAGCTGAGATAAATGTAATGGCTGAATACATAAATTCATTGAAAGGTCAAAGTTTGATTCTTGGTGATCAACTACCGCTTACCTTTGACTCTAGTGCCCCTAAAAATCAACAATTGCTAGTATCCTAAAAGAAGGGAAAGATGATGATAGAAGCTATGCTCAATTGGATTAGCCTTGTAATAAACCAGGTTGCTAAGCTCATGCAAAATATGCATGAAATCATTTCTCTAGCTAGGGCTGCACTTGATGAATCCTACATTTAGTCAGTAGTTTGGAAGGGTGAAGTCAAAAAATTCTTAGCTATGGTAACTCAATTGGTAGAGGTACAAGATTACAAGCTAGAAAAGTCTCTAAAGGAAAACTTGCTACAACACATTGACTTAAGGTTGATTCAAGTTTTAAGAAAGAATATAGCCTAGAGGGTATCTAATTATAGTTCTACTATTTCCAAGATGTAGTCATTTGAAAAATAATTCAAAAAATTGCTTGAAAATGTCAAGAACTTCTAGTCCATTGGCTCAGCCTTTTCCACTCCTCTTAAAGAAGGAGGTTTCAATATGGAGATCATGATCAAACAATATGAAGAGCACATGAATTATGTGAAAGATAAAATTTATCTCACATCATTTGAATTCTCCAAGTTGGCTAAGAGTGAGATAATTTGAAGCATGTGCACTCTATGACTTCTTGGTTATTTGGATATCATAAATAAGATGAGACTAGACAGAGATGTTTGGAAAATCTTATTGCAGAGCATCAAGAGCTCGAATACAACTGCCATGACCGAATTCATGAACAAATTTAGGATGTGGAAGCTTGCACATGGATAGGGTGATGCTAAAGATGGGGAGGAGGACCAATCAATGGATGATTAGTTCTATCTTTCAAATGCTTTTAAGACATTTGGTTTCTCTTTTTAAAGTTACTTTTTGGGTCTACGTACCCTTAAGTTGGTTTTCATAACTACTTTTAACTGTCCAAGAATCATGTTTTAAGGGAGATTCTTCGATAGCTTTCTATTTAAGTCTAAAACTCAATAGTGTTAAGGGTTGGCATTTTTTGATGGATATCATACTATGAACTTAATCTAAGTTTTAATAGTTACAAAGATCTTTTTAGTTTTTCAACATTGTTCTTGAACAGGATTGTTCTTTTAGGAATGGGAAAGATCTGATTATTCAAAGATTGCATGCTTTGGATTCGTTCATTGTTGATTTAGTATTGAATTAATGTTGAACTATTGAAATCCCTTTTTTATGTTGGATGATATATGGTAGACATGTTAAATAAGTTACTATTTTATATATCTTTCTGAGAAGCAATTGATAGAGAATTTTACGTTCTTTCTATTTTGTTCTTCCTTGTTTATTTATTTGGTGTTTTTTTATTACCCCTCTATCCAAGAATAGATGGGAAGCCTTAATACTTTCTAGTTAAAAGCAACCCTGATTTAGAAGGAAGTTTTGATTGAATATCTAATAAGGAAGTTGAAGCTTACTAAAATTTAGAGAGGAATTAATGAAATCAAAGTTCCTCAACTATTGGAAACTTAGGTTTGCCATGAAAATTTGGGCATAGAAGTTCTTAATTATTTCTTTTTATTAAAGGAAAAATCTTGTATAAAAACAAATTTTTAGTGACTCTATTGGGGAGTTGATTGGAGAAGGTTTAGTATTTCACTATTTAAAAAGTTGATATTATGCTCCAATATGGTACTCCCACATTATGATATCTTTCCAGTTCTTCAACCCAATATTTTCTTTAATGACACCCAAGAAGATATCATATTTGATTTGAATGCAGTAGATTGGAGAGAAAGGACAAATCTGTATACCAAAAAATACTCACCACTATTATCAGATCTAAGATATTTTGGCTTTTTACTAGCCTCATTCTCAACTGAGCATTTCCATTTTTCAAAAGTTATAAATACATCAGATTAGTATCTAAGAAAATAAACCCAATTTTCTAGTTGCATCATCAATGAATCTAACATACTAATGAGAGCCACAAAGGGAAGATACCTAAGCCAGTCTCCATACATCTGTATGCACAAGCTCTAATTCCTCATTTTTATTTTCCTTCCCACTCTTCACAAAACCAACTCTCTTTTTTTTTTCCATACACACAACTTTCAAAAAAATCCATATTGACACATTTAGGGCCTAGTAAAGCTTTCTTTGAATGAAGTAATTGCATACCTTTCTCACTCATATGCCCAAGTCTATAGTGCCATAGTGTTGTATTAGAATCTACAACTATTTTTTCTCCCTTCTCAACTACAACAATTGTTCCTGAACATTCTTTTTTCTATGAAATAATTAAAGTAGAAAGAATAATATGGTTTGTACAAAGATATAAGATGCCTACTTTCACACCTTTTTCTTCTACAAGGGAACCTTTTGAAACCTTCCAATTTTTATCATTAAAAGTAACTACACAACCCTTATCACTGAGTTGTCTTGTTGAAATTAAATTCTTAGTAAGCATTGGAACATGTCTTACCTCATGTAGTAGCCAATGATTCTCATTATGCAAATTAATTTTGAATCTTTCCTTTACAATAGTCTGACAGGGTTCAATATCCCCCAAATAAACAAGCCTAAAATCCCCTTGGACATAATCAATAAAATAACCTCTATGGAGTGCAACATGAAATGAAGCTCTAAAATCTAAAACCCAAGAATCATCAACACTTTCTAAATAAAAAATCAAAGCATCCTGTTTGGATTTGTTACTTACCATGTTTTCCTCATTTTTCCCTTATGGTTTATCTCCTTCATTGTTCTTTTGAGTCCAACAATCTTTCTTCTTATGCCCTGGCTTCCCATGGTAGTAGAAATCTCTCAGTCCTCTAGATTAAGACCTCTTTTCCTTTGATTTTCCTCTTCATTTACCATGATTTCTAGAATTACTTCTTCTTTCAGTTGTTCTACCTCTACTTTGTGCATTCAAAGAACTTCCTAATGTAGATCCACCTAAGGTTTTCCTACAAGTTTCCTCACTTAGAATAACACCAATCACATCATCAAATTTTAGGGTATTAAATCTAGAAATAGAATTACTCATAGTCATTACCAAGCCATTCTAGTTTTCTGACAAAGAACATAAAATCAAGAGAGCCATAATTTCTTCATCAAAATTGACATTCCCAAAAGTTAATTGAATAATAATCATATTCAACTCATTTAAATGATCTACAACATATCCAGCTTCTTCCACCTTCATATTAAATAAATGTTTCATGAGAAATACCTTATTTGAAGTGAAGACTTTTTCATATAGCTTTGCTAGGGTTTGCATCAATTCTTTCATCATCTTTGCTTTTGTAATGTTACATATCGTTGATGATGTAAGGCATAATCAAATACATCTAAAGTGCCTTTCTAGCTATAATCTCTCACTCCTTGTCTATCATATTTCCTCGTTTCTTGGTTTTTCCTTCCAATGGCTTCCATAAATACTTCTGATAAAGATAGTCCTCCATTTTCATTTTCCATAACTAAAAGTTCTTCCCATTAAACTTATCAACCTTCAGCTTACCCTTGTCTTTCATCGCTCCCACTCAATCATGAGACCTTCCTACAGAGGATAGCTAAACAAAAATGATGACAGTCTAGACTAAAAAAAATGATGATAGTCTGGATTTGATACCACTTGTTAGGATTAACCATAGAGAAATCATAGTCACATGAAAATATAACCAATATCAAAGAATAATAAATCACACAGAAGAGAACCCAAGACACAAAGATTTAATGTGGTTCACCCAATCCCTGGGCTTTGTCCACCAACAAGTCCAATATTATTATTATGCAATGATTACAATCCACAATCCCTTACCACTTAGTATTGCTACAAGAAGCTAAAATATCACCATGTATTATGAAATCCCTAACCCTTAGCCATTTTATACAAGATTTTTTTTCTTACTAAATTAGGGCTAGAATAAGTCGTCCAAGAGAAAAATAACAACCAATGACTTTTACAATAGCGAGTCATTTTTGCCTTCAGGGGCACTACCCCCATAGGGGCATTGCAACTCGACCCCACCCTATATTGCGATAGGGAGCATACCTTGGATGCTACCCTAGGACCCTATAAGGAGTGCTTCCCTCAAATCCTTGTAAAAATAATCTACCAGGAAGCCACAGTGAATAAACCTTTGAGTCTGATTATGCTCCATATCACAACATTATGTTTCCATACTAGACTACCACTCCTCAAAAGAGAAATATTCTTTATGAATTTTACTTACATAATTATGATGTTCCCTATATTCCATAATAGATTCCACTACTTTATTTAGGAGACATATATCCTAGGACACTTCTATCATATATACAAAATGAAAATAGAATAAGTGAGGAATATAAGAAATATCTAGACATAAAAAAGATTTTCTCTTTACACTTATGAGTAGGGAAATGTGATCCTGGAAGGATTTTCTAAAAATGGAATGAATTAACATATAATCTTGATCAGAATGAAATAGTTATGACATTGAGGGAGGAATGACATTACGAATATGGAGTGATGGAAGAAATCTTAGTAAGAACAATATTATTTGGTCACTTACCTCAAAGGTAAAATTAGTTTCCAAAAGATCACAAATGTATCTTGTGGCACTCTGAAGGGAAGATACATATATACACTTGGTTAAAACAAGAAAGGAGAAATGGATACACTTAACCTTTCAGTGACTAATGTTATGGTGGTCTATTCCACTATGAGAGGTTCTTCCATTCTATCATATTGGATAGGAAACACCCAAATGGTATAACTTGAGGAATGACCAATGATTCAACTAGAGTCCAAATGAATATACTAAGGGGAAGACAACTATAGGTAACTTAAGGTTGTTGAAATGGAAGAAGTCCTCCTATTGGTGAACCAACATAAGCTTAAGTTGGGAGAGTAATGAGCCTCATTTTATGTTTCAAACTTGGTATAATGTTTTAAGATTTTTATTATATATTTGATGGACATGGACCTTGTGTTCAATACTATTCTAAAGCCATAATGTTGAATAAATACACTTTCTTAAGACCTTTATGATACTACGATGGATGCCATATGAATGAAATATAAATATTTTTTAATATATAAATGGTGATAAATGTTATATTTTGAGTAATTTTGAATATATCGGGATCTTTTTATGGTAACCTAAATGGATGTAGTTGATTTGTAGAAATAAAAGGTTGCAAATATGGAGCAATTACAACCACTAAGATATAGCAGATATTTGAAGGGGTTAAGGACAATAGAGTAGAAGGGAATCAAAGTTCGCAACAAAAAACCAATTGTTGAACAATCACTTATGACCCATTAGATTAGTTAAAAAACTAACATTCTATCATCAAATCACCATGTATGATGGTAGATAAGATACAAGAGAAATTTTCAATATGACACAAAGTTGGAGAAAATTGCTATTGTGTGTGAATCTTCTTGGTCCTAGATTTTATGCTTTTAATAAATCCATCGTCTTAGTTGTTAAGAGTAGATTAGTTGTGTAATTATAGATTTTATTTTCTAAAAATTATCTCTACCTTTTCTATAAAAAATTTTGGTTGAGAAGATAGTGTATCGACTTTACTATTGAAGAATTTGAAATAAATACCTAGTCTAGCTATCTTTTTTATTAATATGAATTGATGATGTTAATATGAGCATGTAGTGTTAAATATTGTAGTTAATCATTAATAAGATTCATCCAAGGGTGTTCCCTTGGTGAGGATTCTATATATTATCTTTCTATATATTTGTTAAGTTACTATCTATCCAATTACAAGTAGTTATAGTGGTTGACTATTTGTGTAGCCACAAACATTGTGACTTTGTATTTTTTTCCTAGGACCAAGACATATTAGAATAGTATCATTTTTAGTTAGAAAAATTTTTGTTCAAGAACAAGTTTTGGTTGATTTTCTCTTTAGTATTTAAAGTATATTAGGTGTTTTTTCTTCATGTTTTTTCATTTAAGAACTTTAGTTTTTTAAAGCCTGGATAACATAGCTCTAAAAGATCTTAGTGTGCAAAATATGTTATCTCATTTCAAGTCATACATCCTTGAGTTGATAAGATAGATGTGATTTAATGGTGCAATTTAATAGATAAAAAGTAAAGACTTTAGGATTATAAATCAATATATTATTCCTATTTTTTAATCCATTGATTGAGTTCAATACTCGTCAACTAAGTGAGTCAAACATACATAGTATATCAAATGCAAATGACTCAACCTAAGAAAAAAATGAAGAAGACACACTACTAAATTTTGCAAAATGGGTAGTGATGAACTTGATAGAATAAAAAACTCACTATATTTCAAAACATAAATGAAAAGAGGGTTTGCTTGGTTAGAGTTGTGAAGAAAAATGTAGACATGGGGCCCTACTCAAAAGTTATTTTGAAGGATGAAGGAGATACCCTATGATTTACTATAGTATCCTAGGCACCCTGGGAATACTAGGATGGTGTTAAAGAGACAGTGTAAAGTGAGTAGACCTAACCATAATAGACACATTTCATGTATACAACATGTTTATAAGTTTAGGGGCTAGTAAGACATTAGGAAAGGAAGTGAGCAAAGAAGGTTTTGGGAAAGGGAAAAAAGAAACCTAAAACTAATTAGAATTGAGAAGTACACTCAAGCCTAGAATAGTAGGAAGAAAATAAAAGATGTGACTAGAGGATGGATTATTGCAATATTAGATGAGATAATAAATAATATGGGAATTGAAATAAGAAAAACAAACATGAAGCCAAAAAATCTATCTTCTTTTCACAATAGCATCATTCTCTATATTCCTTAGCTCATCAGTGATGCTTATTATTACACACAAGCTAGCTTTTAAAAATATTTGGACTAGGATGAGAGTTTTATGGAGGCTTGATGACATCATACTCCATCAGAGAAACCATTGACACTATGACTAGAAATAAAGTTTCAAGCTTCATGAGATTCTTCAAAAGGTGCAAGCAAATAAAGGAGGATGGGTTCCAAAAGTATTTCAAGATGAATTGTTGGACTTTCTTAGTTTGGTCCATATTAAAGAAGTCCCTTTCATCCCTTATAGTATTAGTGATAATGTTTTTTATAGATTTACTATATTTAAGGTAGTAAGAACTAAAATTTTAAAAAGTTATTATTGTAACAATTTGTAGCTTGTTCACATCCCTTCATTTCATATAAAACTGATACCAAGATGACATAAAAGGCCAAAGAGATAATAGATAGGATATAACATATAGTATATATATTTTTGAAAAAAACTAAAACTCGAACACAAGTGTGCTTTTTTTTTAAAGCAATGCAAAGAACCAACATTGTTTGTCTTAGTTAAAGGCTTAAGAGTTACCTATTCTAATTAGTCTCTTATAATTATTGATTCAAGAATAAACTATCATTATTTTAGTACTTTTTCTAAAAGGTTTTTTGTTCTTCATGTTTATCTAATCATCAAGGAATTTGTGAGGATTACTTATCTCTAGTTTTTTGATTAATTGGTTTTCTACTCAAGAAATTAAATTCAATTGGACTAGTGAATGTATGTGGGCTTAACCTTTTTTGCATTGATATCATTTGAATTATTGTTGATGTTTTGGGAGATATACACTAACTTATAGAATTGTACATATACTTGGATGAGAGAGAGTCTAACACCCAAATCAGATTAAGTACTAGTCTTGTCAATAGTCAAGAAGTTAACACTTGATTCATTGTTTCATATTTTCTATTTTAAAAATAACTCTCATTATATTTCAATTTGTTCACCTACAAATAAATAACTTATTGGTTGTGAAGTCACTCAACCTAATCCATCTCAAGAATATTTTCCATCTTGAGGAGTCATTTTTCCTATATCATCTATAAAAAATGTTAAACCTAATATATAGAATAAGGAATAGGTTTGCCCAACTTGGTCATGCATAATCAAAAGAGAAAGGGAATTTTATTGTTGATCATTCTCATTGGTTGGCTAAAGATGATTGAGGAATCCTTGTAAGAGAAGTGGCAAGATCTCTTAGATTTCCAATCTATGGTTTTGGGAACAAGACAAGGAATGGTGTGAAACTAGAGTCCTTAGGAGTGATAAGTTTCTCCACTATTTAGTATCCTACAGAATCTTTGTTTTCATAAAACTTTAGTTATAAATAGGCATAAATCATCACTACATCACTAGTTTTTATGTGGGCATTTTGGGGTTGAGTTAAAAATCACATTCATAGAGGTAAAAGGGATTCTTATTGATGAGGACACAACTTGAGACAAATTGAAGATAACTAAAAGGTAAATATATATTTTCTAAAATAAGAAGCTACTGCATGCATTACAATAATTACAAACCCAACTACATTCCCTGTGGGCTACAATATTATCAAATTTTGGAGGAAAACACCTCACAATACATTCTCCCAAACTCCATCAAAAGTTACCCTTACACCTCAAGGATGGGTCTTAAATATCCTATCTTACATTTATGGTTGGCAATACAATTTACATTTTGACATTTGGTACCAACACCAAAATAGAGGTTCTAGAGTTCAAATTAGAAGTCAATGTAGAAATAGAAGGTTCTAGAAAAGTAGTCCAACTTCTAGGAGGCATAAATTTTGATTTAGTATTCTGATTAAAAAACTATTTGACTTTTCAGAAAGATCTCTAAGCTCTTAATACGCATATCAAAATTCTAAATTCATCACCCATATTTCAAGGTCATACACAGCCATTTAGTGCATCAAATCTGACTCTAAAGCATTTCTAGGAGGTATCAAAGAAACTTAAAACATCAATAACTTTTAAATCATACAATGTTTTGGCTTGATTATTTTTTAACACCACTCAAATTTCAATTAAAACCTTCCCTCCAATTTACAGCCTTAAATTATTCATAATTTTGGCTACATAATCAAATAACCCATTTTTCTATTTGCACATATCCTAAGGTATGTCATAATATTAACCAAAACAAGTAACAATAGAAATCTAAGAGTTGGAATCTCTATTTTTCAAAAATGGGTATCTAGAAAGGAAAACACATTAAAACAAACTATCTATTAAAAAAAAAAATTGGTGGTACAGGATTACCCTTACACGATTGGATGCTCCTACATTAGACACCCACAGTAAGTTGAGAAGTGACCCTATCATATCTCAGGTTAATCAAGGAAAAATCAAGTGATCAACCTTCATCTTAGATAACCAAGTTGAATCTTCCATGGGTCATCCTTTCCACTTTACAAGATACTCCTCATATTGCATTTTTCTTGTACTCCTTCCCACATGGCTATCCAAGATTTCTTCAATCTCCTCCCTCTCAAAGGTAGGAATTGGACATTTCTCAAGTATTTATTCCTCCTCTATACCATCTTAATGACACTATTAAATTTTCAACATTCAAAATAGGAGAAATGTAGATTATGTTGGAAGTAACAATAGGGAAAGTAAACTTTGAGGGGGCAGGGGGGTGAATCAGTACTTCAAAGTTCTAACCATTAGAACATTCACCACATGTCCATCTCATAACTTGTATGTAAACTGAAATACCAAACTAAACATATTTATCCATAGCATGAAACAAATAACGCATATGGCACAAGATATTTGGTTATCTAGAAACCCTCCAATAAGAAGGTGAAACTGGGGTGTGGATGACACCAACAAATATTCACTATTGCAGTTGTAAAGTGTAGCCAATTAAGGTTACAATAAGTTTGATCATAAACTATGATCTACCCTATGAAAGGTTTTCCCTATTAAAGGCTTACAAAGATGGTTAGGTCTTACCCTGTTAAAGAATTTCAACACCCTACTAAAAGTGTGCCTAGTTAGAGGACTTCAACTTACAATAAAGTAAGCACCATGTTAAAAAAATTACAAAAGCTTGCTAGGACTACTTGGTTAAGATATTTTCACTGATTCACTTGTTAGAATGTTTTAGCCTTGATCCTTCAATTAGTACCTCTCTGCTATATATCAGATCACCTCTTTCCTAATGATCCTATTGATCAAATGTATCACTTTTGTCCTCCCTCTTCTTTCCTATGTTCTCTCTAACTGATTCTACAATTCAATCCTTTCTCACAATTCCTTAGTCACCATGAATGCTCTATCTGCACATGTAAACTTCTCTCTTCACACATAAACACTTTTAGGGTTTTCCCTCCTTAAAAAGACTTAGGTGACCTAAGGTTAGGTAGGAATCAACGATTGTGATTCACCCATTTTTCCACTTAATTCATCCCTTTATTAGATTGGTTGCATGCATTGCATAGGGATCCTCAATGTAGATTTTTTCTTATCTTCTAGAATCATAAAACAATCCTTAAGTTAGCCCAAATATGGTTTACATAGGAGTTTGTGCCATTAAAAACAACTATGTCCAAAAATGTTTACTTGACACTTGAAGCCTTTGATGCTCAACATCCACTACATCTTCAATATTGTAACATGGCATCTAAATGTCTCAACATCCACTTGTTCACTCAGTATCTAAATCACTCAGCATATATTAGCTTGCTCATTACTAAAGTGACTTGGCACTAACTATTTTCTGGGTACATACTATATATTTTTCTTGGTATGCATTATTTGACATCTTTTTCTCAACATACACTACTTTCTTGACATGCAATAAGTATTGTTAAGTAATACATTAAGTGTAGTGTCACTCATATGTCAAAACCAAAATGAGATCAACAATCTCTCTGTTTGGCATGAGTGGCAAAAACACTTTGTCATGCATATATAACCTTAACTTATGAGAATAACTCAAATAATCCATATTCTTTACTTAGCTCACATAAAAAAATTCAAAATGTCAAAATTTTGCAAAATACCAATGGCTTATCAATCATACCTCAAAACTTCATAGCTCCCCTTGAGTTGATTTTTTCGTGCTATATCTAAAACTGATACTCCTGATGGGTAAATTTTTTTAGTTGTTGTCTTCCTCTATTTTTGCATTTACTACCCCTTTGTGTATTCTCTCATTTTCTTCAATATCCCCATTTTTTGACACTTATGTCATGGGTGGTACACTAATAGTGTTTTTGTCCAAAAAATGTTTATGTACCTCCATTATAATATTGACTATTGCATCCTAATTTTTGCACACTAAATCTAGAGATTAAAATTGAACATCTAGTTGGGTAGCAAGGTCTACTAATCCCTCATGATTCAAAAGATGAGAATCTTTCTTCATCAATGTTTCGGCAAAGGCTAGTTTCTTATGCAACACCTCCATGTGTGGGGTCAACATGGATTGAATAATTATCAAGGTAGCCTAAATGTTTGCATCTTATGCATGTAATGCAACTAAATGACCTTGAGTGGATAAAAATATATGAAAATGAGCTTGGCTCTAACCAAGAGACAACTTAAGAATGTTACATGTTGGTTTTAGGTCTCCTTACAGTTGGTCAGTGGCCATTTGAACTTCTTGTGTGAATAAATTCACATTAAAAAGTTTTGTGCATAAAGAAAATATATTATCTAACACCTTCTTTACACTCTCCATCTTGGTTTCTAAGTCAACCTATCATAGTGCAATGGCACTATAAAAAAATTCATCGACCTTTTTTTAAAACTTTTTCTTAGACTAGTCTAGAAGTTTAGTATTTGTATCCAAGTCTGCATCATTAATTTTATCAACTATATTCACCAATTGCTCAATTATTAGTTTTTCTCATTAGGTGTTGGGAGGCTAAATGCATCAATAAATATTTCTTTGATCTCATGTAGAACTTGTATTTTCTTATGCTCCCTTCTGAGTAACTCTTGGTGCTTCTTTCTTGCTAGAGCTTCCTACAATATGCTCATTTCTTCTATGGTGATTGTTGTAAGATCAAACTTTGAAAGTTCAATCACCTCATCTATGTTGACATCTCCATAAGATGTGTCTTCTCCAATCTTAGATATATTAGGACTAGGTCTTGATGATTGTGATGGTGTAGCATCTACACTTGGTCTATGAAGAGTTTGACTAGGAATAGGGGATGTAGAGATTGGTAGGGTAGCCAATGTCTAAATTACTATCTATTCCTCTAGTTTCTTAGTCAAAATTGACTCTTCAATCCTATTATCTTCATTCTCTCCTATCAAAATTTTTTGCATTGAAGTTTTTGACACTAATGTGCTAACATCTAATGTCATTGTGTCCTTCACTTGATATACTACAATGGGAATTGAAACATGTGTGTCAATGGTGACACCCTATAGTCCTTTTGTACCTTTTGCCTTTGTAGATATAGGGGGTACACTAGATGTTTCATTTTTCTTCTCCCTTGTTGATGATTTTTCAATCTCATCTATACTTACTAATACAAGATTAGTGCATAATTTGGCAACTAAAGTAGAATCCTGTAATATCCTTTTCAAATCATCCTCTGTCAAAGGATTGATGTTCTGCACTATGATATTAGAAACATCCTTTATCTTTAGTGTATCCTACTTACTTGCTTGGTCCACATGAGGGGGATTGGCACTCAACATATGTACCTTAGGGACATTTTGATCTTGTTGTTGCTCTTCTTCATTTATAGCCTCTTCATCCCCCATGTCCATCTTTAAAAAATCCATCCTTAGTAGTCTTTACTACTTCTTATTCATCTTTTTCTTCACCAACCTCCTCAAGTGCTTGTTCAATTTCCTTTTTTGTTGTCAACCCATAGATGAATTTCCATATCTAGGTAATCTCTTTGACAACCTCCTCAATATTATTTTATGAGATATTAAAGGCTTTGTATTTTAGATAAATTATCCCCTTGTATTTTTTATGGCTTTAGTCATTGATGACTTGTCCAAATCTAGCATTACTCTGGCTAGAGTAGTCTCGCTTACATTTCTTTCAATTGTTAAACTGTATTGCCACCTCTTCTCAACTCTATCATATAGACTTTTGGGTAATGAGTTGGAAATCTCAATATGAGTGTTCTTAAATGTGGCCATCATCTTATATCCAAACTCTTCCACCTTATTCATGTTACAATCTAGGGTTGTTGTTGCACCAAAAGATTGACATGTCAATGCCCGATACAACCACTAGACTTATAGAACATAGGATGTAGTTAAGCCATGTCATGAATCTTAAAGGGGAACATTGGAATTTAGTCTAATAATCTCCCCTTCAATATTACCTGAGGAGATTCGAACCTGTGACCAAGCTCTGATACCACTTGTTACAAGTTAGTGTTGTCATTGCACCAAAAGATCGACCTATTAATACTTGATACAACCACTAGACTTATAGAACATAGGAGGTAGTTAAGTCGTGTCATGAATCTCAAAGGGGAATGTTGGTGATTAGTCCAACAATTCTTGTCTATCTTTCCAAGTTTATCAAACTCAACATGTGTGAACCCTAAAAAATCTACATTATTCTTAATATTATCACACAAGTTGTCTAAATCAAAAGAGGACTATAGCTTACCACTTGGAATTGACTATTGTCATCTAATTTTTTCCTTTCCTTATCTGACTCAGTTGGAGCTACATACTTTATTCCATGTTTCTTCTCTGGCTCATCCTCCTTTGTAGCTATAATACCTCTTTTTCCTTTAGGCTTCTCAACTTCTTGTATCTTCTTTGAAGTATTTCTTGTGCTAGCCCTGGTAATAGGTACTGCTAGCTTCTATTGTGTAGGTTTCACAACTTTCTTTGGTTTACTCATTGCTTGCTCCTTAACTTTCCTCTTCTTCTTTTCTGTAGATTTAGGTGCCTCATTGGCTTCTTCTTCGTATTGTGGTTTTACAATGCATGCCCCATTTCACCTAGAAATGGGGACCCCCCCCCCCCCCCCCCCCCTCCCCACTTTAGTTTTTTTTCTTTTTGGAACGCTAACCTAGGGTCTAACTCTTTTTAGGGTTTGTCTAGTATTTTTTGACTCAATCTAGGTCTCAACTTGGGAACCCAATGTTGGAATTTACAAGTGGGAAGAATACTTCTAAGAGGCGGGGGGGTGAATCAGAAGTACCAATAATTTTAAGCTATCAAACCTTTAACTAAAATTAATTTGTGCATCTAACACATCTAATTAACATGAAAGTAATGGCATGCATGAAAATAGACAACATGAAATTTGATCACCCAGATACTCTCCAAAATGAGAAGGTAAAATTTGGGTGGGGATGACACCCACAACTTATCACTCCAGTAATATGTAACTTGTCACGGTTAAAAGTTTGACCATCATTAATGGTCTACCCTATGAAAGGTCTGTCATGTTAAAGGCTCTAACATGCTATTAAAAGTGACCTATCTAAAGGATTTACAAACATTCACTTGGAATGTCACCTTATAAAAAGATTTACAATATGGTTGCTAAACCAACCTATCTTCATAGGATTTTCATTCTCCTAATACAATGACTAGAAAGTATTGTAGAATGTGTTGACCTGATAACTTACAATCCTTAATTGCTAATTTTAGATCCTTGTTCTATCCAAACTAATCTAATCCTTCTTGATCCAATATGACTCTGTTCATAGTGCTAATACTTTGTTTTGATAACGTAATTCTGCAATGTTGTCAAAGAGTTTTCATGTTATCTTCCCCTTAGTTTTATCTCCTTAAAAAATGGTATCTCCTTACTTCCCCCTTTTTTGATACTTTTTTCAAAGGGTGTTATACATTAACTTAATAATTAGCCAAAAAGGATTTATTTACCTCCATAACAATCTTCATAGTAGCATCCCAATTGTCTAGTGCAATTTCAAGTACTTTACACGAGATGGTTATCTCAGTTGCAAGGTGAACTAGGCCTTCTAGTGTAGAAAGATTGGGGTCTTTATTTAAAACATTCTCAGAATAGGCTAATTCCTTCTACAAAACTTCCATGTGTGGGGTAATGGTAGATTGAATTTGTATTAGCTTGGCCTTGGTGTTTGCCTCATCTACTGTAAGTATAGCTAGTTCCTTTTGAGTGTGAAGCATAGTTTGAAAATGCTTCTCACTCTAAGTTGGATCCTTGGGTAGCTACATACTTGATATTTTTAGCTTCCTCTCCAAGCTCATTGTCCTTTGGCTGGTCTCTTGTGTGAAAATTAATGGATCGCATAGTTTGGAGTACAATGAGAATATGTTCTCAAGTTCTACTTTTACCTTTTCAACCTTCTTTGCCAGCTCCACCTGAGATAGTGCTATCTCACTTGATATTCGTTCATTTAATTTCATTTGGAATTTCTTTTTAGACCATTCTAATAATTTTGCATTAGTGTCTAGGTCTTCATTTTGTACCTGGTCCACTATACTAGATAATTGCTCCATAATTAGCTTGGTTTCATTAGGTATTTACAAGTTGAATGCATCTAAAAAGATGTCCTTTATTTCAATCAAAGCTTGCCTTTGTTTATACTCATTTCTAAGTATCTCTTGCTTCTTCTTCCTCTCAAGTGTCTCTTACATTTCATTGATCTGATTCATTTTTTCATAGTCATATATGGGAATGACTATGTCCTCATCTAGTGTAGGGTCTCCATTGTGAACTACCCTTGCAACCCTTGTAGAGCTCAAGCCTGGTGCTGAAATTTGAAGTGGTACTACTTCAGTGCTCAATTTTTGTGTTGTTCCTATAGGGGTTCCTATTATAGGCAAGTTTATCAGTGTTTGTATTGCCTCTTGTTCTTTCGCTTTAGGGGTCTCCTCCTCTTCTTCTCTACATTGATCAATTATTGTGATCTAAGGTGGTACACCTTGTCCTTATGTAGTAGGAATAGAAGTATCCTTCTATCCTGTTTGATCCTTTGCTTACTCCTCGGCAATTGTTGAGTTTGGTACTGTGGAATCCACCCTAGCTAGTGTGTCGTGTACAACTTGCTCTTGGGATTCTCCACTTGTAGTTGTTTGAATATGTGAAGATGGTTCTTATGGATTCACCTTCTCCTTTGTGATATCAGCCACAGCTTTCTACAGTTCTTCCACACTCACCAAGATTGGGTTAGTACATAATTTTGATTGTAGAGTAGTCTAATGAAGGATCCTTTTAAGGTCCTCTATAGTCAGTGGGTTTATGTTCTGACCAGAAGTTTCAAGAACATTCTTTACAATTACTGTATCTACAGGTGTGGGAGTTACATGTGGAGGACCTTGTGGTGGCAATTGTGTGTCTTACACACTCTATTCCTATTTTTACTCCTCAATAGTTTCCATTTGATCTTTTTATGTCTCCTTATCCACTATAACATCTTCCTTTTCTTTTTCTCCTTCTTCCTCCTTATCATTGTCTTCTTCCTCTTCATTGTGTCTACCCTCAAAGGGGTTTGCGTCTCTTTCTTTCACTGTTGTCGACCCATAAATCAATTTCCACATTTTTGTGGACTTTTTCACAACATCCTCAATTTTATTCTACAATATACCAAAGGCTCTATACTTGGGTGCAAATTGGCTCCCATGCTTCTTATTTACCTTACTTATTTGCCCTTTAGTAAGTTCAAGCATAACACGATCCAATGTTGACTCTCTTATTTCCTTTTCCATGTTTAGGAAATAATGTCATTTATTCTCTATAATTGAATATAACTCCTTAGGCATTGTATTGTCTAGTTCAAGTGGAGTATTCTTGAACTTGGCCATCATAGTGTAAATTGATTCTTCCACTATGTTTTGTTCTTCCCTACTTAACTTGTTAAAATCAATGCCTTTTAAGCCTGATAAATCTATATTATCTCTAATGTTATCATAAATATTTTCTAAATCAAATTTAGTGGTGTGACTTACCACTCTGAATTGGTTGTTTTCATCTAATTCAGTCCTCTCCTCATTCAATTCAAGAGGTGCTACATACTTTCTTCTCTCCTTCTTCTAGGCCAGACCTTCCTTGTTTGTGGCCTTCTTCTTTTCATGTTTCTTAGCCACCTTTGTTGTAGCTCTTGTGTCTACCCTTGTGGTGAGTTTTTCTGGGGTAGGTTTAGTTGTTTTCTTTCCTCTAGGCTGAGTTGCAAGTTGTTTTTTTGCCTTTCTCTTCTTTGCCTCTGCCTTAGGTGCTTCCTTGGTTTGCTCCTCCTTGGCACCTTCTACTTCTTTAGCATCTTTACCCATTTCTTGGGTCAATGGAAGTGGCTCCTAGCCCTATTCCTCTTCTTCTTCTTCTTCATCTTATTCTTCCTCCTCTACTCCTGTTGTACCTTCACCAAATTTAGCCTTAAGCTTCTTAACCAATTTGTCCTTTTTCTATTCCATGTCCACCTTGGATCTTACAACATCATAAGTTTCAAAGGGTGGGACACTTTTATCTATTTCCTCTAGAAACAGAGCAGTGATTGCTATAGATGCCCTATCAATGTTGATTTCATATCCAAGTGGCATCAGCCATCTTACCCTTGGTACTGCTACTTGGATGTATGTGAAATCAATGTCCACTAAAAAACATAATATGTTAGTAATGTGCTGCTCAACCAATGAAATAGGTATCTTGAGTCTCTGTTTCATAGACTTCTTGAAGTCTTCAAAGTAGTTGGTCATTATGGTCTCAAAATTTTCCCCCATCTTCTCTATATATCCATTCACTTATACTACTATTGACCTGTTTGTCTTCTAGCTTATCTTTCTAAAAGAGGAGAATTCATTCTGATCATAGAAAAATGTGCATATCAAAATTGCTCCAAATTTATATAGAGCACCCTTGGACCTTCTTATGGCTCCCAAATTTTTCATGATCTATTGTAATTGTAGTTTAGCTAGATCATAAGTATGATTCTTTTAGACAAGTTTGTAACCAAAGTCTACTATAATATTGGGAACATTGTTGAGTCAACTTGATTGGTAAAATTTGTGGGATATGACTCTAACTACAAATTCAATAAGAGGATCTTTGATTGTGTCTATTGTCATCCCTCTCTTGTTCCATTTTGTCCTGATGTTCTTCTCTATGGCTTCTTTAGAATCACTCTTTAGGGTTTTAGGCTATTCTAGGGTTGGATACACGGTCACCCTATGTATAATTCTCTTTGATATTTTAACAGGTCCATCCTCCAACCAAAGGCTTCCATCATGGATTCAACTCAACACAATTCTAATCCATTCTATCTTGAACACAGTTGGAAAATCTAGGGCATGGGTTAAACCCTTCCTCTCAAAAATTTGAAATTCTTCCTTCAAAACTCCATTCTCACACAATTTTTCATACGCTTCCTTGATTTCCATATCACCTATTGAACCAATCTTGAAATTATAACATCTTCACACATCTTGCACCATCACTACTTTAGGTGGAATCATGGATAAAGCTCCAGCAGGGTCATTTTTGTATGCAACCTTAGGGATTGGTCTAAAGTCTAGTTGTTTAACTTCATTACTAACCAATTGGACTTCAAATGACTCCTTTTCTTGGGGTTTTCTAGAGCTAGAGGACATTTCTACAATCTAGGGTTTTAGCACATAGAAATAGTGAAATTGTATAGCTTGGCACAAGTGTAAATACCTTAAAATTGATGAAATGGTGTTGAATCTATGTTGGAATCTACTCAAATGCTTGAATCTCTACTTGGAAATCCTTTTTTCTCCCTTCTTTCTTTTTCTCTATGATTATGATAATGAAAAATGATCAAAAACTCAACCATACACCCTTCATTTCATAGCATTTAATGCTTAGTGCTTGTACAGCTATCCACTCAGCTCCTTAAGCAATTCTACTTGACTTGACTTCTATTGTCTTTCCAACACTTAGCATACACTGGAGTTTCACTTACTCAACTTCAATACAAATTTTCCTTCACTCGGCATACACTACTAACTCAGCTCCTACTAACTTTAACATACAACATGACATATACTAGGTCTTTACTCAACATCTAACGGCAACTTTTCTTACTCAAAAACACCTGTGAAAGCTTGAAGTTTTAACTTTGTATCTCTATTCATGTTGATCTATCCTATTTAGTACTTCTCTTGTAATTGATGTATGATAAAGCATTTTATATCAGTTCCACATACCTTCTTTTGCTTAGTTGGATGAATTGTGACCACTTGACCCTTTGGCTGAAGTGATCCCTCCATTGGATGTGTTGTTTCCATCTTTCTTCTTCCATGTTTAATTTATTTCTCCTTTGATGTGTTCAACATCTACCTTCCATTTTCCTTTGTTGAATTTATAGTTAGGTTCCTTTGACCTTGTTGGGCAATTCTTGTTGATGTGACTAGTCTTCAAAAAACTAAAGCATGTAGTTTGGCTCAACCATCTACTATAGCTTCCACTAAAATGTGTTCTTATGAAATTTTTAGGGATATGTCCATACTTTTGATAGTAGTGACAGCTCTTCCTAGTGTTGTAGTGATGTCCATGACTTTTGGTATTTGCTGGTTGGTTTGGTGTCCACATAGGCTTTGATCTGCATTCAAAAGCTCTATGTCTGTACTTCTTGCAATTATGGTAGTGACCTTAAAATCTTAGTATTCTGATGGTTCTAGTCCTACAATCATGTGCCTGATGACTTTGCTTATTGCACTTGTAATAGTGACCCATATTTTTAGGTTTTTCATGTTGATTAACATTCTTTCTCTTGCACACATTAGAGGTATATCTTTTTTTACCACAAAAATGACAAGTGGGTTTAGTATTCTTACCTTTGTCACTTCTTTCTTCTACAGTCTTGGATGACTCTCCTTTTTCAATGCTGGTGTGTCCTAATCTTGAAGTGTCATTATTGGATCTTGGTGATTTCAGTAGCTATTCAAAATATTTGTTGGCTTCATTGAGTTTGTTGAAGCTTTCTACAATTTCCTTTTCTCTTCTCAAGTCATTTTGTAGTTGTTCATTTTTCATCTTTAGTGTGGAGATCTCAATGTCCTTAACATTCAACTCATGATGTGTATTCATCATCTGGCTTAGGGTGTCTAACTGCATGTTGGAAATTCTTGCAAGCTCAATTGACTTTTCCTCCAATCTATTGGCAATGTTTCTCTTGTCATCTTCTATCATAGCCTTATCTTCAATGGCTCTCTTCTTTTATTTAGTCACTTCACAAAGCATCATGGCTTGAGATTCTTGTTCAATCTTAAGAGTTTTGATCTCTTCTGCTTGAGCTCTATTCTTCTCCATCAGGTCTACAATTGTTGCATCAAACTCCTTGGAATCTCCATTAGCAAACACTTTTGAGGTGTAAATTTCCTTGTACTGTGTATCATTCTCAGCTATGGTGATTTCTCTTCTTCTCTTTAAGGATTTTCTCAATTCTTCCCTAGCTTCTTCTAGAGAATGTAGAATGAGATGTATCTCAATCTCTTGGTTTTTTTGCAATCTTTCCAAGTTTTTAGACTTCCATTTCTAGATCTTTTTCTCCAATTTGTAAGGCTTCTCCTTGTGAGAACTTAGCTCTGACACAATTTTTTGGAATTTACAAGTGGGAAGAATACTTCTGAGAGGGGGGAGGGTGAATCAGAAGTACCAATAATTTTAAGCTATCAAACCTTTAACTAAAATTAATTCATGCATCTAACACATCTAATTAACATGAAAGTAAAATCATGCATGAAAATAGACAACACAATATTTGATCTCCAATAAACCCTCCAAAATGAGAAGGTAAAACTAGGGTAGGGATGACACCCACAACTTATCACTGTAGCAATATGTAACTTGTCAAGGTTACAAAGTTTGACCATCATCAATGGCCTGCCTTGTGAAAGGCCTACCCTATTAAAGGCTCTAACACCCTGTTAAAAGTGACCTGTCTAAAGGATTTACAAACATTCACTTGGAATGTCACCTTGTTCAAGGATTTACAATATGGTTGCTAAACCAACCTATCTTCATAGGATTTTCATTCTCCTAATACAATGACTAGAAAGTATTGTAGAATGTGTTGACCTGATAACTTACAATCCTCAATTGCTGATTTTAGATCCTTGTTCTATCCAATCTAATCTAATCCTTCTTGATCTAATATAACTTTGTTTGTAGTGTTGATACTCTGTTCTGATAATGTGATTCTACAATGATGTCCTTCTAAATATTTATACCCTTTTAAACTTCACTAGCATTCTCTCCTTGCATTCTTTTACACACATTGAATTATCGGGTTTTGACCTCCTTAAAAGGTTTTGAGACTTAGGGTTAGGTATGAACTATGATTGAGATTCATCCATATTTCTTGCTCAAATCTTTCCATTTTTCTGATTGGTTGCATGTTGATTGCATAGGGAACATAATAGATTCAATCTTATCTTTTAGATCCTTCGAGATTCATCTTGAGTTAGCTCAAAAAATGGTTTACATCTAAGTTTGTGAGCGCACAAAACTTATGTCGATTCTGTGTTACTCGGCACTTACTAATTGCTAATGCTCATCACACATAGGAATTATGTCTTCCTCGGTACCTATACTTTACTTGGCACATATACTAGTTTGACATCAATTGTCACTCGGCACTTAAAACTTTCTTGGCACTATCTATCTATTGGGTATCTAAATAACTTGCACCTATTGAATTTCTAGCTCAGCAGATACTACAGCTTGGCATCTATATTGTACTCAGCATCAACTTAGAAATTTCTTAAGTGTGTTGACAGTCAGTTGTCAAAACCAATCTGAGACCAACACCCAGACCTAAAAAATTAGGTTTTGAATGGATTAAGTCAGTTTTGCAAAGATAAAAGGTGCACCAACACACCTCAATAGGTGCACTAGTGTGACAAAGTACTCAATAAAAAGGCATTCCCCCTTTGGTAATTCACAAATGTGCAGTAGTGTAGCTATGCACCTAGGCAGCACCAAAGGTGTGTGGGGTTCTTAGGTCTATAAAACCTAGGGAGCCCCTTCTCCTTCCCATCATTTTCTCTTCCTCTAGCTCCTAGACCACAGTGGTGTGCATAACCTCCTCTTAACCTAAAAACCACTATCAAGGATTAAAAATAACCTTGTTTTTCTTGGTAAAAATGAACAAAAGAATTTAAAAATTTTAAAAATTAAACAAAAAAATCCATTTGGGGTGTGTAGTAGTGCACCTAATTATATGTATTGTTGTGTACCCTTAAAAACTTAAACTTTTGTTCTAAAATGATCATAGGGTGCACATCAAGGCTCCCCATGAGGTGCACTACTACACACCCTATCTTTAAAGACTTTGATAAGAAAATAGTGCACCAAGTGCACCTCTCAGGTGTGGCTGGTGCACCTTATTTTGCATTATTTTGTTTGTGTCAGTTTATGGGTTTAAATTTGTCAATTTTCTTTGACTCTAGACTAATGGGCATCATTTTTTTGCAGATTCAATGGCTTCTTCATCATCCTCTCTTACAGTAAAGATGGTCCCAAAGCCCATGGTATTCAAGTTTCAAGGTGTTTTGACCAAATCATGATTTCAGGATGATCATTCAGAGATCCAAGACATCGAGCTAGGTCACACTGATTCGGGCACATTCTTGACACTATGTAACAAACCAATAGAAAGGTATCCAGTGATTTTTGAATTGATCTAATTAGGTCTTGTTAGTACAACATCACATCCAGTGTTAGTACAGTTCTTAGAGCTAATTATGACACTCACAGAGAATTGTGTTCCTTAAGAAAGAGTTGTCAAGAGCATTACTAGAGAGATCATCTTGGATCCTCGACTCAAGAACATTGAGAAGGTTTTCCATCTCCTAAAGGTAGATCAATTCATTAGATTAACCTATTATAAAGTAGATAGATGGTATAGGGAACATATTGATGAAGCTTCTGAGATCATCTAGTCTTTATACCTCATTGAGAAGACTCATGTAGGGTGGAAATTGGGAAAAGTGGATATGACAAGAGGCTATATGAAGGAAGATATTGGATATTCAATCATACTTTTGAGTAGAGTTATGGGTTTTCTGGTAGATGGACACTTGAACATTTTTATGCTGCATTTTATTAAGATGATCAAAACAACATAGATGTCAATTGATTCATCTTCTATTCTCAATGAGAACTTGGGTGAGCATCTAGTGGTAGTGAAGAATAATAGAAAATTTTATATGACATCATACCTAGTGTACTTATTAACTACAAAGGTGACAGATTATCTAGGGCTCTTTAAGAAGGGTAGCATGCATGATGCAAATTCATGACCCTACATTATATATCCTCAACTAGTAAATAAGAGGCTCTCAAAGAAAAGAAACGAATTTAGGATTTTAAATGATGCTTTCATATTCATAATAATCTAGTTCATTGAAGGAGATTATGAAAAGAGGATGTCATAAAAGGTAGCTACAAAGATTTCAAAGCTTGAAGCCTATTACATCTAATATCAAACATTCACATATTTGAGGGTAGCAAGCATAACTATCAATCCTAAGAAGCTCAAGATATCCAAGTGATAGGATTATACTCTTGGATATCACTTGGCAACTCTTGTTTGTATATGATAGAGTAAGGAGATAGCACAAAGTAACATGGTATGGTCTATTGCAATAGGACCATTCAGTATGGATCAGAGACAAGATATTCTATCTTTTGAGTGTGAATGGGATCAATATCCCTTAGAAGAGTATAATTCTCCATGGCCCTATTTTGATAACATTGAAAGAGTACAACATCTAGCTAGTAAGACATTTTAGCATGAGGATGTGATTAAGGATCACTCGATGAACATAGTGGATGACTATGATATCCACATAAGGGATTATTGTAGGATGACTCTATATCTGGGAGAAAGGGCCTTAAAGATGAAGATCCCATTGAAGATTATGAAACAAGACATAGAGGATCTACTCAATCCATTATTCAATAGGGACAAGATTGGTAATAGACCTATTATGAATACCAAGATTAAAAAAGAAGAGAACTCAGAATTAATCATAGGGAAACGCATGTAATAAAATTGAAAAAGGATTGGATAAAAAGAGCTTTCAAACTTGATCCAATTCCTCAAATAGTAGTCTTTCATGCTCAAGCCTACCTAGCTAAAGGTTGAGGAGCTAAGGTTGCAGTGCCTACATTTATAGCTTAGTTGCTAGTGAGACTTGAGACAATACACCAACTTGATAGACTAGTTGGGTATTATAGGGATCAAAAAGGTGAAGGTAAAGGAAAGAGGAAGAGGACTTCTCCTCAACAAACTGAGCTAGAAGAAGAAGCAACTCAGGAACCTCTATAGTAGGGAGAAGAAAATGTACAAGGGCTAGAGAATGTGGAAGTCATGCAAGCTCACGATGATCCTCAAGTGTTGCCAGCTGAACAAGGCCAAGGAGAAGCTGAGATTGAAATATAAGAAGTGCCTTCACAAGAAGTAAAAACTTCCCCCTCCACTCCTAAGAAGAGAAAAATCAAGGCTCTAGTAAAGACGAGACAAAGATTCATTAGGAAAGTGATTCCTTGCCCATAAATCCTTGAGCCTATTATGGAAGAAGTGAAAGAAGAAGATGATGAGGATGAGGAGGAAAATATAACTTTGAACCAAAGGACTTATCTCACAAGATCTATAGAGTTAGAAAGGAGAAGAAGCTCCATAATCGCACCACCATCTATCCTTGAGAAACCCATTCAGACCACAACGTCAAAAGATAAAATGCAATAGTGGATAGATGTGTAGGATGTGGAGGGCACTGATGTCTTTTAGATGTCAATTTTTTATTTTATGCCTATGGGTATTGAATTGGTCGAGGATAAGATAAGAGATACTCCAACCAATCAACCTCAATAGGAGGATTGGAGTTAGTTTCCACCAAAGCCACAAGGACCCAAGGTAGCTCCATCATCCCTAGTACAAGTCACATTTTGTGTAGACAAGGGATCAGCTACCCCTCTACCTCCAAGTACTGAAGAAGACTAGGTTTAGGTAGGACAAGAGGAAGAGACACAACAAGCATCCACCAAGGAAATGTTAGAAGAAGGGTAGATAAGTGAACAACCTTAACAAACTTCTCAAGACACTGAGGTAGGGGTTGTGGACTCTATGGACATAGAGACTTTTGGTATGGATCTTGTACAAAAGGAGGACTCGAGAAAAGGGAGATAAGGGAAAGGACATAGCAAAGAAAACTCCTTCATCCTCAAAAGGAAAATATCTATTGGAGCATATCCCAAGGTGGCTGAGGAAGGAAGTAATAATAAACAAGAAGCAAAAATTCATCATAGAGGAGGAGGATATGATAGAATTGATTGAAATCCTAAGGAAGCCTAAATCACTTCTAAAATATGCATGGGCATTAACCTTTTCATTAGTGATCAGAACTAGGACCTATTTTCCCATGTAGCATCCCTCCTCTACATTCAAACATTGAAGAATTGACTCCATGGGATTATCAAATTAGGGAGGTTATGCTTGGAAAACCTACCTTGGATACTGCTAAGATGATGGTTACAATAGAAATAAAAGAGGTATTCAGGAGCTTAGAATAGGATGGGGCAGAGTTGATAACACTTCGGTGACAAAATGAAATCCTAAAAGGATATCTAAGTGAATTTTTTGGTCCCCTAGATCCTACAAACCCCAAGGAAACCTTGAACATGGCACTCAAGAGAAGAGATAGGGGTACAAACCAATTGGATCCATTTTTGAGTGCTTGTCAACGATGATGAGAAAGTTTTGAAGAAAAAGGTGTATAGATCATTCAAGGAAATTTGAAGCTATTACACATCATGTAGGAGAATGTGGATAGGTTAGTGGCCATTTTGAATCAAGATTTTGGTCTGATGGATGAGATACATACTTGGTGCAAGGATTTACAAGCATTACAGGAAATTAAAGGCCAAAGGTATCGGATGTTGATGGAGTTATATACAGCTGAGGAGTTAGACAAGATTGATGATTGGATTGAAAAGATTGTAAATGGTAATAAAGTAATGGAGACATTACATGTGGAGATTCAAAGGCTCAAGGATCATGCCAAAGAGAAAATTTTGGAAGCTAATAAGCATTATAGTGATGTGTGTTTAGACTTTTTTTAGGACGATGCACGGGAGAAGTTAATACTAGTAGAGGTATTAGTTGAGAAATTATGTAAAAATTTTGAGGAAGTTTCCAATGATGATGAAATTAGGCAAGCATTTAGAATAGAGGAGACATTGTTAAATTTGGATGTGAAATTAGGAGATTTTGAGAAGACTCATATTGAGGTTAGCAACTATAGGCAAAGGTGAAAGACAAAAATGAAGCCTTAGATTTGCTAGATGCGGCTCAATTGACTGAAATAATCAAGAAATTCAAGGGAAAATACCCAGACATAGCTCTAGTATAAAGGGGAACAAAATCCAAAAGCTAGAATTTCAATTTTGACACTTAGTAAAATTTTGCAATTTTTAGAACCAGCTTCCAAGGTGTGTTGTTGTGTAGGTGCACCAGGTGTGTAGGTGCACTTTTTTAGTAGTATTCTGGAAGATTTAGAGGAATTTAGAGGTGCACTAATAGTTAACTACCACTTCTAAATTTAGAGCTTTCCATGCATCCGAAACACATTGTAACAGTAGTTTAACTCCTGCAGATGCCTAGTGAAGAAGGAGCTCCTATTTTTGGCACTTCTAGACACTTCTACATCAACTAGAGGCTTTATCTTTCATATTTTCTCTTGCTTTATTTGTTTTATGATATGTAAAGGCTCATGCATCCAATTAATGATATAAATATGGATGGAGTCCTACTTAGCACTAGTTAGATAGTTAGTTTGTACATGAACATATTTGTTTTATTAGTTTAGAAGCATATGATTGCATAAAGAAATCTTTCACTCTCAACACAAATCAAGGAGATGAATTCCTATAAATTCAAGAATGTAATATGTATTCCAGGCTGACATTATTTTGATACAATAATAAATGTTGTTGGTGCTTACATTTGGAGTGTAGTGATTCTTGCCTTAGTGTGTTATATTTTGTGACTGTATGTGCATGGGATGTAATTGAGCCAATAGTTTTATTGTATTGTTTTGGTTGTGTGATATTTTATTTCTAGTGTTTGCTATGGGTCTACAAATTCTATTGACATACTTAGTTCGAGAAGAGATCATCACATTGTTCCTGCATAGTTTTTTGTCTCACATGAGCACACTTTTTGTGGCCTTGAAATTTGATGAAAAGTGAAACATCTTATGGTTATTAAATTTCCATAAATTATTGCATTAGTAGAATTAATGAAGCACTACTCCTATTTTCATTGGTTATCTACTAATCTTTTTAAAAGCTTAACTTGTAGACATGTTATATTTGTAGCTTATGTCCATTAGGATTTTACTTTCCATGTTATTTTCTTAAATTTCTTGTCACCTTACCTTCATTATTTTCTTTACTAACCCCTTGGGTAAATTAGGAATTCATATAGTTGTATTGTTAGGTTGCATTCATCTTAAAAACAAAAAATGCAAAAATATATTTCCTTTTGTGTGGTTATTCTTTTGAGACAGCAAGCAGATCATATGTCTTATCTGAATCATTTTAGAACTAGCAAAGGCCTCCTCATGAATATTCACATTTATCTTCAAGTGAGCAGATTCTAGTAGGTTGACAGATCGCTTGAAACCTTGGATTTGATCCTAGATTAACTTTACAAGAGAGGAGTTTGAAAGGATTCTTGTCATTGAGCATCATGCAAAATGACAGCTCAACACTTCCTCGACAACTTCATCATGTTCTAATTCTTCTTGGTCTTCTCCTCAAATTTTGTAAGTGTAAGTGAGGCTTGAGCTGGCTGATCTTCTTCATCATCCTCATCATCTTCTTCTTACTCTCCCCCTTCACCAAATCTTTCCTTAAGCATCTTCACAAGCTTTTTTTTCTTTCTTACCATAGAAGTTGTCTTTAAATCTATTGTGATTCTTGATTTGGCTTCCACATAATTTCCAAATGAGGTTACATTCTTGTCTAATTCTTTTGCTAATAGTGTTGTGATGGTTGTTGATGCCTCATCCACATTGATTTCATAGGGCAATGGCCTAAGCCATTTCACCCTTGGAATAGTTTCTTGTACATATGTATGATTAGCATCAACTATAAAGAAGACATCATTATAATATTTCTCCACTAGTGACACTATTATCCTCAGTCTCTATTTCATAGACTTCTTAAAGTCCTCAAAATAGCTTGTCATTACTGACTCAAAGTTATCCCCAATTTTCTCTATGAACTCTCTAATTTGAATTGTAATAAACCTATTGGTCTTCCAAGAAACCTTTTCCAAATGAAGGAAATGTGTTCTACACGTAAAAGAATATGCAAACTAGTAGTAAACCAAATTTTCATTGTGCATTCTTTGTCTTTCTTATGGCCCCTAAGTTTTCTAATAACTGTTAAATTTGTAACTCAAAAAGGTCATAAGTGTGGCCCTTCTTCACTATCTTGTAGCCTAAATCCACAGCCATACAAGACACATTGTTCAGTGTGCTAGATTGAAAGAACTTGTGAGCAATTCTTCTCACTACAAATGTAATTAGGGGATCTAAAATTTCTTGTATGGTCATTCCTCTTTATTCCATATAGCCCATGTATTCTTCTCAATTATCTCCTTATAATCACTTCGCATGGTCTTGGGTTTGTCTAGGGTAGGATATCATATTACTCATTGGATGAAAATTTGTGTGATCTTGGTAAGGCCATTTTCTAACCATACATAGTGATCATGTATTCTGCTAAGTACTATCTTAATCCATTCTATTTTGAATACATTTGGAAAATCTAGGGCACAGGTTAACCCTTTTCTCTCTACATTTTTTTTTCCTCCTTCAATACTCCATCTAAACATTGTTGTCCAAAAAAATTTCCAATTTCCATGTCTCCAATACTACCAACCTTACAAGTGTAGCAGCATCTAGCATCTTATATCATCATAACGTATGGTGGTATCACTAATAACACACCATAAGGATCTCCCTTGTATGCTATCTTAGGAATAGTCAGAAGGGTGGTTGTTTAATCTCGTTACTTATTAATTGAAAATTAAAAACTTATTTTATTTCCTTCATAAAAGTAGTAGAAGAGCTAGATGCCATTTTAAATAACTAGAGTTTGTAATAATTCAAACAACGTAGTTTGACACATGATAAATACCTTATGAATCTGATGATTGATGATGAGTAGCAACTGAATCCAATTCACAAACACTTGAATCCTTCTCCTTAATTTTCCTTATGCTCTTCATTCTCTCTTTTATTTTGAATGAATGCAAATGAGTCAAAATTTGACTATATAACCCTTAAAACTTGAAAATAAATGCTTAGTGCTTACAGAGTTGTAAGCTCAACTACCATAGCAATTTCAACTCACTTGGCTTACACATAATTTCTACTATGCTGAGAAACCATAGTGAGCTTGGCCAATACTGTCACCTTTAATACCTCGTCATCATCTAAAATTTCATTTTCACTTGGCAACAACTACAAAAAAATTCATGCTTGACAGCAACATGGAAACTAACAAAACTTATAGCTTTCTTCTAGGTTATAACCAATACATTACATCTTAATTCATGAATATATAATCTTCTTAAAAGTTAGGTTCTTGAAACTAATGTAAATTATATCATTGAGATATTAGTCCCACATACCTTTGATTGCCTAGTTGGGGGTGATGTGATCACTTGATCCATTGGATAAACTGACCTTATCTGAACTTAATGTGTTGCAATCTTCCTTTTTCTTCCATGTCTTGTTTATCTACACTTTGACTTTGTCAACATCAACCTTCTCTTTTCCTTTATTGAATTCACTTCTTGGTGCTTTTGACCTTGTTGGACAATTTTTGCTGATGTGATCAGTCTTCAAACAGCCAAAACATGTATTTTGACTCAAACATCTACTATAATCACTTCTGAAATGTGTTCTAATGAAATTCTCAACAACATATCCATACTCTTGAAAATAGTGACAACTATGTTTTGTATTGTAATCCAATTATAGGATTTTCCATTTTTTTATCCCTTTGTCTACTTGTTTGATGTCTACTTGGCATTAGATCTGCATTCATATGATTTATGTCCATACTTCTAACAATTGTGAAAATATCCTCCAAATCTTTTTGTGCTTGAATTATTGGTCTTCCATTCATGTGCCTAATCCTTGGTTGTTTCACTTATGATAGTAACCTATGAATTTTTTCTTAGGGTTTTGATTTGCTTTGTTACTCTTGCAAATATTGGTTGACCTAACTTTCCATAATTATGACAAGTAGGTTTGTAGTTCTTACCTTTTTTATTTCTTTGTTCACCACTTTTATATGATTCTCCTTCCTTAGTACTAGTGTATCTCAATCTAACAGTATCATTGTTAGATCTAGGATATCTCATCAATTTCTCAAAGTATTTGATGGCTTCACTGGGTTTGTTGAAAGTTTCAAAAAAAATCTTTTTCTTTTCTTAGTTCATTCCTCAGTTGTTCATTCTATAACTTCAAGGTTGTGATCTCAAGGTCCTTTCTATTCAATTCATGATTAAAAATCATTACTTGATTCATTATTTATAGTTGCATGTTAGTAATCCTTTGTACCTCTGATGTCTTCTCTTCTAGTCTATCAATCAGTGTCCTTTTGTCATCTTCAATAATGGCATTGTCTTCCTTAGCTTTATTTTTTTGCTTGATCACCTCACATAGAAATATTGATTGGAATTCTTGTTCTATCATAATATTTATGACCTCTTTATTTAGGGCACCATTCTTTTCCATCAGATTTTCAATTGTTGCATCACTTGAGTTTCCATCTGCAAATAATTCAGTAGTGTCTTCCTCTTGGTGATGTGTGTCATTTTCCTTAATAGTTATCTCTTTCCTTATCTTTAATGAGCACTTCAACTCTTCTCTTTCTTCATTGAGTTGGTGTAGGGAAATCTAGATTTCAATCTTCTGGAACTCAATGACTTTTCCCAACTTGTAGACTCCCATCTTCAAGATCTTTTCTCAAAGTTGCAAAGCTTTCCTTTCCATAGAAAAAGGCTCTAATACCAATTGTTGGAAATAATAATAGGGAAAGTAAACTCTAAGAGGAGGGTGAATTAGTACTTCAAAATTCTAACCATTAAAACATTCACCACACATCCATCTCACAATTTTTATGTAAACTAAAATACCAAACTAAACATATTCATCCATAGCATGAAACAAATAACACATATGACACAACATATTTGGTTACCCAAAAACCCTCCAATGAGAAGGTAAAACTAGGGTGGAGATGAAACCCAAAAATATTCACTACTACAATTGTAAAGTGTATCCAATCAAAGTTACAATAAATTTGATCATAAACTATGATCTACCCTGTGAAAGGTTTGCCTTGTTAAATGCTTACAAAAATTGTTGGATCTTATCCTATTAAATTATTTCAATGCCTTGCTAAAAGTGTGTCTAGTTAGAGGACTTCAACTTACAATAAAGTAAGCACCCCATTAAAGGATTTACATAAGCCTACTGGGACTACTCGGCTAAGAGATTTTCATTGATTCACCTATTAGAATGTTTTAGCCTTAATCCTTCGATTAGCACCTCTCTACTAGATATTGGTCACCTCTTTCCTAATGTATACTTGATCCTCCTGATCAGATGTATCACTTTCTTCCTCTCTTTTCTTTCCTCTATTCTCTCTGACTAATTTTATAATTCAATCCCTTTCTCACAATTCCTTAGTCACCATGAACACTCTATCTATGCATGCAAAATTCTCTCTTCACACACAAACTCTTTTAGGGTTTTCCCTCCTTAATAAGAATTAGGTGATCTAAGGTTAGGTAGGAATCAATGACTATGATTACCCATTTTTCCACTTAATTCATCCCTTTATCTAATTGGTTTCATGTACTACATAGGGATCCTCAATGTAGATTCATTTTTATTTATTAGAATCATAAAACAATCCTTAAGTCAAGCCAAAAATTGTCTACATAGGAGTTTGTGTCATTACAAACAACTATGTCCAAAATTGTTTACTCAACACTCAAAGCCTCTGATGCTGAGCTCCCACTATATTTTCAATGTTGCAACATGGCCACTGAATGACTTGGCATCTACTTGTTCACTCAATATCTGAATCACTTAGCATATATTATCTTGCTCATCACTAGAGTGACTCAGCATTAACTGTCTCCTAGGCACATATTGTATTTTTTTTTTTTATATGCATTATTTGATATCTTATACTCAGCATACACTACTTGTTCAACATGCACTATGTATTTTTAAGTAATGACTTAAGCATATTGTCACTCATATGTCAAAACCAAAATGAGATCAATAGATTTCATCTGGAAACTCCACCTCACATGCATTCGTTGAATCATGTTTCTTCAAAATCTTGTAGGGAACAAATTTCTTCATCTTCAACTTGTTTTAGGTTCCCACTAGAAATCATTCTTTTCTTAAGTACACCATTACATAATCCCCAACTTGGAACTCTGTATGCCTCCTCTTTCGATCTGCCCTAACTTTATAGTGCATGTGTATCCTTGTGATATTCTTATGCATTTCCTCATGTAGGTTCTTGACATGTTTAACAAAGAACTAGTCCTACCTCCTTGTTCCATATTTCTCAATTATGGTACAATTCTAGGACTACTCCCATACAAAATTTGGAATGGTGGTGTACCAGTGCTCTTGTTCATAGAATTATTGTGAGAATTTTTTTTAATTTGGTAGAATCAAATCCCATCCCTTGGGCTTGTCACATACTAAACACCTCAACACATTACCCAGACTTCTACTCACTACTTGAGTCTGCCCATCAATTTGTGGGTGATGTCTAGAATTGAACTTCAACATTGTCTTCAATTTCTTCTTCATTGTTCTCCATAAATACCAAACAGAATTTGCATCTTAGTCTAAAACTATACCCTTTGAAAGACCATGTAACCTCATCACCTCTCTAAAGAACAAAAATGCAATGTGAACCACATCATGAGTCTTATGGAAAGGAATGAAATGAGTTATCTTCAAAAACTTGTCAACCACCACAAATACTTAATCATTACCCCTTGTGTATTTGGAAACCCAATAAATAAATGTATACCTATGTCTTCACATATTCTTTATGGAACATGAAATGGTTGATAGAGTCTTGTATTCTTGCTGACTCCTTTAGCTATTTGACATGCTTGATAATTCTATACACAATTCTTCACATTTTGTGACAACTGAGGCCAAAAATAATATTCACTTACAATGGAAATGGTCTTATCTCAACCAAAGTGTCATGTCATTCCTCCACTATGTTTCTCTTTGGTCAAGTTCTCCCTCATGGCACTCCTCAGAATGCACAATTACCTCCCTTTAAATAAAATACCATCTTGGATCATGTAGTCTAGCCACCTTGTCTTATCTAGAGTAAAAGGTTCCTTGCATCTTTCCAAGCCTTTGTAAAGTTAGGATCATCAAGGTATAGAGTCTTGATCTCATTAAATCCAACCATCTCAACCTGCATTTATGTAAGTAATATTTGTCTACTACTTAACATAACTACAACCCTATTAGATTGTTGAATTCTATGTTTTGATGCAAATGTATAGATGTGCTAGAATTTTGCCCATTTCAAGTGTCTCTGATTCAATTTACCATAACTATTTAGGTAATGTAATGTCTAATAATCAATATAGAAAAACAAATTCTTTTGGAAATAGATAATGTCTTCATTTCTTTAATTCCTAAACTATTGCATAGAACTCCTAATCATAAAAAATAAAAATAAAATCTTTGCATCATTGAATCTCTCACTAAAATATGCAATAGAATTACCTTATTGGCTTAATACATGTACAATGGCACTACCACTGGCATCACACTCCACTTGGAACACCTTATTGAAATCAAGGAGTGCTAACACAAATTGCTCTATCAAATTTTTTTCAACAACTCAAAACTCCTTGGAGCTCCTGTAGTCTACTTGAACTCTTTTCTACCTCCCTCATTGTTTCACTTAGGGGTGCATAGATACTACATACTATTTAAATTTTTAATAAAATTCTTTTAGAAACTATCCAAACCATGGAAATACCTCAACTCAGTAGTAGACCTTGGGGTAGGCCATTCTAGGATGACCTTCACCTTTACTGGTTTTATTTTGAGACCACTAAGTGTGACTTTAAACCCCAAATAGACTAACTCCCTTTTGACAAAGCTAAACCATTTTTAATTAACCAAAATCTTCCCTTATCTTCTCAAAGACTCTACAAATATGCAACAATTCTCATCTAGCACCTTATTAAAAATTAAAATTTCATCTAAATAAATAATATCAAATTTTTCCCTAAGTTTATTTTTTACCTCATTCATAAGCCACATGAAGGTGCTTGGTGGGTTAGGCCAGAGGGCATGACTAACCATTCATATAGACCATCCTTAGTCTTGAATGCACTATTTCATTCATCATCCTCTCTAATTTCTATCTGGTGATAGACACTCTTAAGGTCTATATTTTTGAAGTACTGAGCTCCACTCAAGCAATCCATTAAGATCATCCATCCTTGGCAAGGGAAACCTATATTTGATGTTTATCTTATTTATGGTCCTAGAGTTTGTATGCATTCTCTACTCTTCATCCTTCTTTGGTTCCAATACTACAAGTACTTCACATGGACTCAGGCTCTCCTGAATCAAACCTTTCCTCAATTGTTTCCAAACTTGTCTATTCAACTCCTTAGTTTCAATAGGAGTCATCCTATAAGAAGCCTTGTTAGGCCAACTAGATTTAGGTACTAAATCTATTTCATGACTAATTTACCTTATTGGTGGAAACCCCTTAGGGTATTTATTAGATACAATATCTTTAAACTCATTTAATAGACTTAAAACCTCTACTGAAACTTACACACTACCTTCTTTATTGACCCTAGGAATTAAAGCATAACACAAGTGTTGATGTTTCATGACATTAAAAAATAAATCTTACATCAACAAGACATACTATAGCACCACCACATATCTATTATTCTTCCTTCATTAGGGGTTTGAGCTTGTGATGAACTCTATCCTTTTTTAGGGAATAGGTATTTGCATGACCCTCATGTACAACACACATGCCATTTTCCATGATCTTCTCAATAAAATGTGACATGCATCCATCAATATGATGTTACAGAGCACCTCATCATCTTAGATTACAATCTTGAACTTCACCTAGCACTATTCATTGACCAATACCTTATGGTCATCATCCTACACCCAAGTGATTTGGTATGGATGCATGTGTTTCTTTCTCTTGAGCTTTAGCTTGTGACCATCTCCTATGATACCAAATTGTTAGTATGCACACCATTGATAAATGCATAACAATATTACCCTCATACTTATGCCTAGTACCAAAAAAAACTCCTTTGTCCAGGTTCATTCTCACCACTTACCAAGACTATTTTGTTAACTAGGACTTCTTCTCTTTCAACATCTTCTGAATGTGATGACTTGGCATCTTCATCCACCTATGCAACCCTTTCCCAGCCTTCATCTCTCCTATCTATCCTTCCTTGGTATTGAGGGAATTCATAAAATTAATGAACTTCTTCTCCATAGTAAAACATGTGCCATGGAAGCCTCCTCTTTGTGGGCCTTTTCCTCTTACTCTTCCTCTTCCTCGTTAGTCTCATAATTTTGTTCATAGGAGTTGTTGAAACCCTCATTCCTCTAGTTTTGGCTGGTACTGACATCTTAATTTTTCTTTTGGTACTCTCTATGGCTTCCAAAATAGCTACCACCACACCTTCCTCCTTGGCCTCACCCTCTTTTCTTTCCATCAAACCTCATATTTATCTTCTCCTCAACTCTCAAGGAAAATTCGTATGCATATTCAACATTAGTCGCTCTAACCAGATTTAGCTCCTCCTAAATGCTTGGTCTTAACCTGCTAAGGTAATGAGTGACCTTCTCCTTGCTAGCTTCTACATGTATGCCCTATCCCAATATGAAATTAGTAAAACTCCTTGATAAATTCTTGGATATATTTTCCCACTTTCTCTAACCCTTATATCTTCTTGATTAAATCTAGCTCATAGTCAACAAGAATTAACTACTTCTTTAGTTTATCCACCTTGTGATTTTCTCTTTTCCTCTTTTATTCTACTCCAACTGAATATCTTGCCACTAGATTTTAGCATGACCCTTCAGTGTGGCCTTTTAAAACTTAACCTATCAAGATCCTCAATATCTTCATACTCAAAGAATTCCTCTAATTCACTAATCTAGTTGATCAACTCTTCCAAGTTTAGATTTTTCAAAAATGTGGGGACCTCAATCTTACGTCTTTTTCCAATCTTGGAAATGATCATAAAATCCTTTTGTCCTTTTGGTTTAGGAATTTTCCTTCTCCTTCCTTCTCCACATTGCCTTCTTCTTTGATTTCATCCTCACTTTCATCCCTTGTGGAAAGATTTGTCCCTTTGTGAATCTCTTCTTGCAATGTTTGCATTTGTCTATGAGGGCTCTAACCTCAAGTGGAATGCCTCCAGCCCTTCCACCACATTTTTTCATGGAGGAATTTTCTCACTCTCTCACAACCCACAACTAAAGTCTTGGTACAAACTACCTCAGAATTGGTGATCTACCTACACATTCAGGAAACTCTCACTCTGATATCACTTAATGATGGCATAACTTAAGATAAAATAAACATAATAGAAAGAGAACTTTAAATTATCTAAAATAAGAAGCTATAACATGCATTGCAACAAAAATAGACCCAAATACATGCCCTATGGGCTACAATATTATCATATTCTAGAGAAAAACACTTCTCATAGTACCTTCTCCCAAATTCCACAAAAAAATATCCTTACACCTCAAAGATGGGCCTTCAATAACTTGTCTTAGGTTAGTATTAGGAATACAAATTATATTTTGACATTTGGTGGTTGATGCCAACATAGAGGTTCTAGAATTCAAATTAGAAGTCAGTACAAAAATAGGACTCAGAAAAGTAGTCCAACTTTCAGGAGGCATAACTTTTGATCTAGGACTTTGATTGACGAATCGTATACATTTACAAAAAGTGCACTGAGTGATTTATAGCCCATCCCACATTTTTGGGGGTTGTATGAGGTTGTTTAGTGCCTCAAATCTAACTCCAATGCATTTCTAGGTATCTAAGCAACTTAAAATTGCAATAATTTTTAAATCGTGAAACCTTTAGACCTAATTCTTTTTTTGGAACACTTAAATTTTCAATTACAACCTTCCCTCTTTATAACCTATTTTAAAAATGTCAAATAAATTGACCATTTTATTGACATTTATTTCTTACAAGTTGATAAGTGTGTGTGTGTGTGTGTGTGTGTGTGTGTGTGTGTGTGTGTGTGCAGATAAAAAGAAATTCCCCTCCTATCTATGGATTGTTCTTCGAGTAAGTCTTGCATTCCATCTATGTTTTCTCTCCAAAATAAATATAAGAAGATACTCAGCATGCAAACGAGGATATGAAAACATGAACAAGAAGGAAAATGAGAGAGATGTGGAAGAAAAATTCTTTTGTCTAAGTGGGAGCTGGAGTCTCGGATTTGATGATGTTCAAGAGTGCATGAAGTTTGGTTAGGAAATAGAAACATCCAGTAAATACTCATTGAGAAAACAACATAATTTCTAGGTTTCAATTTTGAATTAAAATTGAATGTTCTATTTGATATGGGTAATGTGTTTTTTTATGGAATATTGGTATAATGTTCACAAGAAGTTAAACTGTGTTTTCCAATACCTATTGTTGGTATAGTTTGCCAACTTTGGACCAGGTCCTTTGTCAATTATTCCTATTATGAAATCTCCTTATTTGAAAATGGCCTTCAGTAAATTAGAAAGTGGACATAGTTCCTTAAATCTAGAGTGGAACATCTATGTTTATCTATGTACCATAGTGTGTGCATGCAATTTCTATCAAAGTAAAATGTAGTCTCTGTGAAACTATTCCATTGATTTCAAACAATTTGGGTACTGAAAATTGAATAGATCAATTCAATTTTGGAATAACTATCATCTACCTTGTAGTTCAATGAGGGATCAATCCATCATTTCATCAAGTGTTCCATGTTGTGTTGCAAAAGTTTGCATATTTTGGTGCCAAGGAGAAAATACGAGCCTTGTGCATCCAATTGAAAAATTAATTAATTAGGCTACCCTACTTTTTATTTGTAAATTAATTACAATGCATGTAGTTTTGTCTTTGGTATATCCATGCGCATGTCCTTTATTCTTGAAAGCAATTCCCTCACTATTCTTCTCTCTAACCCTTGTCTTGGCCAATGCATTGATTTTTATTGAGTTGATGTAAATGAAAATTAACTGAGGGTTATAATTGTTGGAATTATTTTAGAATAAAATTCAAGGTCCAGATGTATAAATAAAAATTTTCACAATTCAATGACCCATAAAACACTCTTATCCATGAATGCATTCATTGTGTGTTAACCAAAATTGATATGTTATTGTAAAATCAACATGTAGAAATGTAAAGTATAAAACACAACATATCCATCAGCACATTTGACACAATGATTTAATGTGGAAACCCAATTTGGGAAAAACCACCAGTAACATGCTACTCCTTTTTCACTCTTTTGAAGTGATGCCCTATTAAAGGCCAACCCTATTAAAGGTTACAACACACATTGTTAAATGTGACCCGGTTAAGGGATTTCAATCACACTATTAAAAGTGAGCTTTTTTAGAGGACTTTAGGCCATTCACTTGGAATGCCACCCTATTAAAGGATTTTCCAATGAGTGTTAAGTCGCCTTACTCCAAAGTATTTACCCTAATCTAATACAATTGTTAAAAAGTAATAGTAGAGCTTTGATCTAATACAACCTACAGATTAGAGATGGCTATTCAATCCTCAACTCTTTTAGGTTTGCAATCTTGCAGCTCTAACAGCTTGTTCACCCTTCAAGCTTTCATCCTCTTTAAGCTTTTTTATTTAGTACACCATTGTAGACTTCTTCATTTGGGCCACTTGATGAAGCAAACCCTTTTCCTTCTCCTTGTCAGACTTTTGCATCAAACTCTCTAACCTCTTTGCTTCATGACCAGACATCCCTACATATAGGAAATTAAAATACTTTTCTTGCTCATTATCCATCACCAAAATTAGGATTTTTGATGGATTAGGTAGGATACAATGTATCTACCCCATATCTTGTCTTTTCTAGAAAATTCTCCTAGAATCCATTTGAATTCACCTCTAAATTGGTTTACATAAGATTATGTGCCTCCAACTCATCAATCTTATCTTCCCAAGTTCTAAGAAAAAAAACTTGATGGCTTTTATTTGGCAAATCTTTGATCTTTTTCATAATATAGCAGCTCAGGATTATTAATTTATTGATGCTTGGCATATATTGTGTTACTCGACTACTGTAAAATCACTCAGAATCAACTGGATTTTACTGGTGCTTTGCATCAATTGAAAATCACTCAGCATCTACTATATTTCTTGACATCTACTAACTTACTCGACTTCCACTAGAAATTGCTTTCACTTGGCTCCAACTGACTTTCTTCTCGGGACCTTCTATCAAATTGGTCAAGCTTGGCAAATGAACTTTGTTCAACCTTATTCTACTAATATTTCTAAGTGTAGGTAATCATTTTGTAACCTCAAGTAGATCATCAATACATTATGTTATCATTGTCTTAACTGGTTCTTGCACTTCAATACATAATCATAACTCAACCTTTCCTCTAAGTACTTTTGTTACATCTTGTTGATCAAATCCTCCTCATCAATCAACTAAGTGATAGTGCTTGAAACATATAAGCAATTATCTTACCAGATGTAGCAGGTTTGACATCAGTGACAAAACGATGATCAAAACACTTCTTCAACAATCTTTCTACTCAAATGATCTTTTCAATCATGTATCAACAACAACAATTTCCTCTCTTTCAATGTTTAGTTACCCACTCTATAATCATCCCAATTATTATTTAGTTTCTAGTAAATTAATAGCATGTGTGATAAAAAAAACCTTATGGGAACTTTTATGCAAATTTAAAAAATAGAATTCAAATAGTAATTAGGTTGTATATCCAAATTTCTACATATTGCTATGAATTATTTTGCAAGTTATTAAGAATAATTATTCTCACATAACTATAAAAAAAATTTAGTCAAATGCTAGAGTAAAATGTAGATGTATTAAATTACACTGAGCATACTAAAATGGTATCAATTACAATGATTACAAACCAAACATGTAGTAGTTGGCTACCTAGGATGATTTTATGGAAATATCCTCCAAATCTTATTTAAGTTTCCTCTTCTATATGGGTTGTAATTAATACTAAAGTGAAGGAATAAAATGGGGTGTGTAAGAGAGCATTAAGACGTTAATACGGTTGCAAATGATATAGTGGTAAATTGGATGTTTGTGGCATGAAAACCATAACAAAACACTCTGCATTTTTTTTACTTCCCTATCAAAAAAGGGTGATTGTGTAAGAAATAATTCATGGGCACTATTAACTTGATTAATTACTAGAAAATTGATTAACTACTAGGAAATTTTAATCTTAATTTCATGCTCTTCATTTCATAAAGTCATTAATATAATTTTAGATAAATCTTATGTATGTAATTTTGAATAATCAAAGAGTTTTATTTTCTTAGTGATATGATTTTCTATTGGGTTGAGAATATGAGGTTCAAACTATTGAGTTGAAAACTATTCTTATTGTGTTCTTGATGTCTTAACCCTCTGGTTCTAAATATATTGCTTTTAGCATTTTTGTGTTCATTTAAAAAGTCTTTTGATTTCTTCCCTGTTAATGGAGATAGAATAATTACTTATTTTCTATTATATCATTGATATAAGTTGTTGGATATGAATTTTTTTGGGCACTTTATTATAATTTTATTAAACCAACCCTTATCTGAAATTTATTGTTGTCATTCTATGTGTATTTCTTTGAATATTTTTCATACCTCATAGATGGTCTTTATTTATATTAATTTCATCTACCTTCTTGACAATATTAGGAAAATATAATTGCAATATGGCATCTTCTTGTTTCATTTATCAATATTTTATATTTACATGTTAAATAAAATCTAATCCTATGATATGCTCTCCCATTGAAAGATTGATTGTTTTTATTTCTTTGAATGCTTCTTGTGTGTGCAATGACGTACATGACGAAATCATGATATTTTTTCCTTTGGGAATAGTTTTAATTGTGAGGGATCAAATCTTGATGAAATGATTTTTTTTTGAGAATATATATTTATTTTATTCCTACACAATTCCAGTTCTCTCCTTAGTTTTTCTTGTTTAGACTTGATGCTAGGAAAGCTTGACAAATTTGTGGTAGGGTAGTAAAGCACTCCTACAAAATTCTTGCCCTTGTGTATCCTGAGTAGGTTATATATTCCCAAAATTATTGGATATTATAAATTTTGACAAGTTGATGTGCATTATGACGTATTTTTCATCTTTATATGAAGATTTCTGACATGTCTCCTATTTTTTAGGTTTGATCCTTATACCCTCTAGCTCACACCCTTTCTTTCTTCATAATTATGGATCTATAACAAAATAACCCATTTTTGTTGGAAATGATTGAAATGATCATAAGAAAAGTTGTTGGAATAATTTATGGAACTGGTAAAGAATTTCCTCAATCATTGTTTTGTCATTGATGTCAAACTAGCTACTTGCAGGGATGACAATTGCTTTAGTGATCCAAATACTATCAATTAGTTGATTGCCAAGGTGGAGGTAATCAATAAGATGTAACTAGAACACCTAGAGAAAGGTTGAAGTTATGATGTTGTAATGAAGTACAAGGATCAGTTAAGCCATTGATGAAACAGTGTATTGGATGACATACTAAAAGATACAAAGAATGAGCACACTGAAACATATCAAAGATCTAAGGTTTTAGCTAAGTCTTTTGTAAAGCTCAAACTAAGTTCATTAGAGAGAAGGAGCCAAGCAAGCTAGTAAGTGCCGAGCAAGTTCAGGTGTCGAGCACTAAGTGCCGAGCAGAATCAAGTGCCGAGCAAAACCAAGTGCCAAGCAGAATCAAGTGCCAAGCAAAACCAAGTGCCGAGTAGAACCAAGTGCCGAGCAGGTATAGGTGCCCAATAACACAGAGGTGCCGAGCACCAGTAACTCAATAATGTCGAGTAACACAGAGGTGCCAAGCACTAGTAACTCAATAATGCCAAGTAACACAGAGGTGTCGAGCACCAGTAACTCAATAATGTCGAGTAACACAGAGGTTCCAAGCACCAGTAACTCAATAATGTCGAGTAACACAGAGGTGCCGAGCACTAGTAACTCAATAATGCCGAGTTGCTACATTATTTTGAAAATTGAAGATTCGTCAAATCTAAGATGACAAAGTTGTTATCTAGAAATCTGTGAATTAAAAGGAAGATAAGAATGATGAGTTGGTGGCACAGAACACCATGTAGAACATTTTTAAGATACAACTGGCAAAGTTTCTAGAAGAGAACAAGATATGGGGTAGATACATTGTATCCTACCTAATCCATTTTGAAACCCTAAGATTGGAAAAGAAAAATTGAGCGGCAAAAGGAAAATCAAACTTCTATATAAGAAGACATAAGTAAAAAAGTGGGTAGTGTGAGAGAGAGCCGTGGTCAAGCATAAAAGCATGAAGTGCTGAAGAATGTGCTAAGGGGAAGAAAGCACAGGAACTCTGTTTAAATAGATGACCACAAGAATGATTGCATTGGAAAAATGAGTAATAAGACTCAAGGAGATGAAGCTTGAGAAGGAAACAAGCAGCCAGAGCTAAAGTAATTGAAGCCAAGCATAAGGATTGAACTGAAAGAGTGATCTGAAATCTGCAAAGTATGGTGTAAGTTATGTCAAATCAAAAGACCAATATCATTACTTTCTAGAAATTGTAACAGTAAGATAAATCCTATGGACTTAGGTTGGTTTAACAACCATTAGATAAATCCTTTAACAAGGTGGCATTCCTAGTGAATGTTCTAAAGACCTTTAACCAGGCTCATTCCTAACAGTTTGGTGAAATTCTCTAACAAGGTCACATTTAATAGTGTGTTGTAAGCCTTTAACAAGGCAGGCTTTTAACAGGGCATCACTTCAGAAGAGTGAGAATCAAGTAGCATGTTACTGGTGGTTTTTCCCAAATTGGGTTTCCACTTAAATTATTGTGTTATGTGTTGATCTTGAATGTTTTATCTTTGCATGTTGAGTTATAGTAATTTGCTTATATGACTGATTTAAGTTTGAACAGATGAAAAGGGTATTAATAGGGCATTTGGACCTTGAATAACTGATTCACCCCCCCCCCCCCCCCCCCCTCTTAGTTATTCTAAAAGAATTCTAATAATTTTCTACATTTTTATGTATCTCAAGGTGTGCCAAAATACTAACCCAAAAAAATAAATATAGAAATCTGAGAGTTGGAATCTCTGTTTTGCCTCAATGGGTATCCAAAAATGCAAAAACATCAAACAAAAACCATTTCTAAATATATTTTTGGGTGATACAAAATTACCCTCCCATTACTAGATGCTCCTACATCACTTATGGAATATTTCTTTCTAATAAACCTAATCCTAAAAACCATCAAGCTAAGCCACAAAATGATTTTTTAAATTAGGATGATATAAAAACCCTATTGCTAATGCATTTTGAGAACTGGAAGGTTCTAACATTTGATTGGAATCCTCTTGTTGAGCCACTCATTGAGAATCATTTTTCTCTCATAGTTTATCATAGAAGTATGGTTGTCAATATTCTTTCACCTCACAATTAAGATTTCTCATTTTCCAACATTGATCAAAAAAAATTTGATATTCTGAAGAATATCATTTCTTCAGTCCTTTACATATTCTATGGTTTGGTTGAAGATGACCCAAATACCTTCTTGTTTCAGTTTTATAGTTGATGTAGGTGTTAAGACTATACAACTAATTTTAATAGACTCAATTTGTTTCCTACCATGCTAAAATAATTTTCTTTGAGATGGTTTATGAGTTTGGGTGCTAACAATATTGATAGTTGGGATGTTGTAAAGGAGAAGTTCCTTGGAAAATACAAGGATTTTTTCACAAGAATGACATGTATGGAGATGATATTTGTAGGATGAAACAAAGGAAATATGAGAGCTTAGAGGACTTTTTTGAGGGGTTCTTATTCAAATTTAGAATCTAAACATGACACACTCATTGTATAATAATACAAGTTAATATTTATCATAAAGATTAATGATGAATGTATGGAGGCAATAAACCTTTTTGGATGAAAATGTATCACTCAATCTAGTTGAGATGATATAAGGAAGATTTGTTAAAACTATTTTATGGATTCAATGCAGAGACTAGGAGCTACAAATTTAGCGTAAACAAGACAACTATTATACTTTCTAGGATGGGGATAAGAAAATTGCTAAAGGATTTTAAGTAGGATGTCATCAATCATATGACTTCATAGTTAGACACATTTTAGGAAAATAAGAAACATGACATAGAAGCAATGGTGCATATATTTCTTGTTTTTCCTTTAAGTGCCACATGGTAATTTTGCAAAGAATGAGGTTTAATTCTTTTCAAATCTCCTTTAAACCAATTCCACCTTTGAGCTGATTGTGAAATAATTTTTCTATTTGAGGTGTCTACCATCTCTTCATATTCATAATGAGATACTTCCCTCAATACCATAATTTTCTTCTAATCCAATTGATACAATTTGTATGAAATCCTATCAACATCACTCATATCAACTCATAAAGCTAAGGGAAAATCCTACTCTATGTCATGGTACTCCTATTTTTCACCTCTAATGATTTCATGTTGTATATACAACATTAATGCCATAATAAGTATGTTAAAAATGGATCCTATTGTGAATCATGTGCAATAACATAATTATGAATGTAAAATTCACAATGTAGATTTCTCTATTGAGGAGTGGTAGTCTATTATGTAAACATAAAATATTCAAAAATGATGAGAGATGAATTCAATCTTGATACTTCTTTAGGTAACTTGTAATAAAAGTATAAATATCTGAGTTGTAATGAATAGACCATAGGTGGTGGTCTATATTAGACGAGTTGTGGTATAATAGTAACTAAATTTTCTATCATATTTTTCAAACTATTACTTTATTAATTATTTTTCATGAGCACTTCTAGCAATTGTTCTTTTCATCTCTCTCTCTCTCTCTCTCTCTCTCTCTCTCTCTCTCTCTCTCTCTCTCTCACACACACACACACACACACACATTATCTTTCATTAATATTCATAATTCTAAGGTTGTTGGTGTAAATAAGTATTTATTTATTACACTTTACTTAAGTTTACTTAGGTCAATGCATTATTTTATTATTTCTTAGGTGAGACACTTAGGAGTTTGCATACTCTTATGAGTTGTCATGTTGACAACACCGGAGCAAGAAACTCTAATTCAACACATGGTGTCTATAACACTAGAGTTCGCATAATTTATTGAGTTGTCATGTAGAAAACACAGTTATTTGCACTCCTATTTTAGCACATGGTGTCTACAACATTATTTTGCATGCTACACCTTTGTAGGCTTATCCTCTTATCATCACACTTACTCTTGTGCTTAATGGAGGATAACCCACACCTGGTGGACATGTGCTTGGTTATATGACTTATCATGTTGTTGATTCCTAGGCATTCTAGAAGCATTCTAGAGGCCTTTATATATAGGCACTCCTAGTGTATTTTCACATTGAATTGAATTAAATATTGTTATTCTGATCATACTCTTTTGGTCTACTATTGTGCTTGTGCTTGAGTTCCTTGATCTTGGGTGATTTTTCCCTAAGGAAAATTCTTACATGGTATCAGAGCTAAGGGAGATTCTCTTCACATAGTTGTTCAAGACCATTCTTGCTTCAGCACCTCAACCCAAATCCAAAGAATCTGCAAAAATTGAGTGTCTAGAGCCAAAATGGACCTCACCATTGTGTTTGGAGTGTCGATTTGGTGAAAATTGACTATAGATTTGCCTCTATTAGGCTAAAGTCAATTTTGAGGCAAAATTTTTTTTGCAAATCGGCACTTGAAGGCCCTGATTTACAAATCCAACATGATCTATTGAATCTATGTAATTCTTTTGTTCATATTTATAATTTATTTTTCTGTAATTTTTGAATAGAATTTTCTTAAAAAAATAATTCCAGTTCGGCTTGCAGAGAATTTTTTTTTTTTTTTGCAGGAACCAGGTGGTGAAACCCCGGCCCCTATAGGTGGAATATTCCTTTTTTGGTAGGCATCAACGAATATTCCTCAATAATTTTGGTGGTCACATTCCTGGTGGCCTTGCTTGAATTGACAACCATGGCCAAATCCAAATTCTGAGCTACAAATTAGACACCAGTGACCAAGGTTCAAAGACCCTGCGGCTTGCTTTTTTATTAGCCTCTACGAGCTACAAATTTTAAACAACACATATTTATTTTTACCCACGCATGTGGGACTAAATAAAGGTCCCCCACTGACTATGTATTAGCTTTTGGTCTTGCCTAACTCATCTCTGGTGTTCGCAGCTATTTTTGGTCATTACGCTATTTCAATCTGCTGACAATTTGAATTTTTCTGGCCTACCCATGAAAATTTTTATGATCACCACTGCATTTGAAACTCTGACCTATGCCTTAATTCCCAAAAGCTATAAATCACTCCTTGATACTAGAGAAATACCACATAGATAACCTGTCGACACTCCATGTGTACTCCAGACCTTGCAATTACGGCAGTGCCATGCAGCGCCTACTTAGCCCTTCATTGACACCTATACACTAAAAGATGACATGTCAGCTCTAAGACAACTCACTGCTACCTGAATCATCACCCATGTTACCACAATCATTGGTGACACATCAGCACTCAGTCTGCCAAACCATATAGTTCTGTACAGCCTTGTCAGTAAATCCGTATGACACATCTTTAGCCACGTCAACAAGGAGATTTTTCACTAACATCATCACTTTCATGTTCTTAAAATTGATGACCATATGACCATCATCAAGAGGAAAATTATAACTATTGCAATGGTTGTTTGACTGTCAAATTTAACCTCATCCTTTTCTTATCAGACCCCTCTCCAAATTTATTTTTGATTTGACAGTCTGACTTTGGGAGGCCATATATCAGTCATCCAAGCTCCAAATCAAGTCCAATTTTTTATGTTTTGGCTAGAATTTTCTAGACTTTGTAGTGGTGTAGTTCTTTTCTAGTTTTGGACATGGATTTGTCAGAAATTGTGTCTTTTGGCAACTATACCTATTGAATCCTACATTTTGCAATTTCAATTGCTCTGTACGGACTCATCTGGACTAGAAAATAGGTTTCATTTTTTTTATTAAGTGTGTTATTTTTCATCTACTTTCCAAATCTTCAATCAGATTATAGAGTTATGTGGGCAAAAGTATCACTTTTAGAAATAGGTCCTTTTTTGCATTGTAATGCTTTGATATAACTTTAGAATTGTTTTATATCTAAGATACATTGTAATGTTCTAGTTTTGAACTCCAAAAGAAAGTTGTAAAAGGGAATATCAAAAGTCCACTAAGGCCAAAATTGGCAAGTGCCTATTGTAAACATACTACATATAAAGTGCCAAAAGCATCTTTTTGGGGGGGTTTCTTGATTGAGTGAAAAGTGGGGGGTGTTTCTTGGTGTTGTGTTCCTATTTTCATCTTTTTTTTTGTTCATTTCTTGTATCATGGGAAATTTTAAGTTTCCAAAATTAACACCACATAACTATGCTACATGGCCCATTAAAATGTGGTGTAAATTAATGCATAATCAAGTTTCTGAATATGTTGATGGTACCATTTCTAAACCAACAGGTTATTAAGTATCTAAAAGTGACATTAATGATTGGGAATCTATAGATAGGAAAGCCCTAGGTGATATTATGTTGGGGGTTGAAGATAAAATCCTCTATCAAATAGAGAAATACAAGACATCCAAGGATGTTTGGGATGCCCTCAAAAACATGTATGGTAAAGTGTTTGAGGAGGATACTTACAAAATTGAAGATGGGCTTGTCTCCCTAGATCCTAAGACATTTGATTCTATATAGGATTTCCATATTAAGGTGAATGAATTAAGAATGAAGCTTGATGATAATGGTAGTCCTATTAAAGATGACAGGTTAATCCATCTCATTCATAATAAGCTACCATCTGAGTACTCCACATTTTTTTTTCTTATAACACCACAAAGACTACATTAGGGGCTACCTATGAGAAATTCATTTTTGATCATTATGCTCAACTATTGGATGATGAAGAAAAGAAGTTACAATTAATGGGGATTCTCAAGTTGACCAAGTCTAAGGCATTGGTGGCCAATAATGAGGGTTCTCAAACTTCAAATAAAGGAAAGGGCAAGAAGAAGAAGTGGAAAAATAACACACAAGAGGATACAGAAAAGACAACACCAACATCAAATCAACAAAGCAAGTCTTCCTTGAATTCAAACAAGAAGGGGGACACTAATAAGGAGAAGAAAAAGTGTGCCTATTGCAAGAAGTTGGGTCATGATGAACATGAGAGTTATCATAAAAATATTGTTGAGTTAATGAACATCATAAAGAAACACAATGTTCCACTGCCTAATGCTTATAAGGAGAAAGGATCCTTATCTTAAGATTCAAAGGGAAAAGGGCAAGCACTTATGGCAAACTCAAGTTCTTCAGTAGAATGGATTCTTGACTCTGGTGCCTCATATCATATGGGTTGTTCAAAAGGATACTTTTCTTCATTGAAGCAGTCTAAGGTACCAAACATCTTTGTAGGAGATAATATAAAAATGGAAATTGAAGGGAAAGGACATGTGGAGATGGAAAATGGGGAATTCAAAGATGTTCTCTATGTTCCTAAACTTAGCTCTAATCTCCTCTCAATTCATCAAATCACTCACTATGGAGATGGCAATAAAGTTGAGTTTCTTCCAAATTCAGTAATGGTGTGCACTCTCAAAGATGATTCATTTGTTGCAATGGGGAAATTTAATCATGACACAAGGTTGTATTCTTTCTCCCAATTTGTACCTAAGTCTCCTTCACATGCCTTGTTGACTCAATCTCATCTACAAGTCAAATTATGGCATGAGTGGTATGGCCATCTTGCCTTCCACTATCTTCATCAACTTTTCTCAAAAAATATGGTCAAAGGTCTACCTACAATCAACTTTCCAAAGGTGAGTGTTCAACATGTTCAATGGATATTCATCTAGAGGAGAAGTTTAATAAAGGAAAATCTTCAAGAGGACCAGTTGTTCTTTAGTTGGTTCACATGGTACTAGCAGGTCTTTTTGCAATGACATCAATCAGAAAGGGTTGCTACATACTCACTTTCATTGATGACTTTTCACGCTACACATGGGTCTACTTTCTTCATCATACAAATGAATTTTTGGACAAGTTTCTAGCCTTCAAGAGTCATGTTGAACAGAAATAAAGGAAAGCCATCAAATTTCTTAGGATGGACAATAAAAGAATATATGTGAACACAAGACTTAAAGACTTTTGCAAACTTGAGGGTATTGATCTTCAAAATCCACCAGCATTTATTCCACATAAGACAGATGTTGTAGCACTAAGGTTACGAACTCTTAAGTCTATGGTAAGTTACATGATACAAGCCAAGTCTTTTGATCCTACGCTTGAAGTCAAAGCTATAAGCAGTGCCAATAACATACTTAATAGGTCTCCTCATAATGCCTTAGATGGCAAGACTCTTTTTGAGGCATGGTGTAGTAGAAAACTAGTTGTGAAAAACTTCAAAGTCTTTAGTTGTCCAACATGAGCAAACATATCTTCTAGGGGATGCAAGGTACCGCCACCTAGGCCTTGTACTTTCATCAAATATGAAGACAGTGTTAAGGCATAGAGACTAATGGATCCTAAGACACATGAGATTTTCATAGAGAGGAATGTTCACTTTGAGGAAAGTTCACCCAGCTTATCCTCTAATCCTCTCCGCACTTCATACACAATGGAAATTGATTGTGACACCAGCAATAGTGGTTCAACAGACTCAAATATGTGGGATCCTATTGATAGATATAGGGAGAGGTCATGACATTAGCATATTCCACATGCATATATAGCCATAGTGATAGGTCCATAATAGTAGGGTACACCTAGTCTTCTAGTTCCAACATCAAAGGATGACTACATAGCAGATATTTCAGGTTTGTTTGTGGAGTCCTATGTAGAAAATTTGGGAGACACCATTGATGATATTTTCTCTTTGATGATGGTGATCCTTCTTTAGTTTTTGTGAGGGCTCACTCTGACCCTCATGTCCATTCTCTACATGATCAATCTTCACAGGTTGATATGATTGTGGATCCTTATGTATAGAAATTGCAGGAGGTTTCTTTATCATTTGAGGAGATAGTTGGTTCTTTGGGATAGGTTCTACATCCATCCTTGCTAGATCTGACATTATTCTTTTCAGCAGCATTGGAAGGGGCGATAGTCAGTATCAACACAAGGACAATTGAGCAGGTTTCAAAGGCATCATTGATCTTCAAGATTCTTTCTACACATAGGGGGAAGCATCGCATATGTACCTATGATATTGTTTCTTCCAAAGGGGAGGAACATTATTCAGTAGTCATGGATCAGTTATCACTGATTGAAACTCTTCATTGCGGGGCGGGGGGGGGGGGCTACCTTGTCTCTTTTGTATATACTTCTCCTTCATTAGGGGGGGATCTTTTCCTCCTTTGGAATTGTGTTCTTCTCATACTTCTCTTTTGTATATACTTGATGTATGTCATAATGGGGGGGTCTTGATTACTTCATCCATCCATGCATCCTATCTTTTCATCTCTTTTTTTGGGGGAGAGTTTTTCTCATGAGGTTTTCCCTCTTTCTCCACTTTATGAGAGATTGAATTGCATTATGTACATGGGTTCCTAACATGGCCTAGTAGCCAGGACCCATCTTGCATTCTTCATCCTAGCTTTCGTAAGCTTAAGTGCATTCCCCTAAGTTGCACTTAAGGGGAGGTGTTGGTATAAATAAGTATTTACTTATTACACTTTACTTAAGTTTACTTAGGTCAATGCAATATTTTATTATTTCTTAGGTGAGACACTTAGGAGCTTGCGTACTCTTATGAGTTTTCATGTTGACAACACTAGAGTAAGCAACTCCAATTCAGTACATGGTGTCTACAACACTGGAGTTTGCATAATTTATTGAGTTGTCATGTAGACAACATAGTTATTTGCACTCCTATTTTAGCACATTGTGTCTACAACATTATTTTTCATGCTACACCTTTGTAGGCTTATCCTCTCATCATCGCACTTACTCTTGTGCTTAATGGAGGATAAGCCATACCTAGTGGACATGTGCCTATTTGTATGACTTATCATGTTGCTGATCCCTAGGAATTCTAGAAGCATTCCAAAGGCCTTTATATACAAGCACTCCTAGTGTAGTTTCACATTGAACTGAATATCATATCATTATTCTGATCATACTCTATATGTCTACTATTGTACTTGTGCTTGAGTTCCTTGATCTTAGGTGATTTTTCCCTAAGGAAAATTCTTACAAAGGTAATGGAAGCCTATTTATATGGAAGTGGAATGTATGTACGTACCCTAACTAGTTTCTTTTCCATTATTTTTTCCTGCTCCTTCATTATCCACCTACTTTACTACCTCTATAGATTTTCCAACCCTACAATGATTTGTTCTTAATCCAATGAATGATTTCAAAAATCTATGGTAATTATTTCTTCATTTAATGGTTTCTCTTTATTTAGATCTTCCATCACTTGTTCAAATTATCAAAATACTAGCCATCCACCTTAATAGAAACCACCTTAATGAAATTGTCAAACACCTCAAGGGATTTAATAATAATCACCCTAATGGAGAGGATGACATTAGTGGAGAAACTAATCAGGTACTCATTTGCATCCACTAACACAACCTAATAAACCAACCATAATGTCTCATGAAAACATAAATTCTAATGCACCATACCCATTCAATTACTATCTTAGTTTATACCTAATCCAAATAGTAAGCCACAATAACAACATGACTATTCTACTAATCCTAGCCAATATCCTACATATGTTATGGGTACAAGTGAAATGCACCTATGTTTAGGAACACCTTTTCCAAGACCCAATTTTCATGTCATTATAAAGATTCCTATCAAAGGAGAACATACAATTTCAAATTCCTCCCTTTATAGCCAAACTAATTCAAAATATTTATCTAGTGCCACCATTTTTCCAAATGTTAGAGAATACAAAGTATTAAATAGAACCTTCCTTTGACTTTATGAATCTCATGTATGTACAAGATACTCTTATTCCAAGTTATTAAAAATATACCAATTCAAGTTAAAGCAATAAAGGGTTCCTGTTTGGAAATTGATAGGATAAAAAAATAAAAATCCACAAATAGGCCATGCGATATGTCAAATATTTCTCAAAATCTAGGAATAGTAGTTGTACCCAAGTATGTTGATCATGGCATCTTAGTGGTATAAGTGAATATCAATGGAACCACATTTTAAAATGCTCTCGTTTATTTTGGATCTACTATTAATGTCATAACCAAGGATATCATACATTGAATCAAAAAAACCAACTTAATGCCAATTCCTCTTGTCCTTCAATTGTTTTTAAGTTATATTATGAAGCTAGCTAGAATTATAAAATATCTTGTTGTCACATTGGACTTATGGACCTAGTCAATTTCATGGTTTTGTCCCCTAAATCTATTTGGAGGTATAACATATCATTGTAGGGTGACTTTGATTAGCCAAAATAGATGAATACAGAAGGTGTAGATTAGGATATAGGATTATCTTCAATGGAGATAGCATTAAGAAGCTTATTTTTTATCATCCAACTTAACCACACAAGGAATCAACTAAGCATCTTTAGAAAAACCTAGATAAAAAATAAAAAGAAGAGTGTAATTATTTGGAAATAATTATGATGATTGATATAAGTCCTTTATTCAACTCCAAGGTGATGATCAAGTGTTGTCTCAAGTCATACAAGGTAAATATGAAATAGAAGAGGTGATAAACAATTGTTTGTCATGTTCATCATGTCCATTGCATACACTTTTACAAACAAAATCTACATCTACATATCCTATAACAACCCACTTGCTATATACATTGTTGGCTCATGAAATCAAGATTTCAAGAGTTAATGAGGCATCAATGTATAAATTAACAAAGGAGATGGATACTTTACAAAGAGATATTTTTAACATCAATAGAAATCTTTCCTTAAATCAACATGAATCCTTAATTGAGTTGTTGTAGTTAAGGAACATGTATTTTCTTGGACTATACTATTATGAAAATTTTAGATATAAAATATACACACATTGGATATACATCAAGGAAGACAATAGACCACTTATACAACCCAAAAGGAAAATCATCCCTATAATAAGGGAGATAGTCAAGGAAAATTTGTAAAAAAGAATTGATTTAGGTTTCATCTATCCAATCTCTGATAGTGAGTGGGTATTGCCTTGGTCATTATTCCTAAAAGTGAAGGAAATGGAGAGTTTGTGTAAACTACAAGGAATTCAATTATGAAACTAATAAGGAACACTTTCCATTATCCTTCAGACCATTTTAGATTTTTCGGTTGAGGATGAATTTTTTCATTTATTAATGGTTTTAGTGGGTATATCAAATTAATATTGCAATAGAGGTTCAAGAGATGAGCATGCTTGCATGCTCATGAGGAATCTATACATATATTGTCTTTCAATTTGGCCTATTTAATGCACCACCAACATTTCAAAGGGTGATGAATAGTATTTTTCTAGACATCTCTTATGGTTGCTTGAAAATATACATTGATGACTTTGCCACCTATTTTAACTCCTTTTCAAAAGTACTGGACAATATCAAAAAATTTATACAAATATGAAAGGATCATAGAGACCATTGATCCCTTGGGACCATAGAAACTTATGAAAGCATCATAGAGACCATTGATCTCTCAAGTGTCACAATTACAAATAGTACTGCATACTAATATTGATCAAGGTGAAAAGAAAGATGAGAAGAATAAAAATGATGTATTTAAACAAAAAAATTAGAAGAAAAAAGATTTAATGCAACGCAAGCCTTCACCAAGTACCATTATAGTTAGTTCTAAAGGTAAGAAGTTGAAGAAGAAGAAGAAGAAGACAACAACAGTTAGTTCTAATCTAGTTACTCTTGATGAGGAAATTGTTCTACCAAACTGAAACCCAAACACGTTAGATCTTGATGCTCTAGTTGAATATGGTAAATTATGTAGTAAAAAGGCAGAGCAAGATTAGTTAAGGAAAGAGTACAAAAAGAATCAAGTTTTATTTAATATTAAGGATATTTTTCTAGATGTTCTAGATATTACACTTGATGAGAAGACTACTATCTTGGAGTAGTTAATACAACTTTTTGACAAGGTAAATGAGCTTGATGTGGATGCACAAGAAAAACTAATGGAAATATCATAAAAGAAATTTGAAAATAAAGCATTGGAAAAAGTTGCACAAAAAATATAGCAAGTGGAACTTTCCACTTTAGTCATAGAATTGGATATTGTTGTTCAAAATGTTCTTACATTATTCAAGAAACTTTGTGATATTTCCTAACTCACCCAATACATCAAAGATAAATTGCACAAAGTAGGTGAGGATATGAAATCAAGTGCAGATGAACTAAATATTAATCTAGGATCTTATATGGTTCATTATTCAAAGGTGAAATTCTTTACTATAATTTAGGATGGATTACTACATGAAGAAGCCAAAACAAGAGTAGAAATAAATTGGATCCAAGATCTATTGCTACTTTATCTTGAGGTCATGCAACATCACATTAAGAAGGCCAAAGACTTAGTTGTTGCACTAGCATTATCAATTGCAGATTGTACGCTAAGAAAGTGCAATTCTCTAAACCATTCTATCCAAGGTGTTCCATGAGTTGGAAATAAAGCATTGGAAAGAGTTGTACAAACCATTGCAATACAGCAAGTGGAACTTTCAATTTTGGTCATAGAATTGGTATCGTTGTTCAAAATGTTCTTACATTATTCAAGAAACTTCATGATATTTCCTAACTCACCCAATAAATCAAAGATAAATTGCACAAAGTAGGTGAGGATATGAAATCAAGTGCAGATGCACTAAATATTAATCTAGGATCTTATATGGTTCATTATTCAAAGGTGAAATTCTTTACTATAATTTAGGATGGATTACTACATGAAGAAGCCAAAACAAGAGCAAAAATAAATGGGATCCAAGATCTATTGCTACTTTATCTTAAGATCATGCAATGTCACACTAAGAAGGCCAAAGACTTAATTTTTGCACTAGGATTATCAATTGTAGATTGCACACTAAGAAAGTGCACTTTTCTAAACCATTCTATCCAAGTTGTTCCATGAATTGGAAAGCTTGAATTTTGGTTTAGAGCTCCCTAATCATGGAGTGCAAAGGTGTGTGCATTGTCATAGAAAGAGCTCCCAGCTAATCCTTAGAGATGAAACCCTTGCTAGTAAACTATGAAATAGGAGACTCTTTAGACAAGAGAGAGAAGGCTAGTGTCAAAGAACTCTTGACTATGCAATGCAAATATGAACTATGCTAGAATGGAATGCAAGAATGCAACTAGGCTAAGCATATGAAACTATTACAACCATTTTAATTAAGCTATGTGATCTATGATATTACAAAGAAAAAATAAGCTACTTTCAAGTGAATCTAAGCTAGTATGGTAATGCAAAGAATGAGACACGAAGCAAGAAGTTCTCCACAAGTGATCCAAGAATCTATAAGTAAACCTATAGCATAACATTAGCTCAAAAATGGGATCCTTAGAGAGGTAGAGAACTCTCTCTTTTAAAGGTGTATGGACAGTTGAGATCAAGATCAAAAAATGAGGGATCGAGGGTGGGGGTTGACTTTTAGCATGATCCATGTACAAGATCATGTCATCCAATGAGAGGGAGTTGACTTTTCATGTGAGACAAAGTCTTTTCTTTTAATTTGTAAATAAGGAATAATACTTTAGGCGTGCACATTGAGTGGGTTAGAAGAATGGGTTGTTTTAGTTAATTGAAATGGGACATGTTATTTTTATCAAATATGGACTAGACATTATAGTCAAACTATAGGTTAAAATCAAATAAATTGATTTTTAGAAATTTGGCCTAGGTAAATGATTAAATGATTTAGCCAAATGATGAGAAGGTTTCCAATAGTATATATGACCATTTTTACATAATAACATTTTTCCCTTTTTGACTAATGTGTGATCGATCTAGGAGCATGTTATGTCAAAGAATAGAGAAGCCAAGTAGGCAACAATAGATAGAGATATCTAATTTTGAAGAACAAAAATGTAGAATGAGATAGCAAGTCTTGAATGTATAGCCTGGTAGAAATAGTATTGAACACTAGGAGAGAGACAATATCTAGACTCAAGCAGAGTACAAATACTAAGAAAAACAAATAGATCGAGAGCAAAAAAGGTCAAGCATATGCTCTTGAGAAATAGATAGTTGTAGCAAGCAAGTAATGATGGAATATTCCTGCCCCCTCAGTATCAAAATCAAAATGAGGTAAATGTGAGGCAAAAATTAGGTAAATGTGATCAAATTGAGATAAAGTAAGGTCCATGATGATAGATAAGCGATTAGAACCCAAAGAGTGACCATAAGGAAGTGATAGAATGCCCTAGTTTGACTAGAGTTGACCAAGAAGGATAAAGTATTAAAATTAGGTCAAATCAAGCAGAAGAATGATATGAGATGAAATTTAATAGGTAAAAAGTGTAGAAATGATGAAGACATGAAGAAATGAAGGTGCATTGGTGAAGATTCAAAGATTAGACCCTAAAAGTTTAGCTAACTGCATAAAAGAAGATAGAATTTTAAAATATGTTTTTGATCATCAAGATTAATTTGAATTTTGATTTCAATCCTAAAAATGGATCTAGGATGTCAAAATCAGCTAGGGGTGCAAGTTTTGCACAAATCCAAGGAGTTCAAAAATTAGGTCAAAAGGGTATAAGGGTCCCAAAAGTGTAGATAGATGTGATCACAAGATCAACCCCTTGTGATGACAAGTATAGAAGAAGTGAGAAAGTGGACATGATCAACAAGGAATGAAAGACATAATTGAGAGAAAGAGTGTAGTTAGCTGACGTGTCCATGAAAGATGAAGAGAGAGATCTCTCCATATGCAAAATGCAAGACTAAGCTATAATGAGCCTATGATGCAAACTATTATGTAAAATGGTTTACTTGCAAGGGATGCAAAACATTTAGACTCTAATTTCATCATTTAGTTTTATTAGGGACATCGAAAGATCATACAATTCTCACTAGTATAACTATGAGGATATGAATATGATATATATTGGATAGGTATGTGGGAATCCAACCTAAGAATCAAAGACATGTAGGTCAAGATGACTAATGAAATTAGATACCTTAAGTTTAATATAGGAAGATTACACCTATATCAAGGCATAAGTTTCAGGATAACCCCCAAGTGTGGGCTTGTGAAAAAATACAAGGATGATACATTGTAGACCCAAAGTGTCAAAAAGGACAAGAAAAAAGGCTCTCAACACCTTAGACTAACAAAGTATACCCACAAGCACAAAATAAGTAAAACAAGCCCCATGCCCCCAATATTCTAGTCCATGACATCATCAAAAGACTATTAGGGAGGGAACACTCAGCAAAGAAATCATCACAGATAACACACAAAGAAGACAAAGTTCATCATGTCTCAACAAGTTTGATTTTTAAGTGTGTGTGTGTGTGTGTGTGTGTGTGTGTGTGTGTGTGTGTGTGTGTGTGTGTGTGTGTGTGTGTGTGTGTGTGTGTGTGTGTCACATGGCCATTTCTTCAAAACTCATACTTGATAGTGAGAAATATCATAGCATGCTAGGTTGTAGGTAAGATATCCAAGAAGTGTTGAGAAACACTCGATGTCAAGGGGGAACTATTGAGAAACACTATTTTAGATGAATTGCCAAAGCAACCCTAACGCACAAGAAGACCATGATAAGCTAAGTAGTCGTGCCCCCAAGATGAGGATGAGAGTTGATTCCAAGCTAGGAAAAGGATCATGAAAATGAATGACCGTGAAGTGGGACTGATAGATATAGGTGTGAGGGTTTTAAATAATGCCTATTTCTGGGTTTTCACCACTCGGCAGATTTTTCAGGACTTTTTTACAAAAAATTTGTATTTTTTAATTTAATTTTTTTTTTTGGTAATACAAAAAAGTGCCTATTGCTAGATTTTCACTAAGATGATCATTTTTTCAGGACATTTTCTATTTTTTAAATTTGTTCTTAAAGGATTTTTTTAGGATCATAAGATATATTCAAATAGCTAAGTCATGAGAGCCTTAAGCATAGAATTTCTTCAGATGTAGAATATTGATAGGCTCGGCGAGTTGTTCCCCTTCAGGAGTAGGAAGTTGATAAGCACCAGATCCAAACGTTATTGTGATGATGTAAGGACCCAACCAGTTATGCTCAAATTTCCCCTTATGTTCCTTGTGTTGTTGGTTCTTAGGGTTCTCTTGAAGGACGAGTTCATCCACTTGGAACTGACGAGGATGGACCTTATTCTTGTAACTATTACATATTATTTTTTGATAGGCCCGCATGTGGTCAAAAGCAGCCTTGTGACACTCACTGAGAGTTTCTAGCTTGTGTATCCCCATAGCTATTAGTGATTAATCTATGTAGAGAGACTCATAAGGTGGGAACCTCAACTTCTAAAGGTAGGTCAACTTCAAAACCATAGACTAATAAAAAAGGTGTATATAGGAGTGGTTATAGTTTTGTTGTAAGCCCATAGTGTTGGATTGATTTACAAGTGCCAATATCTACTTGATTTGTGGAGTGACTTATGAAGGATCTTTAGCATTATTTTGTTAGAGGCCTCAACCTGATCATTTCCTTAAGGATAGTATATAGAGGACCAGTGTTGTTTTATCTTTAATTTCTTGCAAAGTTGCTTGAGGTCTTTATTTGTTAACTACCCTCCATTATCAATGACAATGCAGGATGGGATACCATAGCAACAAATGATATGGTTGAGAATGAACAAGGCAACATGCTTGCATGTAGAAATAGATAAGGGCATAGCTTCATGTGTCCAGTGGATGAGCTTGGATAAATTTTCCCACCAAATCAAAGGCCTATCGCTGAAAATTTCAATACATGATAGAAGGGATAAGCTCACACCTAGGAACATGAATTAGGTTACCATGTAACTAGCATTTCTTGCAAGATTTAGCATATCTGATAGCATTGGCTTGCATAGTTGGCCAATAGTAACCCACCCTAAGAATTTTTTGAGCAAGTGCAAGGTCATTAGAGTGTGCCCCATAGATTTCATCGTGGACTTTGGCCAATGCCTTTGCGGACTCTTCTAACTCTAGATACCTAAGAAGTGTTCCATCTAGACCCTTCCTATACAAATCACCAGAGACAAGGGTATAGTGGGAGGCATTGCGAAGGAGTTGGCATTTTTGGTTACACATGAGGTTTTGAGGAATTATTTGATTGTATAGCTAGTAGAAGATGGTCGAATAGTGAGAGGAGTCATGATCGATAATAGTGTAGATTACATGATTTTTAGGAGAGTTGTATATGAGGTGTCGTAATTCTTCCACCAGGAACTTGAAGTGAGATTCATGTTCTTGCAATTGTAGAATAGATGCTAAAGTAGCCATATCATTTTTAGCTTTATTTTATGCCCTAGGAATTTTCTTGAATGTAACAAATGTGAAATATTTTCTTAGAGCATCAACCAGTTTCTTGTAAGGTATGAACTTGTCATCTTTAGTTTGATAGTGATTATTAACTTGATTAATGACAAGCTAAGAGTCCCCGTGGATGTGTAGTTCTATGATCCTCCATTCTAGAGCCATTTTAATCCCATTGGTTAAAGCCTCATACTCTGTTATATTTTTGGTACATGGAAACAAGAGTTTGTAAGACTTCAAGATTGTATAACCATGAGGTGTGACAAAAACCATTCATGCACCAGCTCCATTCTAGGTGTGTGATCCATCGAAGAACATCTTCAATGTCCTTTCCGTGACATACATGATAGAGGCACTAGGAAAATCAATCTACATTGGAGCATTGTCTTATAATAGAAACTCAACAAATTGGTTAGCTATAGCCTATCCATTAATGGCTTTATGTTCCACATTTCGAGAGAATCATCATCCATTTAGCAAGTTGTTCACTAAGCATAGCTTTACCTAGTAGATATTTAAGAGGATCAATTTTTGCAATAAGATACACTGTGTGGGCAAGCATGTAGTGTCTAAGTTTTTGGGTGGCAAATTACCACTTCAAGAAAAGCCTTTTCAATGTTGTTGTATTTTAATACATAAGCCACAAAGTGTCACTAATGTAGTATATAGCATGTTTCTTTCCATTCTCATCACTTTGTGTTGGTAATGCTCCTAAGGAAGAATATGTAGTTGATATGTATAAAATCAAAGGTTTCCCTTGTATAGGTGGCATCAATATTGGAGGTTTAGCCAAGTATCCTTTTATTTGATCTAAGCTCCTCTGACATTCCTCATTCCAAATACATGTGGACCCTTTGTGCAAGTTTTTGTTGAATGATTGTGCGTTATCAACTACCTATGATATAAATCTCCTAATAGATTGAAGATGTCCTTGAAGACTTCTTAGTTGACTAATTTTCTTAGGAGTAGGCATTTCCATAATGTTTTGCACCTATTTTGGATCAACTTCTATGCCTTTTGCAGTTATGATGTAGCCTAGCAACTTTCTTGATGTGATGTCAAAAAAACACTTCTTAGGATTTAACCTAAGTTGAAACTATTCCATGTCATCCAATATCAAACTCAAGTCATCAAGGTGTATTTCTCTTTTTTGGGATTTAGGTAATCTGCCATCAACATAATCTTCCATATTCTTATTCATCATGTCATGGAAGATAGTAGTCATAGTTCTTTGGTAAGTATCTCCTACATTCTTTAACCTGAATGGCATGATATTCCAACAGAAGGTACCCCATGCACATGTAAAAGTTGTTTTCTCTTGATCTTTAGGGGAAACTTTAATTTTATTGTATCTAGAAAAGCCATCCATTAAAGAGTATATTTCATAACCCGTTGTCATGTCCATTATCATGTCTATGTTAGGAAGTGGAAAATCATCCTCAGGGCATGCTTTCTTCAAATATTTGAAATTTGTGCATACAAGAATGGACTCATCATGTTTTGTGATAGATACAATATTTGAGATCCACTCGACATAGTCAATAGCTTAGATGAGATTTGCACATAACAGTTTTCTAAGCTCAACTTTTACTAGCAATGTCATACGAAGTTGCATCTTTCTCAATTTTTTTATTGACGGGTTTGACATCAAGAGAAATGGATAGGTGATGCATGATAAGATCTTTGTCTAAGCCTGATATATTTGAATATGTCCATGCAAGTTTTATCTTGTTTTCTTTAAAGAACTTTGTGAATTTATCTTTTTCCTCAACTGATAATGATTGAGCAACATGGATGATCTTAGGGGACTCTTTTGTACCAAGATTGATAAGATGTATAGGTTCAATGAGAACTAAAGATCTATCTTGAAAATATCTCGGTTGACTACAAAGAACCTCATCCTAGGGGGCCTCAAGGAGGTTTTCACCCTTGGATATGTCTTTATTTTTACTTTTTTTGAGGTTCAAACACTGCCACGAAGTGGTTTTTGCCATCTAGGCACTTGTTTTTCATTTTTTTTCTTTATTTTGTGACTGAGTTACTTGATGTATATCATCGTCATGTTAATCATTGGTTTACTAGTGGAAGACACCACACATTCAATGGCATTTAGGTATAAAGTGATCTCATAGTTGTTCTGAAAAGATGGTAGCTCTGGTCTTTGATGTTGAACAAACCAATCTATGAGATCAGGGTGTATTAGGGAGAGGGAAGTAGAAGCTTCAAGATTTTTGATGTAGAAGGAATTATCTCTAGTGACACGAGAAGTTGAGCCTATAGGAAAATCTCCAAAGGAATCCAAATTAAGAATAGACCTAGAGGGATCAACGTGATCCACTTCCAAACTCATCTGACCCTAGACTATACTCATCAAATACATTTGGTTGGGTGGCATAGGCATTTATAACATCCATTCCTAACTCACAAGATGTGTCTAAGAGAGATTCCCATTCATATTCATCAAAATTAGTGCTCTAATTTCAAGCTAGTAGTCGAGCAATGTTTTCTCGTATTCTTCCTCAATTAGGATCTTCATTATCATATTTATCAGATTCATGATATCTAGAGGTGGGAGCTTCAGCATCATTATGGGTGACCATAAGATCTTCTCCCCAAAAGAGGGAAGTAGGAGGCATGAAATCCTCTTTTTGTGTAGCGGAGATAGCAATGGGTGGATCATCCTCCTCTGATTTTCTAATCACAGGGGCTCTTATGTCAAACTTCACTAATTTAGACTCTAACTAACAGCCTAGTCTAGCAATATCCTTTTTTTTTGTGTCCCTCAGTATGACTTAAGGGTTCTATAAGATATTTTTGATCACCATTTAGGGAACCTTGGCCATGATAACCCATATTTTTCAAGAATGTGTAGCCTTTTCCAGAGTGCTTGGGAGAAATGGGAGTAGTAATTGTAACCTCCTCAACTTCTTCTTCCCTATAAACCCAATCTGTTATGGCTTGGTCTTCCTTTTCTACTTCTAGAGGAATGGAGGACTGAATAAAGGTCTCGTAGATGGTCATAGCAGAAGCCAAGGCCTTCAATTTCTCAAAAGGTTTCCCATAAGATCTCGGAGAAACTAAAAAAGTAGCAATAGAATCTAGAATGTATTCTCCCATACCAATGCTCATCATTTTCAATTTCTTTTCACATGCCTTGATGGATGGTTTGAGCTCATAAGAAGAGTTATTATGGGGGACTAGTGTTTCAACAGTGGTGAGAATGTTGATGGACATTAAATTGTCCCCTGGAATAATGATCTTGGTACCATTGAATGAGAATTTTATACATTGATGGCACAACTTGCATGTCATGGATCCATGGTTTTTTGAGCATTAGATTATATGCTAGAGGGATTTCTAAGACTTGAAAGACCACATCTTTTTCCACAGGACCCACACAAATAGGCTCCACAATTAGGCCTTTAGAGGGTCATTCAACCTCATCATATGCTTTGATGGTGATTTTTCATCTAGGATCAATAGAAAATTTAGACATGCCTAACTACTAGATGATGTTGAAGGAGATAACATTTAACCCAACACCATTGTCTATCAGGACTTGGCGGATGCGAGTACAAAATATTTGGACTTTGATCTAGAGATCTAGGTTGTGGGGATGACTAAGTGACTTGGTATCTTCTTTAGAGAATGTGAGATAGTGAAGGGAGGAAATATTATTGACCATAGCTTGGAATCGCACATCGTTAGTATTTGTGGGAACATTGGTTGTGCGTAAATCTTTTGCAAGAATCTCCTTGTGCAAAGGAGACAATTCTAACAACTCAAAGATAGAAATTTTGCATAGGGGTTCATTGCAACTGACTAACAAGATCATAACTAGATATAGTTGGAGTAGTTGCTTGTTTGGATGATGAGCCATTCTTAGGGTCATTTGTGACTTTGAGGAAAATCTTGGATTGCCCCCTAGTGACAACATTGAGTGTCTTACCATGTGAAGAGGAAGGTTCTACCACCCCAAGAATTACCTTAGGCCTAGTGTCTCTATAGGTTTGTTGAGCATTGCATGTTTTCAAGACTACCTTAGGATTCTCATCATGTGTATCATAGTTTGGCTCCTTTAAAATTTTGGACCCATCATGCAAATATATTCAACAGGCTCTAACATGTTAATGACACTATCTGCATCAGTGTAAGTGTAGTTGATTTTGGCATCATGGTTTTTCTTGTTAGCATGGGATGATTCCCCTTTTTTGTATTCACAAAATGGTTGTTTAAAGGCTTTATGATCATAATTTTTAACTAGGTCATCTGTAACAACCTTGCCCTCCATTGATGAGGCCTTGAATAACATCCTTAGGCTTGAAACAACTTTTGGTGTTATGTCCCTTACTCCTATGGTAGTTTCAAAATTGATCATCCCTCGACCAAGTAGGCTTGATGGGTGGGTCATAGGGTCGAGAGTTGTCTGGAAGCATAACAAGCTTATTTGCGAGAAAAGTTTGTAGGATCACCTCGTAGGATTCCACCATTGGTGTATATACATGCTTTGGTTTAGAGTACTTCTTGGTTTTGTCAAAGGTTCGAGACTTTGAAGTCTCATTTTGTTTGGCAGCATAGATGGAATTAGAGAGGTTGAAGGTTGATTCCTTGGTCTTAGGAACATCCACTACTCCATTATTCACAACATATTTGTTTTTGTTCCAAGGTTATTTTTGTCTTTGACATTCCCATTGCCATTTTTGTCTTTGTTTAGCACAATGTCAACTTTTTTTAACAACAACATCCTCAATACAGTAAGCACTTTTGATTGTGTCATTGAAGGATGTGAACAATTGTTTCCTAAGGTAATATTATAGTTTAGGTACAAGTGTGTTGAAAAAAATGTTAATTTTCTTGGTCTTAGGCATCTGTTGAGGGTACCTAGAGTGTAAAGATCTCCAACATTGGAGGTACGTAGCAAAAGGCTCACCTTGTTTTTGCTTCATATTGCACAAGTCTAGCATAGTGATAGGATGTTGAATGTTATATGAATATTGTTGAATGAACCATTGTGCAAGTTCATCTAATGACTTGAGGTGAGGTGAGCACTTTGTGAACCATTCCATAGCTTGGCCCCCTCAAGGTCCTAGGAAACAACCTCATAAGATAGGTATCTTTATGCATAAAATTAATGCTAAGAGCATAGAAGTTCCTTACATGATCATGAGGATCATCATTTCCATCATATTTATCATATTTAGGAACCCCTATATCTCTAGGAAATGGGACCATGTAAAGACTTCTATTGAATGGAAAAGCACATATAGATTCTAAAAAAAGAAATCTTAGGTTGTTCTTTAGAAACTCATAGTTGAGCGAGTTGATTTTTAAGTTCTCACATTTCTTCCCTTGAGATTTCAGCTTCGGTAGGTTCTCATTTGTCAATGGTTCTTTGCACATCAAAGTCATGGGGGAGTTTCCATCCCCTAGCTGTCATGTATTTGAAATATTGGTCACCATTAAGGATTTTAGCATTAGCCTTTGAGCAACCTCATCTTGCTGAAATCACATAAGATATTTTCTAGTGACCTCATCATTGACCTCACTTTCATGATGTTATTGTAAGTGTCTACGTGGTGATTGACACACCTCCATGCATATTCTAGGAGTTTTAGGAGATCTGTTGTTTCTACCACTGCCACCAATAGTGTCTCTATCGAAAGGATTATTATAGTAACCATGTATTTTTTCAGTGTTATGTGCATGAGCATTAGTTTCAGCTTGATGATAAGATCTTTCTCTAGTGGTCATGTGTATGGCCTCTTGTAGTCTTTCTTTTTCTAGGTGTGCTTGTTCTTCTAGGAAATATTTTCTCTCTTCAAGATGCATGGTGAGTGATACATTGTCTTCAGCCCTAAGAGTATCATAGTATGTATCAAAAGGGTTCTCAAGACTATAGAGTAGATTATGCCAAGTTTTATCCTCTTCCATCTTATCAGAGGTAGGTTCCTCCTTGTAAGGTTTTCCACGAGGACGCCTAGTTGGAGTTACCAACTGTTCAAAGGTGAATGAAGGATGACTTCCTTGACCAACTTGGAACCTAGTTGCAATGGACATGTAAAGATTTGTCTTTGTCTAATGTGATGTGGTAAAGATTTTTAGATTTGGAGCTTGTATGGTCAAGAATGATCACTTGTCAAAGATAAAATAAGTGAGTGGCTTGTCTAGAGTTCTCAAGAACTTACAACACTAATGACTTGATCCAAGAGGATGAGCAAGAATCTTGATAGCGAGTAGCTACAATAGTGAGGTAACTAGATTTTGACAAGTGACCATTAGTGATATTTTTAGCTTACATATGACAAACTAGACCCATCTTTTCAACTTAGAACAGTACCTAACATGAATATTTTAGACTAAGTTTGGGTGTGATGAAGTGACTACACCCCTAAATCAGCTATGATACAATTTTGACTCAGTTTTGGAAGCAATGGAGATTGAGCAATACTTCTTAAAAGACCAAATGATACAAGATCAGCAATTTTTATCCTATGATAGACTTTTCTATAGTTGGGCAATACTTTTCACTCATGCGATAGTTTTCCTTAAGCTATATGATAGACTTGACAAAGAGCATGTGATAGAGTTTACAAAAGGCATGCAATAATATAGCAGGTGTGAAATATTGCACAATATTTCTTAGAAGGTCATGTGATAAAGGGCCAGTGAACTATGAAAAGTGCAACTTGAAGCTTGAAAAACCTATGTTTTAGTTTGGTTTCTTGAATGTCTCAGACCAAAATGCGGTGCTGATAGTATAGGACTTCAGTTTGTAGTAGAAAACATCATGGTTTGAAAATAGTAAGGGAAATGCACATGCTTCAAATAGTTGGACAAGGGACAAAGCAACATTGCCAACACAAGAAATTGGGATATCAAAAAGAAAATATCCTACGAATGTTAACAAGATGTTTGATGTTAAAGAACGTTTACACATGTCTTTTCACATTCGAAGACACATGCCAAGCAATACTACCTAAATTCATGATTCATAATAACTTGGCCAACTCTTGATGCCCCTTCACCTCACATCAAGAAGTTTCCCACGAGAGATATTGGCTGTGTCATGGAGATGTCATTGGCACAACCAAGGGGACATAAATGGTGAGTGTAAAGTCTTGGGGTGATATGGGTTGTCCACTAGGATTGGTCCTTGCACCAAGATGTTGAGTGGAAAAATAAGGTAGCTTCTATCCTATGGTGTTTAGAAAGGGTTTTTGTTCATAGCAGCCCCCTTGCTCCCAATACAAGACACCTTACCTTGTGGCAAGTAATGGACCTCATGGCCACAAGGGTACCTTAAGCAATCTTGCCTAGAATTTTTCTCATGGTCCCAATCCCACAAGTACTCACACACTAAGCAAAGACAAGCACTATGTCTACTAAGGTTTTATGTCCTTGATAGCCTTGAGTTTATAGTGGATCAGAATAGTTGGGTTGGCTTGTCCCCACTTAGATCATTCCTCTTGATCGTTCAAGAGCAGGCTCACTAAAAGATTCTAAACTACACAAAATGGATCCACTTTTTGAGGTCAAGATTCTTGATTCACTGCAAGAGTGAAGAGCATACTCTCCTATTCCAATTGTTTCCCCCAAACAAACCAAGAAGTTCAATTATGCCACTTATTTTTGAAATCTAAGGGTGGGTCAAGATTTTTGATTCACCTCGAGGATGAAGAGCATACTTTCCTATGACCAAAAGACCCTACTTGCAAGTTTTATGTACCTACAAAAAAATTAACAACTAGTATATTGCTACACACAAAATGAAAGAAATACAAGCACACTTATTTGTTTGGTTTTGTGCTTTTAGGAATCCCTGCAAACAAGAATTGGTATCCTCTTAACATTGAGTCTTTTACATGCATTCTTTTATATAAATTATGCAAGCATTTTTTGAGGTATAACATATCATTGTAGGGTGACCTTGATTATCCAAAATAGATGAATACATAAGGTGTAGATTAGAATATAGGATTATCTTCAATGGAGATAGCATTAAGAAGCTTATTTTATATCATCCAACCCAACCACACAAGGAATCAAGTAAGTCTCTTTAGAAAAACCTAGGTGAAAAATAAAAATAAGAGTGTAATTCTTTGGAAAATATTTTGATGGTTGATATAAGTCCTTTATGCAACTCCAAGGTGATGATCAAGTGTTGTCTCAAGTCCTACAAGGTAAATATGAAATAGAAGAGATGATAATCAATTGTTTGTCATGTTCATCATGTCCACTGCATACACTTTTACCAAAATTTTCTACATCTACATATCCCACAACATCCTACTTATTGTATACATTGTTGGCTCATGAAATCAAGATTTCAAGTTTTAATGATACATCGATGAATGAATCAACAAAGGAGATGGATATCTTACGAAGAGAGAATTTTAACATCAATAGAAATCTTACCTTAAATCAACACCAATCCTTAATTGAGTTATTGTAGTTACATAAACATGCATTTTCTTGGACTATACTACTATGAAAGTTTTAGATATAAAAATATACACACATAGGATCTCCATCAAGGAAGAAAATAGACCACTTAGACAACCCCAAAGGAGAGTTAGCCCTATAATAAGGGAGATAGTCAAGGCACAATTGTGAAAAAAAAATTGATATAGGTTTCATCTATCCAATCTCTGATAGTGAGTGGGTATTGCCTTGTTTATTATTCCTAAAAGCGAATGAAATGGAGAGTTTGTGTAAACTACAAAGAATTGAATTATGAAACTAATAAGGAACATTTTCCATTATCCTTCAGACCAATTTTAGATTTTCTGGTTGAGAATGAATATTTTTCATTTATTAATGGTTTTATTGGGCATTATCAAATTAATGTTGTAGTAGAGGTTCAAGAGATGACCATACTCACATGTTCATGAGGAACCTATACATATATTATCTTTTAGTTTGGCCTATTTAATGCACCAACAACCTTTCAAAGTGTGGTGAATAGTATTTTTATGGACATCTCTCATGGTTGCATGAAAATATTCATTTATGACTTTACCACCTATTTGAACTCCTTTTCAAAAGCACTGGACAATATCAGAAAATTTATACAAACATAAAAGAGTCATAGAGACCATTGATCCCTTAGGACAATAGAAACTCATAAAAGAATCATAGAGACAATTGATCCCTCAAGTGTAACAATTAGAAATAGTATTGCATACTACTATTGTTCAAGGTGAAAACAAAGATGAGAAGAAGAAAGATGATATACATAAACAAACAAATCAGGAGCAAAAAGCTTCAATGCAATGCAAGCTTGCACTAAGTACCATCACAGTTAGTTCTAAAGGTAAGAAGTTGAAGAAGACGAAGACAACAATAATCAATTCCAATCCAGTTACTCTTGATGAGGAAATTGTTCTACCAAATTCGAACCCAAACACATTAGATCCTGATGCTCTAGTTGAATATGGTGAGTTATGCAGTAGAAAGGCAAAGGAAGATCAGTTAAGGAAAGAGTACAAGAAGAATCAAGTTTTATTTTATATTAAAGATATCTTGCTAGATGTTACAGATGTTACACTTGATGAGAAGACTCCTATCTTGGAGCAATTAATACAACTTTTTGATAAAGTAAATAAGCTTGATGTGGATGCACATGAAAAACTAATGGAAAGATCAAAAAAGAAATTTGAAAATAAAGCATTAGAAAAAGATGCACAAACCATTGCAATACAGAAAGTGGAACTTTCCACTTTGGTCATAGAATTGGACACCATTGTTCAAAATGTTCTTACATTATTCAAGAAACTTTGTGATATTCCCTAACTCACCCATGCCAGGACATCAAAGATAAACTGCACAAAGTAGGTGAGGATATGAAATCAAGTGCAAATGCACTGAATGTTGATCCAAGATCTTATATGGTTCATTATTCAAAGGAGAAATTCTTTACTAGAATTCAGGATGGATTACTACATGAAGAAGCCAAAACAAGAGCAGAAATATATAAGATCCAAGATCTATTTCTACTTTATCTTGAGGTCATGCAACATCACATTAAGAAGGACAAAGACTTAGTTGTTGCACCAAGATTATCAATTGTAGATTGTGCACTAAGAAAGTGCACTTCTCTAAAGCATGCTATCCAAGGTATTCCATGAGTTGGAAAGCTTGAATTTCAGTTTAGAGGTCGCTAGTCATGGAGTGGAAGGTATGTGTATTAGCATAGAAAGAGCTCTCAGTTGAGCCTTAGAGATGCAACCCTTGCTAGTAAACCGTAAAATGAGAGATTCTTTAGACAAGAGGAAGAATGTTAGTGTTAAAGAACTCTTGAGTATGCAATGCAAAGATGAATTATGCTATAATGGAATGCAAGAATTCAACTAAGCTAAGAATATAAAAGTGTTACAACCATTTTAATTAAGCTATGTGATCTATGCTATTACAAAGAAAAACTAAGCTACTTGCAAATGAATCTAAGCTAGTATGGGAATAAAAAGAATGAGACAAGAAGCAAGAATTCTCCATAAATGCTCAAGAAATTGTAATTAAACCTATAGCATAACATTAGCTCAAAAATGAGATCCTTAGAAAGGGAGAGAGCTCTCTCTTTTAAAGGTGTATGGACGGTTGAGATCAAGATCAAGAAATGAGGGATCAAGGGTAAGGGTTGACTTTTAGCATGATCCATGTAAGAGATCATGCCAACCACAGAGAGGGAATTGACTTTTCATGTGAGACAAAGCCTTTCTTTTAATTTGTAAATAGGGAAAAAGACTTTATGTGTGCACATTGAGTGGGTTAGAAGAATGGGATCTCGTATTTAATTAAAAGGGGACATGTTATTTTAATCAAATATGAACTTAGGATATTACAGTCAAACTATAGGTTAAAATCAAATAAATTAGTTTTTAGAAATTTGGCCTAGGTAAATAATTAAATAATTTAGCCAAAATGTTGAGAAGGGGGCTAATAGTCTAAATGATTATTTCTAGGTGATTACACAAACCATATGATTGATCTTGTAGCCAAAGTGAAAGTGGAGAAGCAAACCCTGAAGATATTAAAGACAAATTGGGATACCACAATGATGGTCATGATGAAGAACCTCCAAATATTTCTTGACCAACTGGGAGAACGTTTTGTGTAATCATTTTTATTTTTTGAAGTTTTTTGGCATAAGTTTTTAAAAAGGAGTTAAATTTTGTATTGGGATAAAGGAAGCAAGCTTAGGGAAACCAAGAAATAATAAAGGAAGCAAGCTTCAGGAAATTGGTCGAAGGAGGAGATGCATCTACAAAAGAGTCCAAAGTTGGTATATAAGAGGTTCAATGATCATTTTGAAACATTGAACAATGAAAAGGGGGTATCTACTGATAAGGTTAAACTATTAGCCACCAGGGTCGTCATTGCACCAAAAGACTGTCATGTTAATGTCTGATACAATCACTAGACTTATAGAAGACACAAAGTGGTTAAGCCATGTTATGAAACCCATGAGGAATGTTGGCCCACTACCAACAATCCCCCTCCCAGCAACACTCGTTGTGACCTAGATGGATTCAAACATGTGACCAAGCTCTAAAACCACTTGTTATTTGCTACGGATGTCGTTGCATCAAAAGATCAACCTATTAATTTTTGATACAACCACTAGACTTATAAAAGACATAGGAGGTGATTAAGCCATATTGCAAAACCCACAAGAGATGTTGGCCCACTACCTACATAAAAAATAGAACAGGTATAAATTACAGTTCAGCATCAATATTCAAAATGTCAAAAACATCATATTATTCAACACCTACAAAGAGACATGATATACCAAAAAATTAGAACAATTTCAGAATTCAGGTAATTAGCAACAGGTAGAAGTAACACCATATTGCTTCAGAAAATCCAAATTGTCCAACTATGTTGCTATAGGAAGTAAGGTTTGAATCTCATAAACCATTTTCAGAACTAGCATAATAAAAATTTAGAAAACTCTTAGGAAGCTAGCAGCATAAAATCAAGTTGCAAAGCCATACATTAGGAGTAGTAAACAGAGGCATTCATATATATATATATATATATATATTCAAACATTCAAACTTTGAATAATTGCAATACAGTGAGAGTTGCAGATATGTGGTAAGATAAATGATAGTGATTACAGTGATCAAAATCGGTGCCAATACAACAGAAATATTTGATCACTATGCAATTGTCAAGAAAAAGAAGAAGCCTTATCATACAGAAGGATATGAAGATTATATGGTGCAGTAATGATGAAGAAAACAACCAATGCAATCAAATCAAGAGAACTATCATCAAGAACCATTGTGGCATTCAAGGTAGCATCTTCATATATGTTGGAAGAATAGGGTCACAGTAATGCATTAGATTTAGGAAACGATGATATGTGTCAAGAAAAAGGATTGAATTGTTTCTGTCATTCAAATACTTGAGCACATTGATAAAACCCAAAGCAGCCAATATCATGACAGAATCCTTCTTTCAAGAAGGTAAATATAACTCAAAATTGAGCATTAATGTAACAACCCGCAAATGTAAGAACGTATAAAACCCTCAAGGATCTTGAATGCTATGCACAGTTGATATGAAGTTTGCATAAAATCAACTCATACTTTTTGTTTTCTGGAAGTAAATAGAGAAGGTTGTGTTTGTTTTTGTTCTTGATCAAAATGGAATTTATATTTTTAACAAACACGTGACATTTATGGCTACAGCAAGCATGCTTTGTTTTCTTTTGTGAAGAACAAAGGAAAATGAACACAGAGCATAAAATTCAATAATTTCAAGGAAATGCATAAATTGCAGAAAGCCACAGTATTCTTTTTTGTTTTTTCATCAGAGCCTGGGTCTATGGAGTAGCAGCAAATTTCACAATAATTTTTCAATGGAGCACAAAAGCCCTTTTTTATACATCAAATCCTCAAGGTTATGGCTTATAGTTAAAAGAGAAAGAAAGCAATCCTGAAAAGAATGCATAATTGCAGATTGATATGTTGAAAATAATAAATGACATTCAAGAGAGAAATGCACATTTTTCTGAGTCTTTTCCACGATTATCAATAGTGGATCAAAATATAGTGTAGAGAAAAAAAATTCAAAATTGAAACTTATATCGAAGAGGATAGAACTCAAGAGCCATGCCAAATCCATAACACATCAAAGTGGAGAATTTTAAAAGAAGAAGTCTCAAAGAAGAAATTTCCAAGTTCCCATCACTAAGTTTCCACAAACCCTAGGGGTGGCAAAGAGAAGAATCTGAAGTATCATATGAGTAAAATGAGAAGTGATAACATCCAGACCTACTAGGGATTTTTTGGGAGGCAAGCATAAGCATGTAGTTTATATTTAAAAGATGATAAGATGACGGTGTTAGTTTGATTATCAAAAGTCATGGAATATGGAGTTATTTTAAGATTTTTTCGGCATGTGGTCTCATAAGCCGTGGATGTCACTAAAATGCTTTATTCATAAAGACTTATTCACTTGTATTTTTGTGAGATTTCAATTATTAAATATCTATAGTTGGTTATGATGAGATGAGAGTTTTTATATTAATACATATTTTGTTGAAATTTAGTTTCAATTGAACCTAATCAATAAACATTATAATTATTATATGTGCGTACATATACATACGTGTGTGTGTATATACTAAATACGTGTGTGTGTGTATATATTGATGTTTATTGATCAGATCCAATTGAGACTAAATTTCAACAAAATATGTATTAATATAAAAACTCTCATCTCATCGTAACCAACTATAGGTATTTAATAATTAAAATCTCATAAAAATACAAGTCAATAAGTCTTGACTCACCCTTTTAACAATTTTGAATGCATGAATAAAGCATTTTAAAGTATATATATATATATATATATATATGCTTGTATATATGTATTAATGTATCTGAGTATCTATGTGTATATATGTATCTATGTGTGTGTGTGTGTGTGTGTGTAATTACTGATGTGTTCGATCAGAACAGAAACTTCCATAATGTACATGATCATATCAATGATGATATCCACTACCGTTTGGATAGATTAACATCACCGTATAGCAGTGAATGTTCAAGGTTGATGATCAGGCTTGCGTGATATGTATTGTGCCTAAGTAAAGGATGTATCTCATATGGAGTGTCGCCTTGAGTTTATCAAGCATTAATGATAATAAACCAATCTTGTTATGGATAGTCATGTCCACATAGGGACATGACCCTATGTGGCACATGCCTATTAGAGTCATGTCTCTGTGTTGATATGACTCATAACTTAGTATTATATCAATCAAGTTGCTTGAGAAAACATATCAAATAAAATACATATTACTATCTCTTGCATCTGTGATCAAATTGGTCATATTCAAGTCCATTGTTATCAGTGATTCATAAAAAATCATTCAAGCAAGATCGTATGCAGATATTATGATCATTTTATACTTTGATCATAGTATAAGTATTGTGAAGAAGCAATCATAACCTGAAAGTATATCACAGAGATAAAAGTCACTTTCAGTCCTTATATAAGATAGAAAAGAGACATTAACACTATCTTGTATATATTGAAGTAAAATATATCAGAGAATAAAATTGGATCAGTCTACCATAAGATCTCATATCCCTTAACATATTTTATATTTAATAATTAGTTAAGACTTGTTATTTATTAAATATAAATTTGATGTAAAATATCTATATTTTATTATTTTAACTAATTATTATTTCAATATTTGTAATTGAATAATTAATATTTATTAAATAGTAATCTTATTAATAATTAAATATTAATTAGACATTAAAGGCAATAATTAAATAAAAATATATAATCAAATGAATATATTTGTGTGATTCTAAATTGTAAATAATAATAATGGTTATTGAAATTATGAGGCAATTAGCCATTAATTATTTTATACGCAAAAGTGCTACTTAGAGTTTTTTTACATGGGTAGAGGGCATCCCCTTGTGATTTTGAGTTCTATCTATACCTGGAGGAGAGACTTGTGTTTCTTCATACAATGATGGGTAGACAAGGGCCCTATTTTTTAGAGTTTGAAGCAATTCGAGTTTTGGTTAGTACTTCATTTCATATGTACATGTATGCTAGGGGTTTTGACATGATTTTGATACAAATATTTTCAGTTTTGATGCCTTTTATGCACAATTTTTTCTTACCTACTTGGGGTTTCTATCTTTATCATTCTTGGAGAGTGTAGTTCAAACGTAATTTTCTTTTTGCTTGACTTTCCTATTAATTCCAGACTTTTGTAATGATTAGGTGTTGATTCGTTTAGCAATTTTTTTGCATCTGGAAAATTTTGGCTCATTGTTTTGAGCATTGTAGCAAAGTTTCCATCATGGGATTTATAGAGATCCAAGAATTCTTCTCATTTATTGTGTACTAAGCAATATGTTAAGTGTTGTGTTTACACCTTCATTTAAGCAAACTCTTATTTTTAAATGTAGGGTTTGATGCATGTTTATGTAGGCTTTTGATTGTGTCCTCCATTTTTAGGTTAAATTTTGAGAAAACAGTCTTTTTTTCTTTCAAGACATGAAAGTATTGGTACCCTTCATTTGAATTATTTTTGTATAAATATATGTCCAGGATTGTGAGTATTTAGTGTCTTTAGAAGATTTTGGTGAGGTTTATTTTGTTGCAAATCACGTATTACCATTGAAGTATCACAAGTTTCATTATCAATTTCATGCAAGCAAGCCCTATTAACCTTTTTTTCTTATGATCAATTAGTTTGGGTGATATTGATAAGGAACCAACCTTTCAATGTCGAAGATAAACTTTCTCCATAGGTAAATCCACATACTTGAGAGTCTTTCCATGTTTCAGCAAGATAGCTAAATTTCACATTCAAGTATAGGCACAATCTTGATTGACAAAAACATCTACCTTTCTTTCCTAGTTTAGGATTCCTTTTTTGGTGCTGACAATTATCTTGAAAAGATGATCTAACTCTTCTACATTATTATTAACATCTTCATTTTCCTCATGAACGTTCATTGATTTTTCCATCGTTTTTGAATTCTAATCACAGGATTATAACAAGAATAAAAATTATTACTGCTAATTATTAAATGATTATTTTCTTTATTTATAAGCTAAGAAAAAAAAGGAAAAGAAATCATATTAATAGTAACAACAAAATTTCTTTATTGATCTCCATATATGTTGATCAGATCGATTTTTATTTCAATGATTACAATATTTTTCATAAGCGTTCATTTCATGAGTCACTATAGTCGATGATAGGTTCATCACAATCGTCAAAATCATAAGGTATAAGACAACATTTTGAGGTAGGTATTCTACAATCTAAGGGCATGTTAGAGCCCATGCGTTCAACTTAAGGTTCCTTAGTCTTGGCTATCTTAGAATTTTTTATTGGATTCTCAAAGTCTACCTTGTCTGAAGATGTTCATCTACACCTTTTCCTATGAATGCGACGAATATAATGTGCTAAAGTCTCACAATCTCTTAAGGTGTCACTCTAGAAAGATCATATATAGCGCAAACCATCCATACTTGCACTCTAATAGGCTCTTGAACTCTCTTTCAAGGTATGTGGCTGATCCACACCCTACAAATCATCAATGTTTCTTGGTTTACTAAAAATAAAGGGAATGATTGTCCAAGTTTGTTGTAGAACTTGATCAACAACCAAACCTTTATAACACAATTAAAAATAATATTATATAATATACACCTTTTATTACCAAACAAAGAAATTGAAGACAACTAAATTTCAATTACCTGGAAGCATGAAAAGAACTATAGTTAACATTCCATTATAGTTATACTACTTTTTACATGAAGCTAAAAATCAAGCTTCTAGATTACATTCCATGAAACAAATCATTTAAGAAAAAAATATTGCTTTAACATAAATAAACTAAGAAAACTAGCAAGAATAAATATTGCCTCTCCTTTACTAGAGGAGGTGGGCGCTAGTTGTGCTAGGAAATATGCTATTATTGGCACTGTCAAGCATGATTTTGTTACTATTGTCATCGGTTTTGTCCAACTCAATGACTATGTTGTTCCTTCTATGGGCAGCCTAGTTGCTAGTTATGTCCACAACTCTATTGTTGGTTTTGTTGTGGCTAGTTCTCAGCTTGTTTCTATCATGGTGCCTCGGGCTTTGGTTTCTCAAGATTACTAAGATAAGGCTTCTATGGTAAAGGAGGGGTGTATCCCAATTATTGGAAAATGCCATAAGAAGTCTCCTCCTAATTTTGACATGACACTACACTCCCAGAAAAATGGGGGCAACGGAAAATCCTAGTTTTTCCTTGTTTCATGCAGGTTGTGGGTTCCTAGTTTTCACCCATTGGTTAGTTTAAGTTCTTTGTTTATTTTTCTATTCTGTTATTTTCTTTTGGCCTTGAATAGTGTTGTCATTTGCACTATTCCTCTGGTTTGTCTTGGACTGTGACTTGGTGTCAACATTTTATTTTGGGGCTTTTGTTTAATATCTTTATGCTCTAAAGTTGTAAAGGGTTTCTAGTCCCTTCAAAACCTATTTTTAATTTACTTGAAAACATAAATTAAACTATAAGTGTTCATTGTTAGAAATTCATCCATCATGGCAAAAAGGTATCATTGTGGATTTTTACCTCCCAACCACAAATCTTTCAATCATGACTATCACCCACACAACTTCCAATGTAATTAGTCAAACCCTTCCTCTTAGGAACACATGAACATGGTTTCCATTTTCTTGCTATCGAGACTTGGTGTAGAACCCACAACCGTTAAAGACATCATTGCCTACTAGGTGACTTTCCTAACAAGATGTAGCACTACTAGTCCTAACGACTAACATATAGTATCTGTAGCATATTACCACCTTGGCCAAGGTTATGAAAATACAAACACATACTCTATGTAATCAATGTCACCATCAAACCAATTGCATGGACCTCTTGGTTTGATACACTGGATGTCCCTATCCTAATGACATTAGTCTTCATCTCAAGGCAGCATCATCACTAGTTTACCCCTAACAAGTCTTAAGAGGTACAAAAAGTTTGAATCATCACGTCCCACAAACCAGAGTTCTTACTCAGAACTCAATTGAATACCTAAAGGATGATTAAATAGATCATAGTGTCTCAACATAGTTGGATCATTAACAAACTCAAATTATTAAGATTCTAACTTTACTAGTTCTTTCATAACAAAGACATGGATAGACCCTCATTATATCTTTCATTTTATTATAGTTCTCTTCTACTTAATAAACTATTACTATTCCTTTAGTATGTAGGTGTTATGTCACTTGAGATATTATGCTTTGCATGAGGAAATAAACAACTCATTTAAATTAAACTATTAGTATGCAGATATAATCTACTCAAAGGAGGTCCAATGTAGAATAGTTATCAATGCACAATATACAGAACAATATAGCATGGATTCAATTGTACCAACATGACATTCATTACTAGTACCAGAATACCAAAATGACAAGGAAATGTTATTATTTTCTTTAGTGCCAATAACATGAGTACATCATTCATATTCCAAGTTCTTATATAATGGTTGGTTGGTTGGGAAAACCAACGAACTCATCCCCTCGCTTCCTAACTACCCCAACCCAACAAGGCTTAACTAGCTCTAAAAACAACATTATTTTATTATGCACTACATTTATTATCCCCCACCCCCCTTCCTCGCAATTTTTTTTAAAGAGCCTTACAAACGACTACCGAACAAAACAAAAAAGGAAATTAGACTTCAAGAAGAAGGTTGTGAAGACATCCCTGGACTTCGGGTTCCACAGAGGTGTAGAAGATCTCATTTAGATGTCTTTTTTTTGGCATGGACTCCCTACAGAACACACAATGCATCCATCCTTTTTGCCTATGCTGCAACGAATTTTTCTTCAATTCCTTTTCTTGCTGAAGTGTCAAGTATGTACTTCTAAAGGCTACTTCCATTTCCGCAAGTGCATGAATGAGAAGTGATTGTTCCTTGGCTATAGAGGTATGGTGAATTGGTTAATCCACTCTGTAGCTATGTCCTCCTGGTTGTACCAAGCTTGCTAAAGTAACCTCCAATCTATATGGCAGTCCTTCATGAATGTGACCAAGGATTCAACTACTCTAACTATGGCCTCAAGGTTCTAACTCTTAGTTTGTTTTATAATCTCCTTAGTAGTATGTTCCATAACTTGTAATTCTTGGAGAAATTGTTATGCTTTCTCTTCCAATGAGATCGTTTTGGGAGGTCTAACTTCCTCATTTTTTGTTATGTTCTCCCCTTCCACCTCCAAGGGGGTTGGTGAGGGTGGAGGTACCATTCCAACTTCTTCCAGGAGTCTATATGCTTCTTCTAGTACTATGTCCTCTACCAGTATGGCCGCCCCAACTAGTGTATCTTCATTTTCGGCCTCCTCATTTGGTGTGTCCTCATTTCTAGTTTCTTTCGCCATGTGTTTCTCCTTTTGTGCATGCATTCCTCTTGTAGGTTGCACCACCAAAGTAACAGGATGGGTCACTTCCATACCCAATGGTGTTTCCAATCGTACCTTGTGTCCACACTTTTTTTGACACCTAAGATATATTACCTTGGTACCACGTTGTAGGTCTATAAGAACCAAGCTTGCTATGCCTGGTAACGATAGTTTGGTCACTCCCCACTGAGGAATATGTTGTTTTGTGCTTCCCCTTGCACCACGTATTCATGTAGTGGTTGTTGTTTAATCTAATTGTTCTAGCCAACTTCTTCAAGGAGTCTATATGCTTCTTCTAGTACTATGTTCTCTACCAGTATGGCCACCCCAACTGGTGTATCTTCATTTTCAACCTCCTCATCTGGTGTGTCCTCATTTATGGTTTCTTCCATTGTGTGTTTCTCCTTTTGTGCATACATTCCTCCTATAGGTTGCACCACCAAAGTAATAGGGTGGGTCACTTCCATACCCAACAGTGTTTGTAGTCGTACCTTGTATCAACACTTTTTTTGACACCTCGGATCTACCACCTTGGTACCACATTGTAGGTCCGTAGGAACCAAGCTTGCTATGCCTGGTAACGACAATCTAGTCACCCCCCCACTAACGAAGGTGTTGTTTTGTGCTTCCCCTTGCACCACGTATTCCTGTAGTGATTGTTGTTCAATCTAGTTGTTCCAGTCATGCTATCACACAATGCTGACTACTTCACCAATTTGCCCTTCCATGTATTGTGTACTACTGACCGTGCATCCTTTTGTACAGCTTTCAGGTTCTGTATAACCAACTCTGTTCTTTGTACTAGCTTCTCTTCAATCTGTACTAACCTCCTTTGTTGTTATGTCCTTCTAAATCTCAACATACTTGGTAATGGCCCTAGGCAATGGTACCTCCTATACTGGCAGAAAAGTAATGTTTCATAGAGTGCCTTTAAGATGACTTAGGAAAATTTCTCCATCCTGGGAGTTTGAGGATGTATATGTACTAGTCTTATCCTTCTCTGAACTGTCTTCTTTCTCTTCCTCCTCCTAATTGGAGCTCTCAATAGATGCTTCTTGTATAATTTATCTCAGCTTTTTCCTGCTTGGCTCTCCTGCTCCTAGTCTGCCTCCAAAGGTGTCTATGTGAACCCAATATGTCATTGTTGGCTTATAGGGCTCCACCTAGCTTGATGGTACTAATGTTCCTTTGTGCACAGTTGTCACCTATGTATGCACAACTTCTAGGAATAAGGCTACAGTGTGATGCAGCATGTAGAATGCTTTGTGTTTCAACTCCATGAATTCCTGTAATCTCTAAAAAAAACTAAGCCCAGTTGTACATTGTTCCCCTATTCAATCCATCTACTACAGGTTACATCCACAAAGCAATGTCTAGTGTGCAGCTTCCAACAGTATATTTTCTCTTTACTAAGTCTACAATGCATTACCAATCCTCATTAGCTATGAAGATTTTCTTGAGACCTCAACAATTCTTCTTGCTAAGAATGCTTTCTTGTTCCAGTTTTGTCTTCTCCTCCATTGTCATTAAGGTTTTTGTCAACTCTTGTCCTTCTTTAGAAATTCCAAAAACCTTATTTATCTCATTAGCAGAGTAGGAAACTATTAGAGTTTGTCATGAATATTGGATTGCTGATGCATGAGCTTCCTTATCATAGCCAACCACCATAGTTTGCAATGTATCTTCAAACTCCTTCAAATAAAGAATTGGCATAGAAACCATGTTATCTACATGTGCCCTACTCGGTGCCTCTTTCAAAGAATGATTGTCTTATGTATTCTCCCACCAAGTACAACATTCACTTCCCACTACACTTTCAAAAGTGATAGTGGTCGTCGTATTAGCTTTTTCCACAATTTTCCCTTTATTCTTCTTGCTTGCCATCTTCTTTACCTGCAAGACTAAATTTTTCTTCTTAGAATTCATGATTTTCCTTTTGTCAGGGTTCCTAATGCTTGTCCTCACCATCCCATGGTAATGTCGAAATCTCCAGATGGCTTTAATTTTCTCTATATTCCAACAATTTTTCTTCCCCACGTGTCACATGTTTATGTCTTGGTACAGTTACTCCTACTCTTGCCACTTCTTTTCAATGTCAAATCTTTGTCGTATGTAGTGGCTATGGGCTCCTAAGCTTCGTACGTCCTCAACGCTACTCGCCTCCTCCCCTTGGTTCCATACGCAACCTTCCCCTTGGTCTCATATGCTCCATGTGCTTGCACACCACCATATGATATGTATGTATGCAACTTGTTCGTACGATCACCAATCTTTGTAGTGGTTGTACATGGTATCCTTGTCGTGTGTTGTACACGTGAATATGGTTTCCTCCTCATGAAACTTCAAGTTTGTACTTGAATCCCCTTGACTTTATATTGTCTCTCGCACTCTGTGTTCGTACGTTCCCATCCCCTTTGTATCTCTGGACCTCTACTCCCTTTGTCTATATACTACTAGGAGTAATTTGTCTGACTCCCTCCTCTTGGAATTCTCTTTGTACATTGTGATATAAAGGAACAACAGTCTATCCACTTCCTGATTTTTATATTTATGTTTTATTCCACCCCTTTTTTATAGTGTCGTTTATCGGCCCCCTACAGCCTTTGACATCTAAGAAGTGGACAAAAGAATCTCCTCCTCTCTTTGTATAGTTTCCATTTAGAACCATTGACTAAATCTTTTAGCAAGTTATTATCTAGTGTTGATAATTTTATGGCTCCATTGTCTTTTATTTCCACTACCCTATATGGCCCCATCCATCAAACTTTGAGCTTACTGAGCTTTATCTCATTCTTGTCATTATACTTGAGTACCAACTGGCCTAGGCTAAGATTCATCCTCTTGAAATGCTTATCATGCCAGAACTTTTGTCTCCTTTGTGCTACTTCAATCTTCCATTGAGCTAGTGTCTTTTCATCCAACTTTATCAAGGTATTAAGTCTCTCCTTTAGACTCTCTACATCCCCCAACTTGTGTTCAACTGCTATTCTCAAGCTAGGTATTGTGTATTCCATTGGCATTACTGCTTCTTGTCTGTACATTGGATGGAAGAGTTTTTGTCCAGTCATGGCCTTGTAGGTAGTCATGTAGGCCCATAGAACTACAGGAAGCCTTTCCTCCCAATCTCCCTTTTCAACTCCACAAGTTTTTTATTAAATGCTACCAATATTTTGTTTGTGGACTCTACTTGAACATTTGCCCTTGGATACTACGGACTGGAAAAGGAATGAAATTTTATGTACTCACTTGTCATTATTTTGATTGTGTGATTGACAACGTGCACCCCTCTGTCACTCGTCAACTACAGTGGCATATTGAATCTTGTTACTATTGTTCATAGAGAAATTTTGTCGTACTGAGAGTTGTGTTGTCCAAGAGTGCTCATACCTCTGCCCATTTTGAGAGATATTTTGCTGCCACCACTATGTATAGGCATCTATGGTTACTGGTAGTAGGCAAAGGCCCTATGAAGTCCAACCCCCAACATTCAAATAATTCTTGTGGTTGTGATGGAAATAGCGGCATGAAATCTCATTTTTAGGGGTTTGTCTGCCCTTTTGCATGTATCACAGCTCAAGACCCATTCTCAAGCATCTCCATACAGTATAGGCCACCATAGTCCTACCAATAATACATTTTGAGTTGTAGCATCAAGTCCCATATGGCATCTTGCAAGCCCTTCTTGGAGATGATCAATGTTGGGGTACAAAGGAAGTGTCCCATTACAAATAACTAATTATGTGTGCAAATTATAGAAAGAGTTGCACGGTGATACTAAAAGTTGCAATCAAAACTATCATTCCACTTATTTTCCATTAATGTAGTCCATAACACAAATCATGACTCAAACAATGCATAGGCATGCTCTTTTTACAGAGAATATATAAAGTAATGAATACAAAACCCAAGGGAAAATGTTGTGCATGGGTGTAACCTTACAACTACATTTCACAGTCATTCTTTAATGCAATGTAGTAAAACTTCAAGGTTCATAGCTACCATTAATGAATTCCATCCTTTGAAACATGAGTAACAAGGAAATAAGCCACATGCCTACCTAGGTATGCACATTAAGGGATGATACAAGTTATAGACTAATAACCACCACAAAGTCGTACCCACAAATGTGAAAAAAAAATAATAATAATTGTCAAAAAAACATCAATGCTTCCACTGTACACATAAAAAAATGAGCTTCTTAGCTTGGAGTGGCAAGGGTAACTCCTTGTTAAGGTGGCAAGAGGCAGTTACTCTAGCAACCACTACAAGAGCAGCCTCCAAGTAAAGAACATATGCAAATACCATGCATCAAATTACCATGTAATTGGGATTATTTCAAATCATTATGAAATACTACAAAAGATAACAAGATGCAAAACATACAAGAATGAATTAACTAATGGTTATCAAGGCTGTTTATTAAAATTGATGAGGGACCTTTATGTCTAGAGCACTAGCTGGACCAACTAGGCATAAAATTATCACATCCCCAACCTAGGTAACTGACAACAGTTGAGGTTCTAGCTGAGATGTCATTCCTGACTTTCACTGTTTGCTTGTGAGCTCCTACGTTGATGATACTCTTTCCCTGCTCATAGAATGGTTTCTCCTCCTGCATCCACTAACATGGAAGGATTAGATATCCACATCCTTGTAATAATCACATGTTATCAAGATCAATATAAATATGCATCGATATTCCAAAGAGTTCCTATTGCAATTCATATCACATAATTCCTCCTAGAATTATTTCCATTAATAGAACAAGTGATACATATCTATTATCATTACTAAATCAACTTAGCCAAAATTAACTGAAAACCAATAAACCGTCGTTGTCACACTTCAAAGAAAATAGTTATTATAATTATAAAATAAAATGGTTACAAGGAAGGGATGTAACGATATATATAACCCAAGAAAACATTTAGCATTTTCATTGTCCCAGATTCTGTCTAAAGCGGCAGCAGAAACTAGCTGTCAGCCCCTCACACATAAGATTATATAGGAGATAAAACACATCAATAGAAAGCACTGCATGAAGTCTACTTTACCTTAGAAAATAGCTATGATCAGGAACTATGAGGGGAAAGCCTAAAAGCATGTTGAGGTTTCACTCAAATGACATCCAATATAAATCAGAAAACAAGTTATCATGTATTTCTATTCATTTAGATGTTCCATGAGAGGTTAATAAAAATATAATTACAACTGATATGAAGTTCCCATAAAATGCAGTATTATTGAAGATGATTGTGCTTAACTTCTCGTGACTAAGAATATATTTCCTGCAGATTATTCTTTGTGAGAAAAAGTTGTCTATACATGCAGATTACAAAACAACCTAAGACTACTACATATATTGCTTCCCAATGCAGATTGTAAATGCATATGAAACTACTATCAATAAATGGTCATTACAATATACAGCATACCCACAATACTGCATGTAGGCATGCATTTTAAGAGCTGACTAAAAGCATGCTAAAACAAATAGCATCATGTTTGATTCACTGTAATACATCTCATTAGTTAAGATGATATAATCACCTTTTGCCCAAGAAAAAGCAACTCCAATTCTCCAATGTGTCACTTTTTTATAATCCTCGTCTTTACACCACCTGAAAGAATAAAACAATAAATATTCATAAATGTAGAATGTGGCACATAATAAAGTGCTTGAAGAAGAGACAGAAAAACTTAACACAACAGATATAGAAACTCACCTTCCACTTCCTCAAAGAACATTTCTCTAGTTGAATCTGCGGCTACACGGCATTCAAACCTGCAACACTCCACAACATCGGACAGAATCCAATAATGTACCAAATCAAAGGGAAAAAATCCTTCACAAGAGAGTCAAAGGAAATAAAGCAGGATTGGTGACAAACCTGTTGGATAAAACAACTTCAAGTGGACTATCTGTAAGTTTCTTAATTGCTTCAACAAGAACTGCTACAATCTCTGTCTTTCGAGAACTTGCTAGAAGAGTGTCATATTCGGTTGGAACAATAATGGCGAAAAAATTATCGCTTAACTCACTCAGACAGACTTTCTCAACTGTTTTCAAAGCTATTCGACGTTTAAGATTACCCCACTGTGCATCCAAAAGGTAAGCAGCAACATCACTTATCAATAGGACTTGCCGCTTGATCTTACCAGACCCATTAACCTTCAAAATATTGTCTGCAAACAATAGTTTCTTGTCTCCTGTAAAAGGAGATAAAGAGTAGTAATTTATCTAACAGTTATGTTGCATAATGAGGCATTGCGCCACAAAAATATTTAATGTTTAAGAAAGAGATAAAAACAAGACAATCTCAACAAGATATGGTGCTTCTCCCACTGAATATTAAGTTTTTATAAGCCATCCTAGCACTAATACTTCTTTATTGGGTGCCAAAACAATATTTAATTGTAAGGTGAACAATCATAAATTTAAGAATCATTAATTTTCAACTCAATAGACTAAATTAGTGTAAATGTGCTTGGGAAAATATGGCAAACAACAGAATTAAACTGTGACTGATTCTGGTTGACGTTGAATGAGGGAAGAAAATGATCAAACTCTCTTTAAAATACAAACTTTATAGTGCATTAGAAGTGTCATATCATATGGTCCCTCTAACAGATAGCGACTAACAGGAAAAACAGACTGTAGAATAGAAATTACTGCCAGCAGAATTGACAAAAGCAGCTTGTAGGCATTTTCACAGCGTACTCTAATAATAGCTGGGGTAGGTCATCTCCTTACGTCGGAATGTGATTTTCCTTGTTGATGGATCTTTGTATATTCTTGAGGCTGAGGCCGTTGTGCTTATTGAAGACTTAACGCTGGCAGCAGAGAAAAGAAATAAAAGATCATTGCTTTATGCAACTCAATGCTGAATAAAACTCTCTGCTGGAAGTTGCATGTATTCTTGAGGAAGTAAGAGCCCCTCTTAAGATTCCAGGAAATTACCTTTAAAAACTGTGATCATGAATTCTATGCACATGCAAATGAGTTAGTGCAGGCATCAATTAATTCCCAAAAATGGCCTCGTTGGGATCATAACAGAAAAATGTTACGGCTTGCCATCCTCATCAATTCAACATAACAAAGCCATCTAGGGATGGAAAACGAAAAAGGGAAAGAAAGAAAAAGAAAAAGAAAAATATAAACAATTGAACAGATACTTGTAGATTTTTACAGCAAATAGCATTTCTAGTGTGATGGGACATGCCACAACCTAAGACTGTTAAATGATACATCTTTTCACGCCCTTAACTACTGAAATACATTCCACGGTGGTACTTGCAGATGATAGCAAATTTGATAGGACACTTCAGTTGCAAAGCAGTGTCCATTCTGCAAACTGTGTACTTGCAGATGAAAACAAATTTGATTGGACACTTCGGTTGCAAAGCAGTGTCCATTCTGCAAACTGTGTTGTATGGTTTTGGCATTACTGTTCATAAAGTTTGTGGGTGAGAATATTGTTACTATGAAAAGCACAGTGAACAAATCTCTCAGGCATTTTCTTTACTTTGGGGCTATGTCAAAAAAATAGTTGAGGAGAACCTTCCATGTAAAACACTCTGGTATTTCCACTGTGATGAAATGCATAGAGGTAGGTGGAACAGGAAACACTGGACTCAAAAGAACTATAAGGCTTCCATTGAAGCTGACTTTCGGTATAACTTGGAAGCCACAGTGAAGAATGAAGCCCCTTTCTAGCTGGATACTGGAAAGGATATTTGTTGGCAACAATTATATTTCTTTTCAGATGTATCCAAAAGCGGAAGATGAAAATCCTAGTGTGACAGGAGCTAACGATGCTCAAAGAGGAAACAGTCAGTATATGATGGATTGGAAATTAGTAAGCTATGAGATGCCATTATCAGACTTTGTCCACTGAGCCATAGATTTTACAATCGTGCACTAGGATGGTTTTCTGGGAGTTTCAACTACTCTCACATTTCCTATTAAAAAACAGACAAAGGGTAGAAGCCTCCAACAAAACTTAGAATATAAGAGTTTTGTGTCCCCTTGGAGCTTAAGACAAAATGTCCAAGACAGTGTCCCCGGTAGAGGGAAATATCCCCCAACAGCATCCACCTCTGCCGCCTCTGTCGGGGATGCCATCACTTGCCATATAGCACATGCCATTACATCCTGATTGCAAACTTTGACTTTGTTAGTACTTGTTTACCTTTCAAGGGACAATCACATAGATGTTGTATTGCAGATTTTGCCTTGAAGAGATCACTTCACCTCAATTTGTATATTAGCACCACCAGCCGCCACTCTGCCACCATTTCCACACAATCCCCAGATTTAGACCTTTAAGCCCTCCATCCCCAAAACCAGTCCCAACAGCCTTGCATCCCCTATCATAAAACTCCATGGAACTATATTTATAGGAAATGCATGTAACAATTAATCTTCTAGATTTTAGAAACAAGCCAGTATCAATGTCCAATTTGATACAGACAATTGCATGTAGTTCAAGGTGGTAAGTGCAATTATCAATTCCAGCCTCCCTGCTATTCCAAATTCTAACTCATGAATCAATTCTTTGGATGAAAAGTAGGGTGGAATTAAGTCTTAAGTGGCCAAATTGGATTCAAAATAGAGATTGTCTATTTGTCTATTTGATACACAGATAGAATTTGCCTATACATGTTTGCAAGAATTAGATTTATTAAATTAAAATTATAAATGTAAATTCAAAATTGAAAATGTTTGGTAATTTAATTTTTCTTTACTTGAAATCAAGTGTCAGAATGCTTGGCCATGGAAGTTCCAACTATGAGCTTCTTTCTTAAAACTTGTCACAAAGATCATCAATACTTTCACCATTGTTCAGTGTAAAATAAACTCGTTCATTACTACATCATACGAATCAAGATTAAGATCTACAAAATTTTATGCACCCTTTGCTAATTAGTAATTTGAAATCGTTATATGGTGCAAACTTTGGATCTTAGCACTAGAGCATTTTGGGCTTAATGGAAAGGCAAGACGATGTAGCGGGCTTCTGCTTGTCATTGTGTTCCATATCTCGATAATAATATTATGCACTACTTTGAAATGTGTCTTCAACTTGTTCTTTCTCATTTATGATCATTGTTTTTTATAAAGCATTTAATCGATGACACAGTATATAATAATATATCTCCTAAACCAAGCTTATCTGTGTCAATATATTAGGTCATACTCACAATGGAACCAGTAAAAAAGCAAATATTCCACACAATCCCAAGTGTCATCTAAAGATCATATACTGAATATATATTGCCCTCCTATTGTTAAATTGGCTCCAGAGTCCATACACACCAAAATAAACTCATTACCATGCTTAAAAGTGTCTCCCATACCTTCACAAGTCATCTCAAAGCAATCATGTTGGAGGCCAAACCTGCCTCAATAACCTATGAAAATATTAAATTTATAATTAAAATAAGAAAATTTGTAAACATCATTAATTAAAAATAAGTAAATTGCAGTGATTGGTTTCTGGATTCGACTGTGTTTAGGATTTTTACCATCAACGTTTCGAATCACACTACGTAGTCTGATTCGAAACATTGATGGTAAAAATCTTAACACGGTCAAATCCAAAAACCAATCACTGTAATACAATGGATTGTGGAAATTTGATCTCTTTAATAAGTAAATTACTTAAGTGAAACACAACATGACAAATAGTGTTGGGGGCAAACTAGGTCTCAACAACTTATTCAAAAAAAAAAACAATTGAAAATAAATATTATAAACGAAACATTAAATTTTATTTTGCTCCCATTGCCTTGAACATTTTTGGTTTCAAGAATATTCTGAATATACCCTAAAAAATGTGATGACTTATGAACATTCAAATCTCGTCAACCTTAGCACAAAGCTATTTGATTCAATCAATTTTGATGCTGATTGTTTGTAGCATAAGATTGAGGGACTTGATAGCACAAAGTGTCAAAAAATGTGAGAATACTCTTTCAACCAACAAACTAGTCGCTCTACAACATTTTACGTTGTCTATTATGACTTAGAGAACATCGCCCAATTCCTCGACAATTGTCATGAGAATGTCAGCAATGAATTGGTCATCCACCTACTCACAAATCATAATTCTCAAAAACATTGCCCAGTTAGGAGACATTGCAATCATGTTGATTAGGGGCCAAGTTTTGGCATCCTTCCATTCATCAAAAATGAAAAACACGCATCTTGGCCCACATATCTCTGATAGACTTCAATGAATCCTACATGAGTTGCACCATTTTATCAATGAGATGCTATACAACACCTCAGAACCTGAGATCTTGTATCCTTTTTTAGCCTTGTTAAATTTTCTGAGAATTTCTTGCAAATGTGGCGAGGAATTAAGACTGAAAGTCAATCCATTTGCATAAGTACAACTTGCCATGTGTTGATTGACAATCTTTCAACATTCTTTTTGAAATGTCGCTTCCAATAGTCCTATTGTTCTCTTATGTGCAATTAGCTCCTCTGGAGGCATGATTAAGAATTGGTGTCTCTATTACAAGGAGGCTTCATTGCTTCAGATTCTTTCTTGTCAAAGGATGATTTGATCTTTGTTCTGCTACATCATCTACTTGATATTGTTCCCTAATATATTCTATCACTTGAGTTTGTGGCACAAGTGCACAATTCTTTCTAGGGCAAGCTTTAATGCTCATTCCAAGAATACTGCAAAAATGGGCTCACACAACTATATGATCTTGCATATTTTATACCATGCCCATCGCAAATCCAAACATATCCCACACAAGCTAGAGTATGTTGCATCGTTTAAATACTGTAACATCCTTACTAATATCCAATAAGAATAACAGCCAATTTTCCCATTGATTTAATTGTACTAATTAAATAAAAGAATTTACACTTTCTTCTAAACACCAAAATAGAAATAAAACTATTTTATCACCCTTGCATATAAACTACCAAATAATAAATTCAATTGCTCTTTTTCTTTTCATAAAATGAAATGCAATAACAGAAGCAAAAGGTAGAATTTATTGTTTATTTCTTTCCATTCTGGAATCTCTTACAAGCCTTGACATTACTGGGAGAGGGAAAGCGTCATCAGGTGCTTTACCTCCACCATAGAACTACCAGTCCCCTTCACCGTCCTACTGGAAGTGGCCCTACCTTTTACAAGAGTGCAGACCCAGGGCTAGGTTTATTTGCCATCTAACCTGGGTGTTTATAGCCTATGCAACTCTTAGTTAATCACACACTATAGAACCTCCTAACTAGTACAACCATCTAACTAGAATATTTATCCGGTTCATGTGAACTGACGGACACATGCAATGCATTGTGCAACCTTGAATAAGGTTTTAAAGGATGCAAGCATGTTTGCATGCTATTAGTATTCACCTTCCTTACTTGACTTGTACATAAATAACAGAATCAACCAACTCACTAGTCTATCAACAAACTTCAAGGGATTGTGACCTGCTAAAAAGAAACTGCTCAATGTGTACCAACGTAAATGGTCATTAACTACCTTCAAGAAATTGTGACCTGTTAACAAGCAACTCACAATGTCTATTGACATAGACGGCCATTAACGACCTTTGAGGAATTGTTCAAATGTAGGATAATAGCCTACCCTACTTGGTTAATTCTTAGCATAGACAGCTATTTTCCAACTGAATTTAATTTCCCACCTACATGACATCTCATGGGTATTACGAACTAACTGCTGTTTTAAATCAGAAAATATGTTACATTTGATTCATTATATCTGTATTAAACATGATATTTTGGTTATTTAAGCCTTCTCAGTTGGCTGAATGGAGTGATGATCATCTGGTCTGATTCATGAGAACACCATAAAATGGTGTAAGGGACTATTTTGTCAAGTTATTTGACCTGCTTATTTAAAATCAACTTATTCAGAGATTTCATAATGATGTGTAGAAAGCAGATTGCATGGCATGGATTCTCTTTGATTTCTAGTTTCCTTTCATTTGTTTTGTTACAGCTCAATATATATTTCTGAGACTTGAAGTCTCTAAATTATTTGTCAAAATCGAAATAAATAAGCCAATATGAATGATTGTATTAAAAATGCAAAGAGTGTTTGATTCCATGAACATTTCTAAATCACTTTCTTTACAGAAGATAAGCTCAAACAGTTCAATACTTAAAAATGAATTACTCCTCTGATTCAACAACAGAAATGCAATTGGTACTTAATTATGAATGAATCTTTTGAGTGAACAACAAAAATGCAACTTGATACTTGATTAGGATTATGATTATTCAACTATAAATCATCACAATATGACGATTGACATCCCATTTTAAGAATCAAATTATGAATACAAAAGAGAATCGACATGGCTGAATGACCAATGAGGATGATAACAGCAATACAGATTCCTCAAACCAATCCTCCAATAATTCTAATTATTGTGGTATTAATCAATCTCCATGTGATCAGCAGCAGCTCCAGGGTATGATTATGCAAACAGAGATATTCTTGAACAGATTCTTAAGATTTTCACACCATTGCCCCATTGCAAAAGGGGACCACCTCTTTTGCTTCATATTGGTAGGTTTAGGTAGTGAGTAGATTGGCAACAATTTGAGAGCCTCTTGAAATTGGAGGGCTAGAAAATTAGGAAATGGTAAAAATTGGCCAAGTATGAGAGCAAGAGATCAATGGTCAAATGTTGAATTGACATAGTCGATGTCATTGAAGAAACATCAAGGCTCTGTTCAAAAGATTGCTTGGTTAGGTAGGAAAGTTGGTTCACCTTGTCAAAGAGACTAGTGGAATCCACCACCTTAAGTGGCAGTCTACTAGATAAGAAAGTAGAATCCACTTCAGTGGTGAAAATTCAAACATAAACCAATGTATAACTTAGTCTTGCAAAATTGTTTTAAGTTAAATTGTCATAACGGTAAAAGTGAGAATCAAGTTTGCATTTAATGTTATGTCCCCATTTTTGCAAGCATCAGAGTTTGTTGGATAGTGGTTCCCCTTTTGGACCAGATCAGTGTGTATTCTCCATCGGAGCTCAATATGTTCAGGTTCGGCCTTCGTTGGACTCAATTTGGCTCACTATTTATAGTAAGTGACTATTTCAGGAAAGTCAGTGTTACTATTTGTAGCAGTGCATCTGAACAGTTTCAACACACAGTTTGTATTAGATAATGAGGGATTTACAATTTATGGTAAGTCGGTGGTTGATAGAGAGGACCCCTTACTATTGTTAGAAAGGCAATTGGGTGCACAATGGATGCAATGATTAACTCTCAAGTTTAGACTGAATTGAGAAATAATAATTATTTGTGGATTTATGTTATTTTTATTGTTAATAAAGTGATTACTTCATTAATAATTATTTATAAAGTTAAAAAGTCACTTTATGTGCAGTGGGGCCATGACCTCAATTAAATTTCACTTAAAAGTACATTATTAATTGTATAAAATTGAGTGCACAAATTGAAGAGATAATATACAGTTTTTAATAAAATCCCAAAAGTGGATTTAATTGCTATTAAGGAGATTGGGGTTAAAAAACGTCTCAAAAAGCAAATACATTCACTATTGTGATTTTTTACTATGCCTTTGAGGATTTGTGACCAAGGGTTTTAGCCATTTTTATGCTTTAATGAAGAAAAACCCTTCATCGTGATTGCACTCTTAAGGCTGTGAGAAATCAGCTGAACCATTGCCATAGTGTGGGCTTCATCCAGGAGCCCAATCTAAGTATAAAGAGCAAATTTGTGCAACAGTTTGAAGCAAATTTGAAGTCTCATCTATTGCAGACCTGTAGCTTCATTATTGCAGCCATTGTTGATCAAATTTCAAGCTTTTTATCTTGCTGCTACAGTAAAACGTGAACAGTGAGACTCCACAGTACATCAGCTTGATGGGTTTCATTAAAGTGTATTAAATTTATCATATGTTGTTAAAGTTTGAGCGAATTTAAGAAAATCAACAAGGATTTCTGATGCAGGAGCGTCCTGGGTGTAAGGACAATCTTGCATCGCCCAAAAATATTTTTGTTTCTGTCATTTTCAATAAGGGCTATTTCAGCGTAGAGCTACTATTTGTGGAAATTTACTATTTTTAGAATGTTGGTCAAACAAGCTTGGAATGTTCTAATTTCACCGGTGGAGGTTCATCTTAGTTATATCAGCTTGCCACCGGAACTTCATTGTCATGCCATATATATTGCAGAATTTATTGAGGTTTCTGGGTACAAAATTTTTGAGCTCAACTTTGAAGGCCTAAACGGCTCCGGAATGAGGTCGAACCTTGGCTAACTAGAGCTTGCACAAGTCAGGCATTGTAGATCAGGAGCTATCGTTTCCGAAAAAGCAGTTGTAATAGCCAATCAGAGCTGATTTGCAAAAGTTTTGGCCTTCGAAAGTTGAGTACCTAAAATTATAATTTGTAAATGTTTTGAGCTGACCCCTATGTAATAAATATGAAAATAATAGTTATTTGGGGGTTGGTTGGCTTCAAGAATTAGGGCTAAATGTCTAGAACCTTCCCAGGCAGTGGAAATTCAATTGTATAAGTAAGGTCTATAGTGTTGTCTAGGGTAGTTTTGGGTCATAGTTTGTGGCTCTTTCTTGAAGAATATTGTAAAGAAAGTGTCCATGTGGCTTTGCATATTGTATTTCTGAAAATCTGTAATTCCATACTTGTGGAGATAATAAGAAGCCCATTTTCAATTGTTGGAAAATTTCTGTTGTGTGTTTGTGGTATTAAGGGGAGCACCCTTCATCAGTTTCAGACATTTGTTGCAGCAGATCAAGCCCTTTACTAGTCATACTTATTGCTCCCTAACCCAATATTTTGATATCAGAAATAATCTTCATATTCAGGTATGCCCCTTTGTTGTAATAGGCAGCTTACTTTTGTTTATGGAGGATAAAGGAAAGTCCATTGTCTATTTTTCACTTGCAGCTATATTATTCTCAATGTCTTTGGTTATTTCCTTTCTACATTTAGTATTCCTTAGCTTTCTTCATACTTGGCATCAAATTGAAAAACTTCATATAATTATCAAATTTTAAGACAAACATATCATTTGCATTGCAGATCAATGGGTTGAAGTTAGAACCTGTTGGGGTTCTTACATTTAACTTACTAAGCGTGATTTCAGATGACAACTAAGGAAGAGGAAGCCACCACTTTACATGGAAACCTGACAAATAAGAAAGTAGAATCCACCACTTTAAGTGGAAACTTCACAAATAAGAAAGTGGAATCAACCACTTTATGTGGTGACTTGACAAATAGAGAAATAGAACCCACTCTCTTAAGTGGCAATGGAACGAAATCTGTTATGTCCCCTTTTTTGGTACATTAGGAAATCAAGGACATGTTTATGTAACCAAGTCACAAGGTTCGAGTTCGACAACTATGAAATTCGGATAAAATTCGAGACCTCAAAAAAGTCCGAAAAAATTCAACATTAAATTTGCCTATATAAATTAATTTTTAAATACTATAAATAATAAAATTTAAATTCATATAAATATTATATAGAACAATATTGTATTTTAAATCGATAAATTATATCTACTACTATTTATCACATAAAATAGTAATATTATCTAAATACAAAAAACACTATACAAATTATAATAATAACGATGTTGATAACGTAAAAAATTTTAAAAACTAAAATATCACAATATAATAATTTTTTTTTTTTTTGATCGATAATAAGATATTTAATAAATCATAGGAAATTACATAGTTTCATACATTAACCTTTCAAGGTTTACCATTTTCACAATGAGTCTAAACCTTCCTCCCCTACTATCACAAAAGGAAAAACTACACTATAGTCATCTACTTTCATTACAAACTTTTTCATTCAAACATAATATTTGCCTATTATAGACTTTACTCTTAAAGATAAATCTGCTACAGGGAGCCACCTTGTATCCTGCAAAACCCGACCGTTCCAAAATTGATCCTTCGCTCGGTTCGGCCTTCCGTTGTCGCACAACTTGCCACTGGTAACTCCTTCATTCGCTTCCAGCCACTTTCGTTTCCTTGCCTCCAGCTAGGGCCAAACTGAGATTCTAACCCTTTCAACTCCGCACTTTGCTGGCTCTCCTATCCGACCGCCGCTTCCTTGGCACTGTCACATTGAAGGGCTCGTTTCGGTTCTGCGCCTTGCCCTCCATTATTGCATTTTTTAGGGCATTCCATGCTGCGCGGCGCTCATTCACATAAGCCTCTTTCTCCTTAAATCCCCGCGGCCAGTTCACAAAAGGCACGATCCCTTTCTCCCTGCCTTCCTCCTCCTCTGCATAACCCTCCAAGAAATTGAAAGCCCAGCACGGATGTGCCCACTCCAACCAGTCTTCCATGTTTGGGATTAACTCTTCCTCAAACAATTCCTTCATAACCCATTCCACTACCCTTTCATGTTCTCCAACTTCCAAGCCCCAGGCCATTATCATCACAGCTATATCCACTTGCACTTTCCAACGGTGCTCCGAATCCTGAAAAAGGGGTCCCAATGTGTCTTGCAACGCCTCCACCACCGCCGGCGATGCGCACTTCACCATCTTCTTCAGCCTGTGGTCTGCAACTCTCCCATATAATGCCTTCTGCTGTCGCGCCGTCTTGAATGTGAAGGTTGGCTCCATCTCTGCAATTCCTCTTACCTTCTTCAATTGCTATCTCCCTTCAAATTTTCTTCTGAGAAATGACCTTTGTCGTGCCTTTTTTAAAGACATTTCAAATCTTTTGAATCATTATTATTTCCTGCGAGCCTTTCGCTTAAAAGATTTCGCACGCTTCGCAGGATTTATCGGACGGCTGAGACTTCTATTACTTAATTTTCTGACAGTCCGCTATTATTACATTCGATTTAGGATGTTAAAAAGTGTGCCTTTTGAGTTAACTTTTTCAATCCTTAATTTTCCCTCATTCATTGATAGAGCCCATTTTGAAAGCATGTCGGCCTCTTGATTGCCTTCTCTTTTTATGTGTGTTATTTTGAAATCTTCAAAGTTATTCAATTCCTGCTCTATAATATTGATAATAGGTTGTAGATGCCATGCCATTGCGTTCAATTTAGATATTGCCTGCACTGTGATCAAAGAATCACCTTCCAGATGTAATTTTTTAATTCCTTCCTTTCTAGCTATTTGAACTGCAAATAATGTTGCTTGGCATTCTGCTATGTTATTCGTTCCATTTGGGAGTTTTTTCGCTCCTGCTAATAATAGGTGCCCTCTGTCATCTTTAAAAACAACCCCAATTCCTGAATCCCCTGGATTGCCTTTTGCTGCTCCATCAAAATTCACTTTGATCCATCCTTCCTGTGGTGTAACCCATTCTACTGGCTTCTTCTTTGTTTTGCTTCTGCTTGTTACCAAAGCTCCTAAGGGTGATTTAAATCTTATCCCCGGCCATGTATTCTGTATTTGTCTATCCTCTCGGGTGAATGGAATTTTCATAGCTTGTTTCCTTGTGGCTGACACACTGACTGTTTCTTCTATTGCATTAATGATTCTGCTTATGCACCTCCTCAGACTTTCTTTTTCTCCTCTAAAGATTCTCCTATTTCTCTCCTTCCACAATTCCCAGATTATCAGAGATGGTGCTACTATCCAAATACTTGATAGGGTTGATTTCTCAACTATCCTTGGCCATCCATCCAAAGCTTCCTTTAGCGTTTGTGCTCTTGGCCCTTGCCATCTTAGTTTGAATTGAACTGTGTCCCAGCATTTATTAGCATATTGGCATTGAATTAAAAGATGGTCAATGGTTTCCTCTTGTTTCTCACATAGAGGACATCTGGATGGACCATTTATCCCTATCTTTCTTAGTCTTTCAGCTATTAGAATTCTTCCTTTGTATGCTAACCAGGGAAAGGCCCCAGCTTTAGGCATTGTGTCCTTATTCCAACATAAGTCTCTTGAGAGGAAACTTTCCCTTCCTGTCTCGGCTAATAGATTGTAGCCTATTTTAACTGAGTATTTACCTGATACTGAGCCACACCAAATTACTTTGTCCTTCTTCTTTGTTAGCATCACATTCCTGTTCTTAAAGATTTGTTTCATATGCTCTTTCTGTTCCTCTGCCAGTTCCTCCCTCGATACATCCTTCCAACACCACTCCCTTCCTACAGGACCCACCTTCTCAGTCATTTAATCTTTTACTGTATTACCCCATCTTTCTTTAAAAAAGGACTTCAGTTCATTGTCCCTTATATTATCCCCTAGCACTTCCAAACCATTCCACGAATCTTCCCAAAATTTTGCTGACTCCCCATCCCCTATCTGCCACGTTATGTGCTTAATTATCACCTCTCTACAAGACACCATAAAGTTCCATATGGCTGATCCTTTTGGAGGATTTCGGATTGTTAAAATTCTGTTGTTATCCATATTGTCTAAATATTTCCCTTTTAAAATTCTTACCCAATAGAGGTGTGGATTTTCATAGACTGCCCAGACCAGTTTAGCTCCTAGTGCTTTATTCATACAACTCCAATCCCTCAGACCAGCTCCTCCTTTCGCTTTGGGTCTACATATTTTTTCCCAAGCCAACAATGGGATCTTATTCTCTTCATTGGCACCATTCCAAAAAAACTTCCTCATTTTGCTTTCCAAAGTTCTAATAACCTTCTTTGGAATTTCTAGACACATCATTGCAAAAACCGGCATTGCTGTTATCACTACTTGAAGCATAAGTATTCTGCCTGCCAAAGTCAGCCATTTGCCCCTCCATCCTTCCATTTTCTTTTGGCAGTTTTCTATAAGCTTGTCCCATAAGTCTGCCTTATTTCTTCCTGCGAAAAAAGGAATGCCTAGATATTTGTTTGGCATTAACCCCAATTTGATGTCCAAAATGCGACTGATCCTAAATCTCACATTATAGGGAGTATTGAAGAAAAAAATTTCTGACTTTTTCCAATTAATAAACTACCCCGAGACTTTCCCATAGAGCTCTAAAGTATGCTTCATCCCTCTGGCTTCTTCTACACTGGCTTCTCCCCCTAAAAAAGTGTCATCAACAAATTGCATATGTGTGAGGGATTCAACTGTTTCTGTGATTTGAATGCCTTTCCATGCCCCTTGCTCCCTTTGCTTTTGGATCAGCCTTCCTAGCACCTCTGCCATTATTATGAAAAGGAAAGGCAACAGAGGATCTCCTTGCCTTATTCCTTTTTCCTGTTCCAAAAAACCTTGAGGGCTTCCGTTTACCAATACAGAAAACCTGGGTGTTTGAATACAACTTTTCACCCATTGTATCCATTCCTTACTAAACCCAAATCGGCCTAGCACTTCCAGCATAAAGCTTCTATCAACCGCATCATATGCTTTCCTTATGTCTAGTTTTACCATCATGTTTTGAGATTTTGAAGCTCGGATGGTGTGCACAGCTTCATGTGCCACAACTACCCCTTCAAAAATCGAACGCCCTGGGAGAAACCCACTCTGCTCTTTTGAGATAATAGAGTTCAAAACTAGTTTGAGCCGATTTGCCATCACCTTTGATATGAGCTTATATACTGTATTACAAAGTGAAATGGGTCTAAAATCTTCAAAGGTTTGTTGTGTTTCCCTTTTTGGCACCAGTGCTATAAAGGTGTTATTAAAATCTTTAAGAATGAAACCTCCTTTTCTCGACTCCTCCACTACTTCCCACAAGTCTTTCAAGAATATGCAGCTTAATTTCTGAAAAAACAAAGCTGGAAAACCATCCGGTCCTGGGGCTTTGTCCCCTCCTAAACCCTTTAAAGCTTGAGAGACTTCAAATTCTGAAATTGGATCCATTAAAGCCCTGTTTTGTTCCCCAGTTATTACTGTCGGAATAACACTCAGCACCTCTCCCACCTCAGCATTGTCCCTTACTGGTACCTGACCCTTGTTTGAGAAGAAATTTATAGCCTCCTGATTTATTTCTTCACTTTCCGTCTTTAAAATTCCATTCATATCTTTTATTTCAAAGATTTTATTTGTTGCCCGCCTTACTTTTACCGAGTTATGGAAAAAGTTAGTGTTCCTGTCCCCATCTTGTAGCCATGTTTCTATAGATTTCTAACGCCAAAAAATTTCCTCTTTGTATAAGCATTCCTCCAACTCCTTTTTGAGCCCTTTTTCCAGTTTGAAATCCTCCTCAAACATTCCACTTTCTATGACTTTGAGACTTAAAGTCTTTAACTTCTCTTCTATATCCTTTTTCTTATCAAAGATATTACCAAAGTGTTCCCTATTCCAGATTTTTAATTGCTCTTTTAGAAATTGCAACTTTTTAAAGAAAATGAAAGCTTTGTTACCTTTCCTTGTCGGAGCCTTTTTCCACCACTCCGCAATCTGGTCTGAGAAACCCTCTGCCTTCAGCCACATTGCTTCAAATTTAAAGGGACATCTGTCTGGAGTTTTTTCATCCTGAAATCGCAGAAAAATGGGAAAGTGATCTGAACCCTGGTAAGGTAGAATTTCCGCATCACATGACCAATTGGCTTCAGCCCAATTCCCTGCCACTAGAAACCTATCCAACTTTTCTGCTATATGCACAAAACCTTCCCTACGGTTTGTCCATGTGAAGTCACCTTTTTTGAAATTAATATTAACTAATCCATTGTCGTTTACAAAATTGCTGAAATCTTTTTGACTCTCAGAAAGCCATCCTTTGCCACCCTTTTTGTCTTCCGGATTTAGAATAGCATTAAAATCCCCCCCCAAAATTGTTACCTCATTTGGAAACTCCTACACTTTTTCAGCTATTTTTCCCCATAACTCTTTCTTCTCAACATTTTTATTTGGTCCATACACATTTATCACCATAAATGACCAATGTAGATTTTTAACATAGACTTTAGCCCATTGCCAATTTGCGTTTAACTTAGACTCCGAAACTGTGATTGTTTCAGGCTTCCAAAGTATCGCCATACCACCTGAAGCTCCTTGAGCCCCCGACAGCAAACATTCCCATCTTCTAAATTTATTTTTAAAACTAGAGAAATCTTCTTCTTTTATCTTTGTTTCTTGGAGAAAAACTAAATTTGGCTTTGCTTGATCAAGACACCTTTTGATCAAACGAATTTTGTCAGGGGCATTGCAGCCCCTGACATTCCATGATAAGGTTTTCATGGCTCCCGGGAAAAGGCCAAGCCTTTTCCCGATCTCAAGATTTTTGTTTGGCTTGCATCTTTGCCCGCCATTGCCAGCTTAACTTTCACTGGTTTTGGTCCTCGTTTTTTTTGACTCCCAACATTCGGTTTCTGCTTTTTGGAGCTTGTTAGCTCTAAAGATCTATCTTCCTGTATTCCTGGCCTATCTGATAACCCTAGGTCATTTAATAGGTCCTCTTCTAAGGGTAAACCCATTTCCTCCATTCCACTACTACTGTCCAAGGCTTCCTCAGAGGAATCACTTAGATTTCTTTCCGGGGAGACTTCATTGTCTTTAAAAATTGTTTCCCCATTACCTTCTAGATCCTTACTTCTCGGAGTTTCACATTCTCCATTCTCTCCTCCTTCTTGGGATTCCATTTCTTGTTTACTTGATTCTCCTATTCTTGCACTACACCTTCTAAGGTTTATTGGATTGTCATTCATCCCTTGCTGGTCACCATCCGTACCCTGAGAGTTTCTCTGCACCTCCATTTCCCTTTGATCACATTCTGCTTCCCATGGAGTTTCCAATACTCTTTGGGTGGAGTTCTCTGTGGTCCTTTTAAACCCTTCCCCCTCCTCACTTTTCTGCACCTCTCTTCCCTCTGACTGCACTGGATGATCCTGAATTTCTTCCTCAATGTTTGTGGGTGTTAGGTCCTTTGGGTTTTGTGTCTGAGGCTTCTGTCCCTCGCCCGTCTCTAAGAAATCTAGGATTTCGTCATCCTCCAAACCTTTCCTTCTCCTGCTACTGATATTCCAAGATTCCTCTTCTGGGTTTTTTTTTTTTATTTCCTCTCCTTCCCATATCTCTATCTGTTGTTTCCAAACCCCGTATTCCGTGCTTAGGTTTACATAGTCCGGGCATGGATTCCCTTCCTTTAACATGATCAGTAGCCTTGGATGAGAGGATGAGTCCACTTTATTTAGGACCACTTCTGACCTGACAAGTTCTCCTATTGTGTTCCCAATTTCTTCCAGCACCTTTTCTCCCCAGTATTCTACTGGTAAGTTGTGAAGATTGATCCAGGTGGGGAAAGACTTCACCTTCTCTTTGTTTGGATCAAAGTTTGGTGCCCATTCCTTTAAAATAAAACCCTTACCTTCGAGAAGATAGGGGCCCTTTTTCAGAATGTCATCTTTATCTACTCTGCTTGGTGCTATTCCCAGATAGAAACCATTCGCTAGGGTTTTGAATCTACATTCTACCCCCCATAGAGATCGGCTCCCCCGCCTTATAATAGAAACTGACGGCCATGGCCCTAACCACTTAAAGAAAAATGCTTTCTCTTTCATTTCATTAACCGATTCTAACCAGTTTTCATTACTAATACGGATTATGGACATTACCTCATAGGTGGCATTGTCCTCTTTACTTTGAGAGCCCTCCTTCGCTGCTTCTTTCTCCCCCATGGCCATTTCCTCCTGTTGCTTCGGCCTGTAGAACTTATGGGCAATTCTGGAATAGTCAAACTTATCGAAATTTCTGTACCCCCAAGCATTTCTGTTCCCTTTCTTGCTCCTGTCCCAGTTCTTTGCTTCCGCCTGTCTCCTCTGTGGTGGAAAAAACTGACACTCATTTTGGTAGTAGGGTTTTTTATTATGCCCCCCATTCCACCTATACCGGTTCATTGGCCATCGTCTATTGATCTTCTCATCATATGCCCTTCGTTCATGGCGTTTGAACCTAGGGTTCCATTCTGTGAAATGCTGGTGTACTCGCCTGTCTGTTGCAGGTAACCGTTGCCCACAGCGTTCAAAACGCGGTCGCCCCTGCACTCGCTCCCCCATCCTTCACAATCCGTTATATCAAACCCTAATATTACAATATAATAATATTATCTAAGCATATAAAACTATAATATAAATAAAATAATATTTACCACTTATAATTATATTTTAATTCGACTTCAGATATATAGACTTAATAACATTATAAATTAAAGATGTACCCGACTGGCATTACAATTATTGTTATACAAATGATATAAATAATATTAACATACAAAACAATATATAAAAATATATTACAGATTGAAGTAAGATCATTCATGCATCCTATTGAAATCTCCACTTTATCTGATTGTGTTTGAAGCTGATGATGATTAATGTGTTCCGCTTTTTGTCCATGACTTAACGCGAAACCTTTGCGTAATGGCGCTCTAAAAGACAATAAAAACACAGACATAAACCTTTGTGTAAAGCTCTAAGAGATGATAAAAACACAGATGGAAGAAAACACGGATTAATGTCTCTGCGTGTAGGTTAAAAAATGCCAAAAACCCTTGAAGACGTTTTATTGAAGACTGCTTGATATATCCGTACGAATATTAGATGAACTTTAACGAATTTTTTGTGTTGTTTTGAAGTACGCGGAATTTCAAACCTGATGGCTGAAATTCGCCGAACTTTGTGACTTAGTTATGTAATATTAAATCAACTTATGAGAACATAATATAAGTTTATATAAAAGGGGTCAATTTAATATTATAAAGTGGGCCAAAGTGACAAAAGGGAGAATAAGACGAAAAGACTAAAGGCAGTCGAAGAGTCACTGTCGAGCAGTCACTGTCGAGCATTAAAAGAGGGAGTCTCATTCATTTTTAGCATGCTTGGATTACTGTTTGTTTGGAGAACTCTTGGAGAAACATTGGGCGAGTTTACATCTTCCATTTGACCTGAGGACACCAACCTTCAGGCCATCTTTGGGGGATTGGACGTAGCCCCAATTCACCATCCATGGTGGATTCAAATCTGAAATCACACTTGAGACTACATGTGCGCTTTATTATTTATTTCCAATCTGACTGTGTTTCTGTATTTAAAATTGGACTTCATGTTTGTTATTTGATTGCTGATGTATAATGCAATAACATATTTCTGAGAGATTTGTATGGATTTACTGGTTATGATATTGTATTGCTGGAAATCATAATACAGTAGTAATTTTGGAGGTCTTCTATATGAGCATTTGTTATTTAATCTGAAAGTTTATTGCATGAGCCATCTATTTACATTCTGAAAATTACTGTGAAAGCCAAATTGAGGAAATATCCATTAGGCATATTACAGTGGTATCAGGGCATCAAACCTGCCATCCTGTTGCGTACAGTCAAAGGTTTCATCGGAGACAAAGTTACAGATTTACATATGATAATTTCTTTTGTTCACTGGTATTTGTGAAATATTTCTGCTTGAGAAACAAAGATATTATATTCTGAAAAAATACGGCCCATTTATTTCTCAGTGCTACGCGATTATAACACAGCTTTTGTTTGAAGCATATGATATTTGATAGGTCCATTCCAAATCCATGTTGAGCATTGCAAACCATAAATATTATGGATGTCTCAATAAATTATTTTTCGCTAGAGGCTAACAATGGCTTGTGGAAATTTGTCAGAAGTGATATTTCTGGGCAGTGATTTCTGAGGTGTTGTCTAATTCGATTCCTAAAGATAATCGACTCTACACACTTTTTCTTTCTTTTGGTATATGGTTTGCTGGCCTTTTACAAATGCCTATGAATTGATGTCACAAGTGTTTATGAAGAGTGTAGTAACGGGATGAGCTATTAGCAGCATCTGTTCACACGAGACTTTACATCCATTGGTGGGTCTGCAGTATTCATCTAGGCATTTGTTGGAGGCAGGAGTATGGAGTTGAACATGCATTGTCGATACATTTGCATAGACTGTAGCTGTATTTAGCATCTCAAGATTGTAGCACATATTTGATTATGTATTTGTAAAAGTTCTGAAATTAGAATGTTGTCGTGGCCTCCCTACTGTGTCATATCCACCTTGTTTTCCTGAACCAAGGCTTGATAGTGTCATGTACGCACGGAGGAAGGATTATTAGCAGTTTCTGATTAAAGGAAGTGAAGTTTGCATCACTGTGGCTTCCATCCTGTGCCATTGTGGAAGAAACTAAGAAATATACACGCTCATTCGTATGGTTTCTGCGGGATGGAGACGTAGCCCAACCTGTACGCAATTGGCAATGAAAAGGCCCATATTATGGTTGTAGAAGAACTGCTTCTGGCAGACATTAATGGTTCCTGGGTATCGTAAGACGAAACAAACTGAACATAATTGTTTGGGTAATCATTACAAATACACTGACAAATCTCATTGGCTAAACGTCTTCCTGTTACTCCTCACAAAGATGTAAGAGGATTTGTTGGTGAAAATTTTGATTGTTATTCAATATTAAATTCTCTGTTCAAAATTACCTTGTGGTTATTCATCAACAGTGAAGTTTCTCCACACGTCAATCACTTGAAAATTTTATATGCTTGCAGTGCTCATACCCAGAGAGTTAACGTTATACAAAGGTTGTGCACCAACGAACAGTTATTTGAAGAACCGATTTACTAAATGGGGCATATTTGCGTGAAGGAAAATTGTTTGGGGTTCATAGCCAGCTGTTACGGGCGTTACTGAAGTTGGCAAGAAACGGACTCATCCTGACAAACTGTTATTAAGTAAAATCACAGAATTAAATGTTATCAATGAAGGAAAATTATTAATCACAAAATGCTTTAATCGGGAGCTTGTTCGAATACGACATGCAGTTTTGAAGGAAGAGCTCTGTGTGGATTGAATGGATTAAGTCATGTAGCTACTAAGGAAGCAAGGCTATCATTGTTGTGGTCTTCATCATCACTTCTTTATGCGAATGGTTATTGGGGGAACAGGGAATTTGAACAGTGTTTGGTGAAGGCAAGCAGATGTTCACAGCTTTGACAGATGGAAGAAATGATCTATAATAGCTAACAGGCCTGTTGGTCAATCTCAGGGATACCATGAAAGGCTCTATAGTTATAGAAGCAGATTGAAGCTAGAGTATAAGAAGGGACGTGTATGTCTAATATTTATTTATGCATATACCGTGGACGCTAACTGAATACACACTCAATACCAGATTTTGGAAAGGAGGAAATTAACATAAAGGTTTTGTGAAGGGAAAAACTCGAAGACATCTGGTTGGGGAAGAAATTTCCGCCATTAAATAAACATTGAAGTCCAGACAAAATCTCAGGTAAAATCACCTCAAAGTTAGATGCACCTCAAGCCTATCTTCCAACCTCACATGATTCACCATGATTGCAAATTTGAAATTTGTTTAAGTAAATCTGAATAATAATTTTAAAATTCTTGTTCTATCAGTTAGGCTCTGATACCATGTAAATGAAAATGGGATACCTGATAGAACAACTAGATTCAGAAATTGTATGACAAATTGTAGCAGACTGTATTATAATTTCAGAATATATTGCAGAGTATTAATCAAATGAAGAGTGCTTATTCTTACATCAATTTAAATGGATCTTAACCAGAGACGAACCATGGGACATGATGAATGACACATGACATGTAAACCCAATCAACATTGAAATTTCAACTTAGCCCAATATAGAAAGTCGATTTGTTAGATATAGCGGACTTTGATCAAGATATAATAACTTCATGCATCATAGGCCAAGTAAGCACCCACTTGTTCCCAAGCTATATATAAAATAAACCTAACAATACTATTATGAAATTCTCTTGTTAATATCTACAAATTGTGTACCCTTCGGCCTTGCAAGGAGGCCTTCCTTGTGCAAGGGAGGCCATCCTCTGTCCCTTCTCTGCAACGCATAAATTGCATTTCGTTGCTGCTTTTTAAATGGGTGTTTCAATACCAAGCTCAAACCCTTCTTGAAATGGTGATGATGTTCCCAGTATGGTGGAGGCTAAGGCTAAATCCTTTAAGCAGGCACTTGCAAACGAACCCTCTTTCCCAAAAGGCCCTCATTCCGCTCTGCAAAAAGGCAATGCATCCTCGGTCTTGTCTGCAGTCCAAAGTGAAGGTAAGGGCCACTCTTCCCACATCATTGTTAAGCCAAATTTTCAAATGTCCCTTGCAATAGACACAAAAAAGAAGAGAATTAGGAATACTACAATTTTCTTGGTGCTCAAGATGTTTCTATGTTGCCTTTTCCTAATTTCCTCAATAATTGGATGCATAATATCTAGGGTGTTAAACTAGGGTTTTAGTTTTCCTATTTTCACATGATTCAACAAGGGGTTTCCGCAGTGGAACCCCAGTGCTGGGGTATGTCGGGACAGTGAAACGAGTTTCCGGGACGCAAGGAAAATGGGCCTCATTTTCTGGACAGCCAGGGGATGGCGGCAGGGGGAGGACGGGGCAGGGAAGGGTGTTGTATAGAACTTGAAGTTCTAGTTATGAACTGATGTTTCAGTAGAACATACCAAATTAAAATTCTTCAACATAGCAAAATTGCAACATTAGCTACAACCTTGAACATTCAACATAGTAGCATATTACATATCCAATAATAACATTCAAAAATCAAAATTCAAAGAGAAATTCAAGTACCCATCCCAGTGTTGGCATGGTTGTGGAATGGTGGAGGTGGAGGTACTTGGGTACTAAAGTACCCGGTGCGGGGACGTCTCAGGGACGGGTACTTCGAGGTTTAGGAGGGTGTGCAAGTCCCTATGTTACACTGGTTTTCCGTGGTTTTTTTCTCTAATCCTGAAAGCCAAAAGGCAGTTATTGACACACTTCTATAAGGATGGAAAATGTTGTTTTCGTGAGATTTCTTGGACCCCTAAAGCAAACCATGACGAACTTTTGGCACTCTCATACCCTAGGTGATTGACCATTGGCAACATCCACCCTTCACATGGAATCTTTTATCCCAAGCACTGGAAACTATTGGTAAAGTAGTTATAATGGACAAGTCCAATACCTCAATTCCACATACAGATGCTAGGGTTTTAATGTCTTTGCATCTTGGTTTGGAGATATTATTTTTGAGATTGATGGTCAGCAATTCTCTTGCCCCATTGTTTTCCTTGGAGGGATCAATATGTGTTTTTTTGTGTAGGAGGGACAGCCATCTAAGAAACCATTGCCCTCTACTCGTAAACAAATCCAAAAATCTGCCTCATGGAGCTCCTAAGATCTCTACAAAGTACCCTAACTCTAAAACTCTTGTCAAGCCACCTCAACCTTGTAACACTCCCCACGTCCTCTTGATTCTCCTTCTGTTGAAGCCAGGGTCGATATCCCCTCTCTTGTTAAGTCAATGAGGAGACCTTGGGTGAGGACATTAACAATGGGCTCATAAAACTTATCTCGAAGGAAGGGGATAAAACCCTTATAAAGAATTGGAGACCCATTGTTAAATGCTTCCTATAAAATTTTGGCTAAAATGCTTGCAATCAAAATTGAAGAGACTCTTCCCCATGTGATTAATCCAACACAAACTGGATTCGCTAAAGACCGGTACATTCTTGAGAATGTTTTGACTCGCTCGGAGGCCATGGATTGGGCTAAGGAATCAACAGGTTTGTATGTTGCTACTGGATTACGAAAAAGCAAATGATAGAAAAGAATGGAGATTTATTTTTATGATGCTTGAGAGCTTGGGTTCCTTAGTTTTTGTTGCTAAATGGTTTACACACTGATGAATAAGGCTAGGGCCTGCGTGGAAGCCAATGGTGCCAGGTCAGATACTTCGGAAGCCAATGGTGCCTTGTTTGTGCTTGCAGCAGATGCCTTACTTTACCTCCTGAGGGATCAGATTCTATCTTCGAGAATTAGAGAGCTTACTTTACCTAATGGAGATGACCTTTCTAATATACAATTTGCTGATGACACAATTATCATCATTCAAATAGATGAATCAAATGTCTCCAATCTTATCATCAAGCTGAACCTATTTTGTGATGCATCTGGGAGTAAAGTTTCCTTAACTAAAGCAGTTATGCTTGGCTGTGGTGAGCATCCCCCAGCATGGTGTCATAAATATTCATTGGCTTAGGGAGGGCCTTTTTACCAGATCAGTTATCTCGGCATTCCTTTCTCTGTGGAGGCTAATGTGAAGGTTATGTGGGAGTGGGTTAAGAAGCAAATAGATAAGAAGATCAGCAAAATGGAACACTAATTATCTGTCCCTTGCTGGGTTTGCCAAAAAATATTATCTTCCTACACTATCTACGATGCCTCTACCTGGATGTTTAATCAGGCACAATTTTACCACATTCAGAAGCATATTAGAGGATTCATTTGGTCAGATGGGAAGGGCAGTAAGCAGAAACATGTTAACTGGAAATGGTGCACAATGGGGAGAGATGTTGGGGCTTGGGTCTCAAGGACATAAGACTGCAAGGAATTACCCTGGCCATTAAATGGATAGCCAAGGCAACCAAAGGTGAAGAACCTTGGAAAATATTGGTGAGGGACAATATTGCACGAGCTGTTCCTATTAAAGCATCATCATGGAAAAACCTACATACCGGTGATATTTTAGCATGTAGCTATCAATTCAAAGTGTCAAAACCTAATGTATTCAAAGCTATCTAGAAGGGGTGGAAGTCAACCCAGCACTTGATGTCCAACAACAGGCTTATTGATGAGGATGGTTGGTCTGTGGTGAAAGATCAGTGTGGTGGAATCCCAAACACGAAGACAAGCATTTAGCTCTTCTACAGGGTTGCTTAGCTCGGAAATGGGCAGTCAAAGGTATTAGATGCTTTGCAGACATTCTACAAAATAGGAGGTTTCTTAGTTGGCAGAAAATATGGCAAAAATATGATATTCCCCACTCTCAGTGGAGGACTCGCTCTATCCTAAGGAATGCTTGCAGTATTTTGAAACTTCCAAGAGGCTGCAAGGTTGTGAATGACATGCTCACCTTAAATGGCCCAATGGAAGCACCCTTCCTAATACCAAGGCTGAGTACATCTACCGTCTCCTCCCTAACAACAACTGTATCATTGAGCATCTAAATTCCTCCTGGTCTACGGATCTCAATGCCTTCAACTGGAACAAAACCATGTCTGAGTTGTGGAGCAAACCTGTAGAACCCAAAAAGGCCTGCTTCATGTGCAGACTCCTCCTACACAAATTAGTAAATTACCTATAAGGAAACCCTCTAGGGAAATCAATGTTTGTTCATTTTGTAGATGCTGTGAAACCATCCATCACATTTTTTTATTGTCTTTTTACTAAAGAAATCTGGGGGATGTTTGGACTTGTTCCTAATGGTAACTTCATCATTCTGAATGTTCTTAATGGTTTTAGTCTTAACAAAAGCTGCAATTAATTTTTGGTCTTTATTATCTGTTGGGATTGTTTGGTCCATTTGGAATCTTCATAATGATGTGTTTAATAGTAGAATGAGGCACCTTACTGAGACTCTGTGAAGACTCATCTTTCACAAAATCGTTGTGCAGGTTTCAGTTGTCATGAAAGTGGATTAATCCAAGTTCCTTGACCTCCTCCATGGAAGAGCAGTTACGATGTTTAAGTGGGAAGTATCCCACGGGTAAACTTGGACAAAAAATATAGCCAGCAAATCAGCATTTGAGTAAGCACTTAACAATTTTGTTGCAGACCTGAATGATCAGAATCGTCAGGAGAGACATGACAGGGGTATCCCAATTGGAGCAGTCCCTCTTGCTCTCATCCCTCCACGGTCATTCCACAGCACCACAATGGGAATGAGCACGCTTACAGAGCATATTGACACAAAGACAAGATCCTGAAATGGATGGATGAGCAACAAGTTTGGACAGAATGGGTTTCCAGAGACCATAATGAAATTAGAAATATCTGATCATATACTATTTTGCAACTGCATGCAACAGTAAGATGTATTGTTTATTCATAAGCTGTAAGATGCATTGCTACTGTTCGATGATAGTTAGTTTCTAGATATAGCAGAATGTACTCACATTGATATTATAGTCTGAATAAAAATCTCTTGTCAATCGCTCATGATATAGATCATAGGCTGTCTGGCTTGGACCTTGGCAAACACTGAACTCTCTTTAGGATTTAAAGATATTAAACTATGTAACATTTCATCCCGCTTTGCGTTTCTACATATGTCCAGATAGTTTAGACAAAAGTAATCTCAAATTTAACAATTTAACAACCGTATTGATTATGAAGGTAAAGATGTTCGACGCTTAGGTATCCCGATGTTCACTTAAGAAATGATGAATGCAACAAATATCTTCTTTGACTACATCGCCCGATTTAGGTAGCATCTTCAGGTTGGGAATCAGAACCACCACTAGCGGACGCAAGGATGTTAAAAGTAACATAAACGTAGGGGTCACTCCGTGTTGATATTCAGATTTAATGAGTTCTGTTGCATTCAATTTGGCATTGAAGATCTGAAATTTGCAGCCTTGCCGCTTCATCATTGGGATAAAGAAAAGATGAATACCTTGTTTTTGAAGAAGGTTTAATATGTTCTGATTGGATTTTACATTGAGATAATCTCCGTGGTATTGACGATTCAGCGAAACCCTGCGGCGCACCTTGACCGCAGTCCACCCCTCCTCTGTCTCTCCTTCTTTACCCATTCTCCTGCTCCTGCTCCTGCTCCTGCTCCAAAGCGGGTGTTCCTTGAAACAGTCACAAATAACCAAACGAGGGGGAGATACCTTTTTTTAAATGGGGAAATAAATCTTAACCTGTACAGGTATGGGACACAGTCTTCTGACTTTTTATTTGTTCAATTCAATTTTCCCCTTATTCAACGTAAAGATTAGCACCTTCACTTCTGATATCATTTTAGCCGAATAAATGTTTGCAATTGTTTGTGATGTTTGTATCACAATTCAAATCGAAGTATTTTAGTAGCATCACATAATAAATTGAAGTATTTCTCGGAAGTTTAGAAACTATACATCATCTCTTCTCAATTTTCTTTCAACATTTTTTATTACATTTTGAGTTGATGAGAATTAATTTATTAATTATGTAATAAGAATTTTGGTTTCGTATAGACTATTAGTCATATATATATATATAGTAGATAGCTATAGATATTAAATTTGAAAAATTGTAAAATTAGATTCTTTAATATAATATGTCTTTTTTTACTTTAACATTTTATCTTATATATTCTTGTTGAACATATAAACTAAAAAAAGCTTAATTATTTGTTAGTTAAACATTCAAGTAGATATTTTATATTTCATTTACTAATCCATTTGTCGTTTCATCTCATCTAGATCTTCTCTCTATTTAACATCTCCCTAAAAATAACATTAGGTCAACTACTTGTAAGCATAGGAAAATTAGACATAATTCAAAACATGAAATGAGGTGAACAAAGGCAACTACAAAATCTTATCTCTTAAAACAATAAATCATATTCTAACAATGCAAGAATGGAAATACAAAATTGAATGCAAGGCAAATACTGAAATCAATAAACATCATATACAAACAACACCACAAAATATATTAGCTCTCAAATTCAAAACCAATTTGCTTCGAGACGCACGAAGATTCGAAGATTATGCTAATGGCAATGAGGAAGCATGACTCCTTTTATAGATTTCAAGACTTTGATGAACAATTAAAATCAAGACATTGATTGATATTGGATGGACAAGATTCAATAAAGTTTTTATGGTGAGGAAAACATAGTGAAATTTGTTGCTTTATTTGAAATGAGGATGGAATTGAAGACTTAATTAGCAATGAATGATTAAATAATCATTTAACTAAGTGCATGAGGGGATTACTAATAGAAGTTATTTTCTTCAAAAAATTGAATAGTTACCCCCCTCCTCCTTGGCTACGACTTTAGTTGCTTGAGGGTGTCTCATTTTCGAGCTAGTCCCACTATGTTTTATGATGTTTCTATTTTAGGACTTTGGCCCTAGTTTCTTTACTCTAGGCTTATGCCATATGACTATTGGGGAGTGAACTTTCCTCTCATTATTTATTATTAAGTTGTCATTAATGTATTGAAGTTAATTTAATTTTGTCAGAAATTTCATCAAAAAAATTAATACTTAATAGATTAAGAAAACATATTTAATTATAAAATAGTTGAAATTTTTTAATTTTAGGATTTGAACCTTGAAGGTGAGAACAACTATGATAGCCACCTTAATGGCATTACTGAGATGCACACAATTGTTATAGTTTATTATTTGTGAACTTTTGTGTTACTCTTACTAGACTTAGATGATGATCTACTATCCAAAATTTTTTTCAATAATATGTTCATGATCATTATCTTTATGTTAGCTTATTATTGTATCAATGGTATAAAATGGTGCTTTTTATAATGTTTACATGACTATATTTTCAATATTGATGCTTGACTTCCTTTCACTCCAGTTATATGACTATGATTATTTATGAGCTACCAATACTAACCAATCATGTTTTAGTATGGATCATGTCTAATGTATTTGTAGGAGGAGGAGAGACAATCATAGTCACTTCTGCAAGAGATCTATATGATGTTGCACTCCCACTCCTTGTCTTCTATTGTTTGTTTATATATATGTATATGTTTTTTCTTGTCTTAGTGATGCAGAGTTGCAAGTACCGGGTATTGATGCCACCTGACTACATAGATATGAGTGTTCCCATAAATCCTTGAAAAATGTTGATTTGGAGGTAGCACCAAGGTCCCCACAAGTATTCTCTTTGAACACAGGATCTTGTTTAGATGATTTACCCTATCCCAAGTCAGGCAAGATCATGTATGGGTTAAATATGAGTGTCTAGATTGTTATCCTTCAGGGTGTTCAATTGAGTTATAATAATGTGGTAAGTGCACCAAGATGGTGTACAAAAAAGTGAACACCATAGAAAAAAAGTGAAAAGTGCACATAATGTGATCACATTATGTGCACTTTTCATAAATTTCTAATATGGGCTTGGTTCATTATTGAGCCAAGCAAATAGTATTTTTAAAACTTCAAACTAAACATAACACGATCACATTTTTACCAATAAAAAATGTGATTGCATGTTTACTAGTGAAAATAAAATTTTGTTTGCCCATGGGCTAGATTATTTTTCATACCCAAATCCATAGACAAAAGAGGTTAAAGTGTTAAAAAAACCCACAAATGCAATCGAGTTTGGCTCCCTCAATCTCAAAGTCGTCTTGCTTGCTGGCAATCTTTGATGGCACCTCCACGAAAAGGTTAGTTATCTTTGTTTTTATTTTTTATATTGCATGTTGTATTATTTTAGGTTTTTTGTATTGATTTATGTTTTTTTATAATCATTTAATAATTAGATACATCTAGGCCTAGTAAACACAAAGGAAATTGAAGGTCGCCTCATGTCGAAGAAGCAAACATTAACCCTGAACAAACATCTCAAAATGAACCACAAAACCCTCAAGGGGTAGCCCCAAACACATAAAATCCTCAAATGGTTTCTGCTCAACAACCACCACCACATCCAGGGCATCCACGAATCCCATTGGTTCATGTGAATTCTAGTCAAGAAGACCTTGTTAATCATCTCACAAAAAATAGTGCCAAGATAACTAATTTGGTTCGTAGGTTAAGGTCTTCTAGTCTTGGCCACTACTCCACCCTAGTCGATAAATTAGAAAAAATGGCCACTAGTGCCAATAAGGTGACTAGGGAGGTGACTAAATAGGGTTCATGAGGGGATAGATGTCACACATATTATGCAGATGGGTTATCCTATGATCAAGTGAAAGATAAAAATAAATAAAAAAGGTGACATATGTGCTCTTTTCACCAATCCTTATACTAGCCTCATCCTAAAGGAAACCACCCCTCAATTTTATATTCATTGGTGTGGTCATAGGGGGATCAAATCAAATTTTTGGGATAGGTGGTATGTGGTGTTTAACCAACCACCCTGTAATAATAGTGAGGTGTCATTATATTTTTTTAGCAAATTATATTGTGACTTTATCCTTGATGAGAAGTTGAATTACTTTGACTTCTACTAGTTCCTAGATAGAGGGAAGGGATCTACATGGGATAGACCCAGGGCCCGTAGAGTCACCGAACCAAAGAAAAGGAAGTGTCTAGCAAAAAAACATTTTATTCATGTTGTTCTCCCCATAGTCCTAAAGGAGTCTACGAATTTATAAACTCTTCATGTAGTAGCATCATTGACTGATATCATCATTGAGAATGACACACAACTATCCCTAGGAGGGGTTGCATCAGATGCTCCACCATAGTCATCACAACCCATGCCACCTCCAGACCATCATCAAATATTCCATTTGGCTCAGCCCCCAACCCATTCAGGATATGTGCATCAATTTCCATGGTTTGTGCGATGAGCTAGATACTGATGTGGATGAGGATGGATCAACAACCCATTCATTTATACATTGTGGGAGAAGATTTCATGCATCTAGTGCTAAGGACATGACCCTTACTGATGATCTAATGACGGCGGTGTTTTCTGGAGGGGTGACAAAGGTTTGTTTATTTGTGTTTTGACATGTTATTAATTAATTTCACCTAAAATTGATAAAATGAGATATATTTGTATTTAAATAAGAATAGATATTGATACATGAGTTATGCATGTTGCAGGGTGCATTTGGTGATAAGAGCACACCTCGTAGTGTTCATTCAGGTAGACATGCACAAGTAGCTTGAGCACCTGAGGTAAAGAAAAAAATATTCACTAGAATAAAATAATACTTGTTGATTTGAAAATACTAATTCTTGATAAATATGTATATTTAATTCTTGTTTTATAGGGCTTGTATGCGAGTTAGGCATCCCAAATTGATGATGTGGCACTATCAGCCATTGACTTTGGCTTACAAAGTTTTGTGGTATCATATCTTGCACTCATCTTGTTTAAAATCTTAATATAACTCATGTAGTATCATATTTATTTCTCTTATGTTGCTTATGCTTTTGTTAGGATACCCCACATCCCCAAAGTCATTAGGAAAGAGGAAGAAATCATTGAGGACACCCAAACAAAAAAAAAGGTAAATAAGTTCAATTGTACTATATTTGTTAAAATAAATTATGATTGAAGATGATGAAATTTCTAGTCTATATTGATGAATGCACCTGACTTGTTTATTGTAAATGTATGTAGAAAGAAATGGGTTTCATAGAGATGATGAATGCACTAGATGTCGTTGATGTTCAGGAGAGGCAATAGGTAAAATTATCATAATTTATTTCAATTGTATTCTTATTTGTTCAAAAATATTAGAAATTGGGTTCCTTTCTATTTTGTTGTCATATGTTATGACTTTTCACATAGGAAATGGTCATAGTTGCATCATCATTAGTGGTTCCTCCTGATACTAAAGGACCACCACCAGCGGTATGTGTTAGAACTCTATATACCCACTTTAAACGTATGCATTTAAATATCCAATTACACGCATTTACAATTTTAGACTAATTGTCAACACTTGTCTATGTTATTAACTTGTGTCAATTGTCTTTTACATATCACAACCCCTTTGCCACTTTCTTTTGTTAGGAGTCCTACTCATCAAACAAGAGGTCAAAGACAACAGAGGAAGGAGGTATGGATTTCCATTATTGTTTTTTACTTGAAAGTGATTTATTGTGTTTTACCATTTCATTCAAGTATATAACATATGTAGTATTTTAAACCATGCAGGTAAACATCACAACAGTTTCATCAGTTGATGTGCCTCCTACTACCACAATAGTCCCAATTCCATCTTTGGTATGCATTTGTTCGTTATTCCATGTCTCTTATTTTTTAGTATGTCTTAATTATATCTATTTGTGCATTAATTTTATTAACCTGTTATAACCCCCATTATGAATGGTGGATTCTCTTCCCCTCCACTTTTCTACAAGCCCCATTCACTCGGTTTGGAACCCATGAACTTCATCATTAAGCCCTAGTGTAGAAGAATGAGATGAGGTAATAAACAATTCAATAATAAAATTTTAATTATAGTATTTTGATATTTATTTTGGATAACATATCTAACTTAGCATTTGAATTGTTCTTGTGTAGACATAGAGTGAACCACACAATGCTATGGAGAAGCTTCATTTTGATGATCCTACTTCATTATAGATTTTTATAGATGTATGTTATGTAGATACATCTTTGTGGTCATTGAATGACCAAATTTTATACATATTTGACATTTGTAGTGTTTATATTGACCTTCATATAGGTGATGCCACCTTTTGTAACTGTACTTTTGATTTGGCATATATGCTTTATTTAGACATGTACTCTCGATATTTGACCATAGTTAATTGGACATGAAACTTGATATTTGATACTATTTGTTCATTATGAAAATGTGTTTTGTCAATGATTTTTCACAACAAGAGTAGTGGTCAAGTTTACAGATGCCATGTATTGTTTTCAGTTTTAGATTTTCAACATGTTTGTAATAATAATATATATTAAATGTTTAGATGCATAACAGAGAAGAAAAACTTTAAAAATGAACAAGATGAGCTTGCTAATGTTGAATATATGAGCCAATGTCAAGCTACATACCAAATGGATTTGGTCTTACAACTGATCTTGATGACACAAATAAAAAACAAAGACAAAATATTGTGAGAGTTTAACCTTTTTCATTGATTTAATGGTTATATATTGTTATGCTCAATGATGAAGATATATGGTTATAAATTTGGTTGTTGAAGACATAGACCTTGATATGTAGGAAGGCTTTATTGTCACAAATGAGCTTGATAATTTTGAATTGATGAACCAATGTCAGGATATACCAGATGGATTTACTCTTACAACTAATCTTGATGACACAAATCAAAATCAAAGACAAAATATTGTGAGAGTTCTACCATTTTCATTGATTTAATGGTTATATATTGTTATGCTCAGTGTTGAAGATATGTTGTTAAATAAATTTGGTTGTTCAAGATATAGACCTCGATATGTAGAAAGGTTTCACTATCACAAATGAGCTTGATAATGTTGAATTTATGAACTAATGTCAAGATAAACTAGATGCATTTAGTCTTACAACTGATCTCGATGACATAATTCAAAATCAAAGACAAAATGTTATGAGACAATCAATTTGACTATAATGTTAGCTCTAGGTGGGTGGGTGAACCCTAGGGACACCCTTGTTTCAATTGTAGAGTGTCTAGAACTATAGTGACCACCATGCACCAAAGTGTCTCCAAGGTGCACTAAGCACTTTTCAGTTGTCATCTTGTAATGGTCATATCTTGGAGCTCATGAGGGATATTAGATGGGACCATGTTGAGGAACCCTATAGTAACCTATCTTAGTTATGAGAGATTCCAAATGGATTTGATTTGGTACAACATTCTCGCTTGATGCCAAAACTTGCAATGCTACTTAGTGAATTGGAGCAGCATTGTATATCTTTCCAATCATTCATTGTGGCATCGATTTGACTATTTTATAAGCTCAAGATGGGTGGGTGAACCCTAGGGGTACCCTTGTTTTAGCCATAGAGTGTCTAGAACAATCGTGACTACCATGCGTCAAAGTGTCTCCAAGGTGCACTAAGTGCTTTTCAATTGCCATCTTGTAATGGTTATATCTTAGAGCTTGTGAGAGATATAAACAAACTATTAGATGGTCCAAGACCATGTGGATGAACCCTACAACAACCTATCTCAGTTTTGAGAGATTCCAAATGGATTTGATTTGTGACAACATTGTCGCTTGATGCCAAAACTTGCAGTGTTGCTTAGTGAATTGGAGCAACATTGCATGTCTTTCCAATGATTCATCATGGCATCAATTCAACTATTATATTAGCTTTGGATGGGTAGGTGAACCCCAGGTACACCCTTTTTCCAATTGCAAAGTGTTTAGAACAATCACGACCACCATGCATTGAAGTGTCTCCAAGGTACACTAAGCACTTGTCAACTGCCATCTTATAATGGTCATATCTCAAATCTCATTAGAGCTATAGAAAAACTATTAGATGGTACATGGTTGTGCTGACAATTCCTACAGTAACCTATTTTAGTTTTGAGAGATTCGAAATGGATTTGATTTGGCACAACATTCTCACTTGATGTTAAAACTTGTAGTGTTGCTCAGTGAATTGAAGCAACATTGCATATCTTTCCAACTATTCATTGCGACATCGATTCAACTATTGTGTTAGCTCTAAATTAGCATGTGAACCTTAAGGACACCCTTGTTTCAGTCGTAGAGTGTCTAGAATAATCATGAGCACCATGCACCTAAGTGTCTCCAAGGTGCACTAAGAGCTTTTCAACTACCATCTTGTAATTGTCATATCTCATAGCTCATTAGGGCTATAGACTAGTCAGATGGTACAAGACCATGTTGATCAACCTTTCTATTCTCCTCTATGCTTTCATGTGCATGAATGAATGCTATGTGCACAAAAATTAAGATATGTATTGAGTGGTGGGGCAATTTTACTTCATTTTGAGGCTTTAGTGTATAATTTTTAACAAGATCAACAATGAAGACAATTGTGCTGAGGCAAAAATGTCCTTACATATCTTAAATTGCTCATCTAACCATCTAGCTCTATATGTATGGTCTATGTACTCATATACTAGTTTCTCTTGAAATAATTTAATAAAACCAACTGTACATATATAATTTTTCACTAACTCATACCTCTTTAATTTTTTTCCATCTTTAACATCATATGCAACCGACTTGTACTTTCCAACATAAACTATTTTTTTACCAATTTCATGTGTGTTGTCTACATGTTTGCATGTTTGCAACTTTTGTAAACCACCACATTTATCACAAGATCTTTCAAACACATAGCCTTATAATAAATGTTTTCATCATCTCATGTGCATAGTATACTTGTAATAAAATCTCTTAGTCACTTTGGAGGTTCTTTTAGACCACATTGCTACAAAACATCATTAGTGTGAAAATTACAACATATAGAATGATAAATATCAAAATTCATGGGAAATTTAACATGGACCCTACACCAACATGTGGTGAGTGTATGATTAATCTTAACATAAAATGGTTTTGTCATCTCAAAAACCTTTGGTTGATTTTAATTTGAGGAAGAAAACTTTTATAAAATTGTGTTTGAGTCATATCTAAAAAGTGTTTTGGATGTGGGTCACGTTTTGTACTCCCAATTCACCTTTGGACAACATCTTTTTGGTTTGGTGAAACCCTTTTGCCATCAAACCAAAAAAATGTAGTTAATATTCTTAGAGCATCAATAACAAACTTGTCCTTACGTGGGAATCTACCTAAGAATGACCAAAGATGATCATTAATGTTAGGACCCTCAATTTTATCTCACCTCTCCAAGGCTTTGTGTAATGGTGTTCTACTTATCTTTAATGTCTTGCTTGTTCTACTTATCATATGGGATTTTTTCATTTCCTTTACCATTATGGTTGATGTGAGGACACATTGACTTACATTAGCATCTTTAGTACATGATTTGGAACCAATGGCTTGATATGAGTTTAAAGGTTTCTCATAATGCTTCTTTCACTACTATTTTTAGATCTCTAAATTTCAGATTTTAATCATTTCAACAACTACTTGACATCTTCCACTTACATTTAATTTTTCAAAATAGTTATTCTATATCTTTTAACAATTCTTCTACAATTTTATTCTGACATCTTATCATGCTTTGGCCTCAAAATATTTTCATCAATGTCAATTAGAAACTTTGAGTTTCTACAAATTATTCTAAGAGTTGTAGACAATGGTGCATTACATACATTAGGTGCAATAGGTGATTTAGGTGCATTGCCATCATTAAGTGAATTACATGCATTACATGAATTAGGTGCATAAGGTGAATATGGTTCATTATGTGAATTATGTGCAAGAGGTGAAATAGGTGTGTGCTCTTGAATTTCAATTAGTGTGTGCTCTTGAATTTCAATTGGTGTGTGCTCTTGAATCTCATTCACTACATTAAGTGTATTAATTTTAATTGGTGTGTGCTCTTGAAATTCATTTGATACATTTAGATGCATTCATCATTTCAATATTAATTGGTGCATTCTCATGAGTCACATCGTGTATGTTTGATACTCTAGCTTAACGCAATCTCCTCATATGATCCCTTTGTTTTTCCTTCATTGTGTCTGGTCCCTCAATTGATCTTCTCTTGTTCTTTCCCACTATTGATAACCTACAAAATAATAACAAAATTACAACATTTTTTTATAATACCAACTAAAATTAGTATAACAGCATGAACATAAAATCAATAAACAACTCAATTCAATCATTTTCTATAAAGGTGAAGTTACAATGATTATAAAAACCTAAACAAGACACCCAAAAACATAAAAGTTTAGAAGACATAAAAAAGTGTGTACATGTGGCAAAACATCCAATGACACAACAATAGGACCTTGCAGCAACTTCCAATGGCTATTTAAGGTCATTAAGAAGTTAATATTTGCATAATGTGAAAAAATCAATCACGTTATAAAGAGTTAACTCATTGTAACTAGTTCTCCATAACCCTATTAGGTTATGCAGAACCAGAAGCAATGAAAAATATTGAGAGTGAGAGAGAGATTGAGAGAGCTCTAGATGGGGAGAGAGAGGGGGGGGGATAGGTTTGGTTGGGGAGTGAGAGGAAGAGAGAGGTGGTGTGTGTGTGTGTGTGTGTGTGTGTGTGTGTGTGTGTGTGTGTGTGTGTGTGTGAGAGAGAGAGAGAGAGAGAGAGAGAGAAGGGGAAATGATGAGGAGAGAGAAATAGTGAGAAGGAGCGATGGAGAGAAGGGTATAGGATGAAAGACATGATATCATGGAGATATAGAGGGAATGAGTAAAAGAGAGTGATGGAGAGAGAGAGAGAGAGAGAGAGAGAGAGAGAGAGAGAGAGAGAGAGAGAGAGAGAGAGAGAGAGAAGGTAAGGAAGGAGAAAGCAAAACTGTCGATAGATGATATAAACATATTTTTATATGTATATATCTAGAGACATATTACATTTATATTTATATAAGTATATTTATATATATTTAAAGATAAATGAAATATAAATATGCCAGTGTATATATAATGTTAATGAGAAGTGGCAATTGACTTTAGTTTTATACGCATATAACATGATCACGTTATGGATAGTATAAGAATTGAGTTTTACTATTGATAACATGATCATGTTATTTAAATAGTAAATCACAATCATGTTTAGGCTTGGTAATAGGCTTGTTAACCTACCCAAAGGCTTGGGTTGATGTTTTCCCTCCATTTTTGTTTCTTTAGATATTTTTTCATCTTCTAAGATCAATTCTCATCTTTGACTTCATCAGGTTTGCAAATGGTGAACTATGTCTCTCTAAAATTACCACCATAATCTCACACTTAATCTTACCTTTCTAACCATATCATTTTTTTTTAAAAATTGTACAACATTGGCATTTTGAAGTTAATTTTTCTATATCACTATCTTCGCAGTCCTCTGAAATATGTCTACCATGTTTTTAATAACTTTTGATCTACTCAACCAAATGGAAAATAAATTATATATTATTGTTGTAAACTTGATTCTATACACCCAAAAATAAAACTTTTGATTTTAGATTATTTTGATGGAAGTTATGCCCAACGCACAAATATGTACCATAATTTCAAGATAGGGACACTTCAAAAAAATCATTAAAAAAATACTACTCATCAAAAAATTATGAAAAAGTACATAACTTCTAGATCTCACTTTGACCTATCATCCTACCAAAGGGTTTTTCAAAATACTAAATATAACTATATGTTTTGTTGAGTGCACAGAAATAATTGTGTTGTATTTTTTAGCCAAAAATAGGAACATTTTTTTGTGCACATGAAGTTTGACTTTCTTAATCTTATACATTTTTAAAAAATCTTAGTAGTTTAGAAAATAGATTTAGAGTATTGCAATTTTTGTGTTTTACACATTTTCTCATTCAGAGTGCATGATCCTCAAATGGGTCTTCCAAGATTAGGTTTATCTAATTTTAGAAAAAGGTGTCCAATTATACCCCCCTTTTTGCACACCATCTGTTGATTGATGGAGGAATAAACAAGATACTGAGAGGGGCGGGGTGGGGGGGGGGGTGTGAATCAGAATCTAAAACACTTTCTTACTTTTCACCAATTCATTCACACCTATCAATAATTTGTGCATGTAAAATTGTTGCAACATATAAATCTGATCAATCACATGCATGAAAGTAAAACACATAATACAATATTTGTTACCCAAAAACCCTCTAAGCTGAAGGTAAAATTGGGGTGGGGTGGGGATGACAACCACAAATCTTCACTACTTTAGTAATAAAGTTAACCAATTAAGGTTACAATGTTTGAGAATAAAATATGATCTACCCTATGAGGAGTCTACCCTGTTAAAGGCTTAAGAGACTACTAGGTCTCACCTTGTTAGAGGATTTAATACGTATGATAAAGTAAGGACTTTGTTAGCATATTTGCAAAGATCACAGTGGGACCTTGCAACAACTTGCAATAGCTATTTAAGGTTGTTAAGAAGTTAATATTTGCATAATGTGAAAAATTCAAACTGTGTTATAAAGAGTTAACTCATTGCAACTAGTTCTCCATAACCCCATTAGGTTATACAGAACCAGAAGCAATGAAAAGCATTGAGAGTGAGAGAGTGTGAGAGAGCTCCATATGGAGAGAGAGAGGGGGGGGGGGGGGGATAGGTTAGGTTGGGGAGAGAGAGGAAGAGAGAGGTGATGTGTGTGTGTGTGTGTGTGTGTGTGTGTGTGTGTGAGAGAGAGAGAGAGAGAGAGAGAGAGAGAGGCAGTGGTGGAGACAAGGGTATAGGAAGAAAGAGGGGATATCATGGAGAGACTGAGTGAGTGAGTGAAAGAGAGTGACAGAGAGAAGGGGATAGAAAGAGAGAGTAGAGAGAGAGAGAGGGGGGGTAAGGAAGGAGAAAGCAAAAATGTAGATAGATGATATAAACACAATTTTATATGTATATATCTAGAGACATATTACATTTATATATATATATATATATATATATATATATATATATATATAATGTTAATGAGAAGTGACAATTGACTTTAGTTTTATACACATATAACATGATCACGTTATGGATAGTATGAGAAATGAGTTTTACTATTCATAATGTGATCATGTTATTTAAATAGTAAACCACAATCATGTTTAGGCTTGGTAATAGGCTCGTTAACATACCCAAAGGCTTGGATTGATATTTTCCCTCCATTTTTGTTTCTTTAGATATTTTTTCATCTTCTAAGATCAATTCTCATCTTTGACTTCATCAGGTTTGCAAATGGTGAACTGGACATCTCTAAAATTACCACCATAAGCTCACACGTTATCTTACCTTTCTAACCATATAAATTTTTAAATTTTTATACAACATTAGCATTTTGAAGTTAATTTTTCTATATCAACGTCTTCACAATCCCTTGAAATATATGTCTACCTTGTTTTTAATAACTTTTGATTTACTTAACCAAATGGAAAATCAATTATATATTATTATTGTAAACTTGATTCTATACACCCAAAAAACAAAACTTTTGATTTTAGATTATTTTGATGCAAGTTATGCCCAATGCACAAATATGTACCATAATTTTAGGATAGGGTCATTTCAAAAAAAAATTTAAAAAAACTACTCATCATAAAATTATGAAAAAGTACACAACTTCTAGATCTCACTCTGACCTATCATCCTACCAAAGGGTTTTTCAAAATACTAAATATAACTATATGTTTCATTGAGTGCACAGAAACAATTATGTTGTATTTTTTAGCCAAAAATAGGAATAGTTTTTTGTGCATGTGGGGTTTGACCCTCTTAATCTTATACATTTAAAAAAATCTTAGTAGTTTAGAAACTAGATTTAGAGTACTACAGTTTTGTGTTTTACACATTTTCTCATTTAGAGTGCATGATCTTCAAATGGGTCTTCTAAGATTAGGTTTACTGATTTCAAAAAAAGGTGTCCACTTATACCCCTCTTTTTGCACACCATTTTTTGATTGATGGAAGAATAAACAAGATAAACTAGATACTGAGAGGGGGAGGGGGGGTGTTGAATCATAATCTATAACACTTTCTTACTTTTCACCAATTCATTCACACCTATCAATAATTTGTGCATGTAAAACTGTTGTAACATATAAATTTGATCAATCACATGCATGAAAGTAAAACACATGACACAATATTTGTTACCCAAAAACCCTCCAAGGTGAAGGTAAAACTAGGGCGGGGATGACACCCACAAATCTTCACTACTATAGTAATAAAGTTAACCAGTTAAGGTTACAATGTTTGACTATAAAATATGATCTACCTTTTGAGGAGTCTACTATGTTAAAGGCTTAAGAGACTGTGAGGTCTCATCTTGTTAGAGGATTTAACACTTACAATAAAGTAAGGACTCCATTAGGAGATTTACAAAGATTTGTTAAGATCACTCTATTAAGAGATTTACCCTAGTTCAAGTCAGTTAAAACTGATTCAATACCTAACTCTTGGTTTTCTCTACAAGCTGATTTCAAGTCTTCTCCTTGCTAATTGATCCTCTCCTCTAATCTAATATGATTTTCTTTCCCTTTCACTTCACTTTTGTGACTAGGTCACTTCTTCTAATAGATGATAATATAACCCTTTATCGACTTCTGATATATTCTCAAATCTTCTCTTGCATAACACTTGTAGTTTGCATGCACACACTTCTATTTCCTTGCTCTTATTTCACATACTTATGATCTAGGTTAAGGTCATCGCTATATAAATAATTTCATAAAGAGTTTTCTAGATGATTCCACAATAGCCTCTTCATCTTGATTTTCAAACACACAACCTAGGGATCTATTATCCATGTCATGTAAATGTTCTTAAACAACCTTGAAAAAATTTAAATATTCCTTCCAAATCGGCCTGATAATCATTTTGCCTCAAACTCTATTCCATTCCCAACTTTTATGTAAACTCTGCATTGCTCAATCTTTACTACTTCTTGATGCTCGACATTATTGTTGCTCGTTCTATATCACCCTTCTGATGTTTGACATGTGTTTGCTTGACACACACTATTTAACTTGATACTTGTATACTTGAAATTTTCTTAGTTGCTAATGAGCTCAACTCATATATAAAATACTCTGTGACCAAAAACTTACTCGGATCCTATAGAGCTCAGTACATACTCACTTATGTACATGACTCAACCTATGTAGAGTAGCTCAGTCACAGTGATGACCAATTGACTCTACCTTGTAAATGACTAAGTGGTTGACACTAATACACAACAATGGTTAGAGATACCAACACCATCTTGTTGTACTTATCCAATGGTCTTAATTATTTTGTGACAGCTATACTTTTCTATCATGATCCTTCTTGTGTTTGTAATAAAGGTTCATGTGGTAGTAATAGGATATGGTTAATATGTATATTAATTATTTTGTAAAACATTCTATATAAAAAAAATGATTAAATAACTATTATTACTTCCTATTATGGGTAGGTAAACTTATGGAATTATTTAGCTCAATAAATAACTAATAAAAAAATTGAATAACCATCAACATTTAAGATTTTTGTGGTTTTTTATTTTTTTAAAGTTTTAATTTTAAGTACATTTACTAAAATGAAAAAGGCTTATTTATTAAAAATATTATTGGGTGAGCTAAAAAATAGCAAGGAGAAAATTGTTTTTTCCAAACCAAAATTGAAGAAAATTCAAAAGTGGAAAGTTTCTAAAATGTCCATGACCTCCATGTTTGTGGCTTTTTATCTGTGTTTTTGGGAGATTTTTTTTTGACATACCAAAAAACTTCCTTCTCTGTGGTAGGATAAGTCTATTGAGATCTCTATATTTTCCACTATAATACTTCTATTTATTTTGCAGAGGGTTTCTCAATAATATTTTATAGTTTTATTCAAATTGTTATATTTACATTGTTCTATCATTTGATCTTCCAAAAAAATAGATTTGATGTACAATGCAACTAGCCTTGGCTACAAATTCACCAGAAAAAAGGAGAGGAGATGGAGAAGGAAGATGTTGTTGAGGCATAGATAAAACAAACTATTTTAGGTAGCTTATTCCTACCACATCCAACATAACCTATTCATGGAATGAATGCCTTAGACTAGAGGGACTTTATTAGGTAGGCAATTATGGCCTCCCACGATCCATAATGTGCGAGGTCACAAGTGAAATGATAGGTCACATATTGTTGTTGTAATTGTGGAGAAGGCATCCCACCCTACAATATTGGACCTCATTGCCCATGAAGCAATTTTGATGCCTATTTTATCTTCTCTATCCCAAAGCCTATTCCAGTTCCATGTATAGTTCCAGATCCAGTCTTAGCAACACAAGATCCAGTTCCATTTTATTGGGGCAATAGAAAAGTCAAAAGTAGGAGAGGTATAGGTAACAACAAGAAAAAAATATTGTCAAAGCATCATACTTGATTTTAGTAGAAACACCATTAACATCAACAAATGGAGATCGAGAGACAGTTTAAGGTTAATTTCATGCCATGGAAATTAATCAGTTGATCCCTATTTTGAAGAGTAGGGAATTTGGATCTACATATGGAACCTATGGATATGTTGCCTCCTAATTGGTTGGTGAGATCTATGGGGGCATTGGGTAAACCTCATTAATTAGCTTTTAGTCAAAAAAATATCAAAGCAAAAATCAGAAAAGAAAATTAGTGAATTTATTTGTTAGGGTTTTTATTTTGTGAAATTTTAAACAAGGGAAATGACATCACCAAATTTTATTGTTAGGGTTAAGAGATGGTCTCTTAGGCCAATAATCCTGATATAAAGTATTAAATAAATGTACTAGGGCCATTTATTAAAAACAAAGTGGACATTATTTCACACACCATAGGGAGATTTTGGGTCTTTTAATTGAGTGTAGCACACCACACATCGTGGCTCTACTTTACAATTTGAATACAAAAATATCACAACAACAACAACACACCTATTGATATATTATTTATACTTCACTCTAATACTAGTATTGCAATCTAAAGACATGATCCATTATCTTATTCTAGAAAGCAAGTTCCATAACCCATGATGATCACGTCCACCATAGTTGTTGCACTCTATAAAAACTTCAACATGAGAATTAGGGTGTTAATGATGTTAAGGTCATCATGAAACACCCCAATTATCAACAAACTAATACAATTATATATATACATACATACATACATATAGACACACACACACACAGACACACACACACACACACACACATATATATACATCTATATAAATAAATAAATAAATAAATATATAAATATATATATATATATATATATATATATATATATATGTATATATATATATATATATATCTATATATATATGTATGTATATATATATATATGTATATATATATACATATATATATACATGTATATATATATGTATACATGTATATATACATATGTATACATGTATATATATGTATATATATATATACATATATGTATATATACATGTATATATATATATACATGTATATACATGTATATATATATATACATATACATGTATACATATGTATATATACATGTATACATATATATATACATGTATACATACATATATATACATGTATACATATATATATACATATGTATACATGTATATGTATATATATATACATGTATATATATACATATACATGTATACATATGTATATATATGTATGTATACATGTATATATATATACATGTATATATATACATATACATGTATACATATGTATACATATATATATATATACATATTATATATATATACATATGTATATATATATACATATGTATATATATATACATATGTATATATATATGTATATGTATATATGTATGTATATATATATGTATGTATGTATCTATATATATGTATATATGTATATATATATATATATGTATGTATGTATGTATGTATGTATGTATGTATGTATGTATGTATGGAGTTTCTCATCCACATCTCTCTCTTTGGGAAAATTAATACACCTGCTCCATCTTGCACACATGACATATGCAACAAAATCTACTATTTTAGAACTAATAAATAAGAATAAGAAATGATCAATGTGACCAATGTTTAGATTTCCTAGGATCAAACTAAGCTTGTTCTATGTCTTTGTGATGTCCATTACAATACCTTCTAGAATATTGCCCACATAATTTCCAAGGGATATAGATGTCATGTAGGTACTTCCCAAGCTTTTAAGCCTATTTGGTGCTTGCCCATTAAAAAACTCAAGTTGACCCACATACATGAACACCTCTGAGGCATCAATGAGGCCATATTGAGGAATTTACTAAAATATGCTCAAAGAATTGGGGCTATTTGGGTGGCTAACATACTTCATTTTGTATATCTCAACTACACCAACTTCCAACATAGCAATCTTTCCATTTATTAGCTCCCCACACATTATTTTAAGCTCTCTCAAACCCTTTGGGTTGCCTGTAATTTTGTAAGCAAGAGTGACCAAGAGCCCTCATGCATCTATGTTCATTGTAGCTCCCTACTCTACAATCAAGGATTCCATTTGAGTGGACACCATAAAGTAGATGATTGTGTATAGCTATATGGGCAACATATGCATGATGCACTTGACCTCCTCCACTTGAGTTACTAGATTACATTATCAATCAAAGGAGAATATCAGTCAAAATTAGAAGCAATGAACAATATAGTACCCCCTTCCACTGACATGTTATTTGAATGATGCATACCTATCTCATGATCCTTTCTTCATGACCTTCTCTAAGCTTCCTATCCTATCAAGAAATGTGTCAATCTTACCTATAAAATTTCATTTCTACTCTTTCTCTTGTCATGTGGCTCCACTTTTGAATGTGTGTTGTAACTCAAAGAAGGAAAGACATTATATACATACCAAGCCACTACTCTGGACTGCATTGTAAATTGAGTCCACTAGGATACTAAGGAATTTTGATAAGATTAGTTGACCACACACTCCTTTCAAGTTTCCATTCCAACATGTCAAATCTAAATTTAAGTGGAAAACTATACAAATAAACTTTCAATGTTTCTTTTTTGGGGTCATAATGGTTAATAGTATCTGATTTAGAACCTACAAAGTTCTAATCCTCATTCTCAAATTCCAATTCATTAGAAAAAGTTGAAGATAATTACATGACATCTAGACTTTGATACAAATAGTAGCCTACACGCTTAATTCTAATAGTAAACAAATTGCTACGTGTTGTCAATTGTAAATAGTAAATGAGACATCATATTTCTCTCTTGCCAATACACATCATGGATATATGATATGTGTCCCTTATATGCAAATAACATGTGTCAATCATCTACAATATACACTTACCATGAAAAAATGTGTAAGAGAGTATGCATGATAGATTGAGTGATGCACATAAGGAACCTATATAAGTTTAGTTTGTGGATTACTGAGTGAAGATTTAGAGGCATGAAAGGAATTGTAATAGCAAATCTTAATTTACTAAAAAAAAATTAAAGAAAATATGTAAAGTTAAATTCCACAAACCTTTGCCAAAATGTGACAAATGTATGAAGATAAAAATATATATGCTCACTTATCATAACTATTGTTCTGCTAACATAAAGATCTTTTTTTTCTTAAAGTAAAAATTAAAATATGAACTTGAAATTTTTTCCATTCACTGTATTTTTTATAAGTCAAAATTTCAAAGTTTTATATACTTTATTTTTTAGAATTTTGTTTGATTTCATTTTCTTCTACTTTTAAAAAGCATCATTCATTATAAAATGTATTTTTTATTAAAAAATAAATAACAAATATAAATATTTAAATTTTAATTACAAATATCATTATATATTTTTAATACGCTATTATTTTTTTAATTTGATTGAATTTTTAAATAGTAACACATTATTATTTTTATTTTATATATTTACTTAGAATACCTTTTTAATTTTTTGCAATAAAATCATAAGATTGATGAGAATTTTTAAAAATAAATAATTTGATAATTTCTAGTATCAATGATTAGAGCACAATTTATAATTATCAATAAAATTTAGACTTTACTTCTAACATGTTTTAACATTCAATTTATCTAATAAATAGGAGATATCCTGCACAACAAGTCAATTTGTGATATTTCTATCAAGATTCAATTGTTCCATTCATTTGTTACTAAAAAAGCAACAACAACTTGGGATATAAGGCACTTGCAATTCATTGAATAAAATTTAGTGGGTTTATACCAAAAATTACATTTTCATTTGTATGGCAAAAAAATGAAGCATATTGTTATTTTAATTTCTACATCCTTTGAAATCATATCAAAATGGTTACTTGTTTTAATCTATGCACCTTTAACTATTGCATGAATTCATTATGATTCCACATTTTGTATCACGAATGTTACCATAATATTTAAATTCAAATAGATCCTATCAATCTATTAATTTTGCCTAATCCTAACTCTGAATGCATTACGTTATTGTACTATTGGAAGGAACTATGATGCTTTGTATCCCTTGTTAGGTTAGTGTCTAGATAGACTTTTACAAACTTAAAAAAGTTGGAGCCAATACAAGTAGGATTTATTAGGTTTTATTTTTTCACTCATTTTTTTAAAAGTAAAAGTGGGCTAGCCAGTATATATATATATATATATATATATATATATATATATATATATATATATATATATATAATTAATAAAACCTTATTCAAAGACTCACCTTGAATTTTTATATATATTTTACTCTTTAATACTTGAATTTTATATTATATATATATATATATATTCACTCTTTAATACTTGAATTTTAATGATTATTTCTTAAACTTGTTAATATAGGTCTACAATGTGTGTGTGTGTGTGTAAATACTTACATTTATAATATATTTACATGTATTAAATAAAACTTCTGGTAAATAAAAATTCCAAAAAAAAGTGGGTGGGAAATGAGAAAAGAAAATGATCCTTTAGAATAACTATTATTTTCCAAAGTTTAAGGAGATTTAAACCCAAGATCTCCAAGATGAAAGGATTTCTATTTACCATTGTGTTGTAAGGTGTTCCTTAGTATCTTCAACCTTGCATACAATACTTAAACAACTCGTGTTAGTTATTTTAATTAGTAAAAATAAATTTAAATGAGTATATTTTGATGCAGTACAAGGTTAAGTGCACCCCCTTTGAAGTGACCTACCTACCGACCCCCCCCCCGCCCCACCCCCCACCAAAAAAAAAAAAAAACCACACAACAAAAATATAACAATAGCATAGATATTCAGATCAATTGCAACACACATTCTCATAATATAATCATAAGATATACATCCAACATGCTAGGCTATAAGGTCATCCTAGTTATAGCCATTACAAAGAAGAATGCAACTTAATCCTCATATAAAGAGATCCAACTCTCATCTATCATCCCTCAAGATGATCCTAGCTATTCCATGCTAACTGATGAGTGCCAATTGTGACATAGTTAGGCTTATAGATAGGATACTTTTCATATACTTTCAAGTACATTTTAAAGATCTTGTATGCTATTAAACATACTCTAGGTAATGATTATGGACAATATGTGGAATTTTATAATTATTATTATATGCTAATATAAATATGTCTTTCTGCTATGCCATGTTTGAATACTTATTGTTCTAATGCTAGTATGGTATATGTTTTGGAATTATGTGCCTAAGTATTTCTTGAAGTCATAATTGTTATGAGTCCTGCAACCACCAAGAGAATTTTTGCATTAACTCCATTTAATGTTGAATGAATGCATGGATGAAATGATGAATGATGTGTGAGGTTCTATATTGAGCTAACCCATAATTGTAGAATAATTAGTTAGATCCAAGTACCAGAAGATGAGGAGAAGATGTAGCTATCATTTAAAGACAGCTTTAGGACCATGTCAAAGAAGGATTCTTCAACAACAAATAAGGAAGTGACTGATAGATTGACCACCACTTGGTGAGATGCATTAAAGCTACTAAGGAAGACTTGTAGTTTGTTACAAATCCAACCATAGTGCTCATTTATGGTCCATCAATCTAGGATGATGGTTCATTAACTCCTCCAACAATCTGATGTCTTCTCCTTCTCATATTGATCATTCTCCATTGTAAGGAGATAAAACTATAATAAATATCTCCCCATTCCTTGGGAGCATTTAGTTTTAGATTACGATAAAAACAAGTTTTGAAGGGACCCCAAAACCCTTTCACATCCTCAAAAAAAGGAAAAAACAAGCCATCCAACAGGATAAACCTACTAAAATGTAGAACCAAAATCAGGTTTTATAGGGACTTGAAACCATTAACAAAGTCCAAATAAAGTACCCAGGTTTTACAAGGACCTGGAACCGTTAGTACATATTAAAAACTAAAAGCCAAAAAATAGGACCAAACACTGTACATATTAAAAACTAAAAGCCAGAAAATAGGACCAAACACAGGAACCAAAAGTAACAACCAGCTAATAGGACCTGAATAGAAACCTGACTAGAGAAGAAGACCCAGGAAGCTATTGCAGTTTTGTAATCATCTTAACTGCCTCCTTACCAATATTTGTTGTGTCCTAGATGGAGTTAGTAGTCGAAGATGTAGCAGCAATCAAAGCTTTCTTCCTCAAACTCCATCTAGTCCTCTTGCTTGGGCCCTTTGAAGATATGGTTCCTTCATTAGCTCTTTTGCCCAAAGTCGCTGTAGCTACATAGATGCTTGAGGTAACTTGCTCCATTTTTGTTCCACTCTCCTTGATGAGCACCCTAAGATTTTGCTCATAATCCTTCAATTTTTTCGGGATATCTCCCATTTGCACCTCCATGTGTTAAATAATAACCCGATCAGCCTCCTGGTTATGTTGCAAGAAATCCACTTTCTTCTTCAGCCCCATAATTTCATTGTATAACCAGGAGTTGAACTGAAGGAAAGAGTTAGCTTTTTGTTTAGCAAAGTGAAGGAAGGAAAGTTTGGTTTCCCTCGCTGAGGATTCACCCACGTCATCAGCAGTAGTTTAGTTAAGATTTTATGAATAAAAGGTGTCTTTGTCATTCTTACAAAAATATAGATAACAAATTGATATGCATTGTATTTACTAAGTTCGTGAGCAAGCTATTGTATTGTTGAAATTTGTATCTATAAAGTTATGAAGCTTTTCTCCTAAATCTATTGTGTTAATTTGGACACTACCTAAGGGGGGCCCACTTAGGAAGTTGTCTCCTTTTATTTTTTAGTATGTATGCTAACTGCCAATATTTTTAGTTATGCTTTCTATATTATTTCCATAAGCAACTTTGTGTGATTGTTCTTGTAACCAATAGAAACATAGAGTTGTTTGTTGTTCTTGCAACCACTAGGAACAGAGTAACATTTTATTTTCTTCTAAAAGATGATATTAGGTTTTATTTCTAACAATAGAATTTAGATTAATTTTATTCCCAACGTTTACATTCTAACATGATAGGCTTAGGTATAAACTATGTCTAAAAGATGAACTATATGCATATATCGCACTGACCCATTTTAAGTTTAACATACCTAGAATGATGAGTAAATGATGTCTTAGGTCATAATTTGACTACTAGTTGAGATGTATAATCCATGAGGAAAGGAATATTTATTCCTAAGTCATAAACCATATCTTGGACACTATCTTTTTGGTGCCATTGTCAGGGATGGTATCAAACTAAGCACTTATCTTAGACATAATAGTTGTAATTTCTATTTCTATCTTTATAGAGGATTTAGAATTCCTCTGATAAGAATAGGGTTACTTTTACTTCATGCATAGAAGAAGGGGCCACCTTGGGAGATTCATTCTACATAGAACCCCATTAAAATAGAAGAATTTTTTGAACCCGAGATAGAAATTCCCCAAGAAGAAGAATAATCATTGGAAAATCCATTTGTAGACACCCAAGAATAATTTCCTTCACCCCCATTCTCAAAGAATCATTGCATTTGAATGACCTCTTTGCCAAACCAAAATATCAAGATCATTTGTCTCTTGTTATCTATCAACTAGGACATCAAAAAGGACCACCACCTCCACCACCCAAGATGGAACACCCCACTTTTCCCTTTCCTATTCCTAACCTACATGACAATAATAATTTGAATAATATCCTTGCTTCTATACTCCCAAATTTTTATGGCCTCATTAATGAAGATCTTGATACCTTCCTCTTTGAGTTTGACATTCTTTATCAAAGTTATGATTATATGATGGATCTCCATAAATTAAGTGTTGACAATTGGCTAATGAAGATATGTAATTATTTTCATTTATGGAAAAATATGATGCACATGCTTGTAGAAAACCTCATAAATAAAGATACTTAGCTTTTGGTACTCAAAAAATTGTCTAAGTATGAAATTGGTTTATAGTACTGTATTGTTTTGTATGTAACTTGTTACTGACATCATATTGTGACTAGCAAAGTTGGATAGAGATATTATACATGTTGATGATGATGTGTATAACCTCAGACACTAGTATGAACTATAAAGACAAGAGATATTCACATTTTACTAGTGAAACAGAATAATGGAATTAAAGGAAAGGAATTATTTGGTTTACAAAATAATTACTTGACCAATTAGGGCCGACATCCTAGATGTTTACTCTAAGTTGGAAAAGTATATTATGGTCTTAGCTAACCTAGCAACAATTTGTGAAAATGCATGGTATTTATGCAAAGGACATCTTGTGAATTAAAGTGTTTTGTGTTGAGCAATTGTATTGTGATAAGTGATACGAAATTTTTTTGTGAAGCGATATATACGAAGTTGATTTTGTGATTCAAGATCAAACCGAAGTTAGTGATCAGTCAAGAAAGAAGTTACAACACCTATATACTAGAGGACTAATTACTTGTTTGGGTAGTGAGATCTTCTTGTAATTAGAAGTGCATTTTTGGGTAGTGGGCTCATCTTGCATCTACTGTACTACAAGTCCTAATAGGGTTGGAATCTCCTAATAGGGATTCAAAGTCTCCTAATAGGGATTCTCTATATTGAATTTACTCATTGACTCCTAACAGGGTCCATCCTCTAACAAGGAACATATATATCAGTATATTATCTAATGGGTATCATCCCCATTAGGGTTTTCCCTTGGGCAAGGTTTCCCTAGTTAAAAAAAATGGTGTTATGAGTTATCTTTGTGCATGGTTACTATTACTATTCAACATTAGTTGTTTACTTTCTCATGTATGGTTCAAAGTAATACATAATATTCATTTGGCGACTAAAGTTTATAAATTATTGATTACCCCCCCCAGTAATTCCTATTTCTAACATTGAAGTTGTTTCCATCAACATTGAAGGAGTTATCTTTGAGACAATTTATAGGATTAGGAGCCAATGTTGTCGCAACTTGGGAAGCTTTGAAGGAATTTTTCCTAGAAAATTATAAAGACTATTATCATGGAAGTGATAATAAAGGGGATGACATCTTTAAGATGTCTCAACAAGAGATGAAACTTTGGAAGACTATGTCTCACAATTTTTGTTTAGTCTCCAAAAACATACACAACATGAGTTGAATGGGGAATCACAAAAACATCTCTTCTTGAAGGGCCTTAATAATACCTATATGGAAGCTCTAGATCTCAAGGCAAGAGGTGAAATTTATCAAAGTAGACGGAATGATATTAAAAAGATTTGTCTCAATAGCTCAAGAGTAGTAGTGAAGAAAGGAAGAGGAATCCCACCTTCTCTCACCAAAGCAAGTGGTTCTTAAGTATAAAAAAGGGAGTTTTCCAATCTCTTGTCAGACTTCAAACAAGACATCATCAACAATGTTGTTACACAACTAGATACAATGCATGCTAAGAATAAATAAGAGGGCATTAAAGCAATGTTATTTGAATATTGCTCACACTACAGACAAAAGAAGAGGGACTATTAGTGCAAATCAGTGGATAACATAAAGACCCAACCAAAGCCCACAAAGTTTAAAGTTATAGATGAGAATGTTGAGGTTCTCTATGTTACTACATCGAGACCATGTGTCTAATATCAAGGTATGCCTCAAGACCCACTTCATAATTATGGTTCTTATAACAATAGTAAATGAAAAAACCAATATTCCTAGAGTTCTGGTCCCTAAGCTCAAAATTGGAATAACCCTTGGCCTAACTAGCATCAATGGAACAATCCTTGGCCTAACTGATCTCAACCACCTTGGCATAACTAACAAAAATACCAACAACCTCCTTCTAACCAATGACAATCCCCATTGTAAAATTGGTGGCAATCCCCATAAGAAAATTGGAAACAAACTAACCAATGAAGGGAAAACCAATAATGGAATAACCAACCCTAGTAGCAGCCAATTATGCTGCCTCTTGTAGCCAACAAGGGAAATAATCCAAAGTACACTTAGTTACCTACCCAACCTTTCCCTAATCTAAATAATCAACCCTGGCAACAAAAAGACTATTCTATGGATCCTAACCAACAATTGACCTAGGTTATTAACCTAAGTAACATCAACTTAAGGTCTAGAACTGTACATGTACCTAATCCACCTATAATCATAGAAATGTTAGCTTAAGCGAATGCACCAATCAATGACATTAAGCTAGCCCTAGCTCAAAAATCTGTCCAAAGTCCTCCTATAACCACTATTTCCAACATAAATTCACCACCTTTCTCGCAAAGGTTGGTAGATGAAGTTATACAACAAATTGATATCCTTGATACTAATGTTTTGGACTAGATAAAATAAATGTGTGCAAAAATTCCTTTATTTCTATCTATAAAGGATGTCCCTATTTATAACAAAGCTATTAAGGAAGCCAGTCTCAAAAATCTAGGAAGGAAAAAGAAGGACCCATAAACAATACATGTCCTAAGATAACTATATGATTTGATGCTTAGGAAGCTTACCATCTTTTGACCTTGGTAGCACTATTATGGAGATAAAAATAAAATCAATGAAGATTACTAGTGCTCTAGTAGATATTGGTGCAACCATTAATGTCCTGATAAAAAATATCATGACTTTACTAGGTAATCCTGAGCTGAGAATCACACCTACAATCCTACAATTGGTTGATAGCTCCATTCTAAAGCCTAATGGATGGTTGAAGATATTTTAGTTACCTCAGATTCATGGGAATACCATTGTAGACTCTAAAAAATGGTTTGCATCTATGACTTCATCACTTATTCATACTAATTTGTCCCATTTTCTCATTCTACTAACTTTGATCTTTTGGCTAGATTGACCATATTTCGTCATTTGTATCCCCTTTCACATCAATTTCATATCAACTCAAAATCATATCAAATCAGCTCGAAATCACCCCAAATCAACCCAAAATCACTCGAAATCAATCCTAATCAACCCAAAACATATCAAACATCCCAAATCAATCATCATTTATCCGCCCCTAGGCATTGTTGTGGCTTTCAGTGTCTTGTAAACCTATCAACTTATCAATCTTATCAATCTGACCTTAGTACTGTCATGGCTCTCAGTGCTAGGTCAAACTATCATTCATGTCATTCAATCTTTGACATTGTTGAGGCTTTCAATGTCAGATCATGGCATCATTAACCATTTTAATAATATTGACAGTGTTCGTCAATGTTATTATGATCAAACCTTATCAATTAATTTCAATCCTATAGCATTTACAATGTCGGTTAAATGTTACATATCAACCAATTCATGTCATGTGTCCTTGGCATGTTATCAACTTCAATCAATCAATTTGACCATGGCTTTGGTCTACCTTTTCATCATCTTATTCTATATCCATCATTGTCACATTTTCGTCAAAGGATACGGTCGCATTCATTTAATCAATTTGGCTAATTATCTACTAATTTTCTCTATAGGATTAAATAACCCATAATTTAATCCTATTCTTTCTAATTATTCTTCCTAATTATCATCCTCAATTAATTAATTTTATTAATTAATTGGCTTATCATCTGCAAACCATGGAAATTCTTAATTTCCTAAGTTCCATTTTCCATCATTAATTCCATTTTCTACTAATTCTTATTTTGTGGAATAAGAGGATTTTTAATTCAAATATTGCATAAAATATTCCATCATCATGACACTTGGATATGCCACCTCGTGGATTCTCCTTTGACACTTGGCTGAGATTTGTCATAATCAAATATTATTACCTCTTACGCATGTCTCTATTTGGCTTCTTTGTCATAGGTTCTTGGCTTTAAGTGGGTTGAGGTGTCTTATGATGCGTCATAGATTCTCTTCCACATTTAGCCAAGTTTGACTTGCATGTGTCATAGAATCTCACAATTGGCATATTCTATCATATGCATCATAGGAATCTCTTTCCACATCGTACATCTATGAGTGAAAAATCCAATGCCCTCACTTTGAGTGTTGATTATAAAATGAACACTCTTTCTCTCATTTTGGGTCATTGGATCGGAATGCTTAAGTTTTGAAAATCCAAATATTTGAATCTTTGAGTCTCTACTTCTTTGTATGTTCATTCTCTCTCTCTCTCTCTCTCATAAAATCACACTTCAATTATTCTCATGGCATGATCCACATCATAGGCTTTGGCTTCAACCTTGTGTGCACTATAGGCGAATTGGAGCTACAATCATTTGGAGAAGAAAGAAGAACATGGGAGCTACAAATGAAAAAGGGGGTTTCTATTGCTTTCTCTATTAGTTTTGCTTTCATGGTAGACTAGTGGGTGCTAATATATGATTATTGAGTTTTGTGATTTTCTCATAGTATGTTATGCATTTAACCCATTTTCTGGTCCTACATTTGGTGAACCCGATGTGAACATGCATATCTAACTTGTGTTTTCTTGTTTTGTGCTTGCAGGTGCAAGGAAGGAGCTCACTTGGAAGGGTATAACAACTATTTGCTCTTCCTTTTTACACCTAGATTAATTAGGGGGTCTAGTAAAATGCTCATATGTTGTTGTTTCATGCATTCTTTTAGCTTGCTGTCCTAGGGTGCACTCTGCTCTGTCAGGGCGCACTTGGGATCCTTAGGAGCAGTTTTAGGAGCCTAGAAACCACCAGAACCTCTTTCTACTATTTCCAACTTACCAACTGTGCCCATCTAGGCCCCAACTACATCATTGATGTAGTCTGCACTATTTGGGCGCACTTGGGAGTGTAGCTTTGAAAATTTTAGTTTCTGGGTCTTGACTAGGCACCCATTTCCCCACACCCTGCACCTGAGTTCCCAACTGTGCCCTAAAACTACCAATTGTGCCCAACTGGGCCCCAACTACGTCATTAACATAGTCTACATTGTCTGGGCACACTTGGGGATGTTCAAAGCCATTTTGGCCTTCTGGGGAGCAATTTGCACTATTGGAGCACACCTAGGTTCATAGTAGGCACATGCACCAATCAAAATCTGTATTTCAAGCTCCTATCACTCTCTAGGACATAGATTAGGTGATTTTGTGTTACTGATGATCTATTTGCAGCATGTGGCAATCGTTGGATGAAGATATGATCATAACAAACTACTGATGTGTGTGCTTTGTAGGACGTTGTCGAAGACTTTGTGTGTCTTTCAAAACTATGTGTGAGGATTTCCTAGATTAGCTAGCATTTCGTTTGGTGCTTAAAAATAACCTTTTTCTTTTCTACCTAGCGTGTCTATGGTTTTAGATCCCTAGGAGTTACATTGGACGTATCCTCTCCCCTCGCCATTCGTGGATCTTGGGTGTAAGAGAAATCCGTGTAACTTCTATAGGAGGCCTGCCTTGGACCAAGATACTCGATATTGGGTATGCCAGGGGACAACCTTAGAGACATAATGGGCCAAAGCTAGGTCAATGTTCCAGCCACTATATAAAATTCAATTACAGTGAAAGCTGTGTTGGCAGTATTGTTGCATGATAGCTCTCCTCCAGTACCCTTGTGGTGTGTCAAACCTCAGTTCTTGGGGCTAGGAGACCTTCTGCGAAAGTTTATCATTAACTTGCTGAATGGAATGCCCTTATTAAAAACCATGTTTTAGTGGCCAAAATCCTTTCTATCCACTGACTCAAGGGGTCACCCATGCCCGTGAAGACATCCTACATTCTCGTGGTCCTTAGTAGAGGCAATAGTCCCTTGGGAAGTCATGCCCCTTGGGAAGCGGATCTTGGTAGCCCCGAGAAGTGAGTGCGCTATAAGGGGGAGCTTGTGGTGCCAAGATCCTAGGTTTTCCACTCTAGATAAGTGTGGCTAAACTTCAGTTCAAGTAGGAATTCAGTGGATACAGTCCTAAAAGCCTAGGTTGTGGTGTGTTTATTAACTTTTTACAATAGCTATTCTTGTCTTAATGTGTCTTGCATGTGTGTAAAACATAATCAAGATAAAAGCCAAACTATTAAATTTACACCTTGGATATCATTTGAACTTGTCAAAACCTTACACATTGCCAAAACATTTCAACCTTTATCAAAATTTGCAAACATTGATTCAACACACTCGAACCTTGGAAAACATGGCGACTTGTGCTCTTAAATGTGCTTGGCAAAACGTAGATCTCACACTTGCATAGATTTCACTTGCATTCACCCTAGTATAGGCTTCATTCTTACATCATATAGACTTCATATTGCACCTTTTATTCCTTATTTAGTATCTATTACTTTTCATATTGCATCCATTTAGGTTCAGTTTTAGTTTCCTTAGTTTTTGCATTCCCATCTCAGAATCAACACTTTGCATTCACCACCTTGCATCTTTGCCTACCTATTCATCATATTAACCACTTTATCCATCATTTAGGGTGTCCTAATCATCATTTTGAGCATCCATACTAGCCCTAACACTATCCTCTACTATTTACCTCCCTGTGACATCAATCCTGAAACAATAGCTCCCAGAATTGCCTCAATTTCAACCTAGTTTACCAACTGCACCCAGAAACTACCAACTGTACCCAACTAGGCCCCAACTATGTCATTGATGTATTCTACACTATCTGGGCAGACTTGGTGGTCCTGAGATCCAATTTTAGGTTCCAATAACATTTTGGGGCTTCAACAGTGTCCTTAGGTACCTCGTTAGCTCCCCTTGCACTAGCTTGCCCAGATCTGCATTCTACAGCACCTAATCTTCATCACCTTCACTTAAGACATCATTATATATGTCATAACCTTCATTTTTCATCTCCCAACCCATCCTAACATCAACCCCAGCATCTTAGCTTCCTGGCATGTCAGTTTGGTAACTATACCCTTCAGAATCAACAAACATTCTTCCTAGCTTACCAACTGCGCCCATAAACTACCAACTATGCCCAAACTAGCTCCAAGTTCATCAATTATGTATTTGGTACTGTTAGGGCACACTTGGAACTGTTAGGGTGCACTTGGGTACCTGCATGACCATTTTGGGCCTCCGAACTGCACTTTAGGACCCCAAAACTGTATCTAGGAGCCTCTACACCTACCTGTCCTGCACTTGACCCCAAAACTGCATCTTGCACTCAAAATCCCCTTTTTCATCATAGGAATTGTCCATATCACATATCCACTTAGCATCACCACCATTTTGAGTCCTCAAAACATCATTGTGAACCCCCAAAACCTTTGAATTTAGTCAAAAATCTAAACAAAGTATGAGTCTTAGAGTATCTCCTAGTGTTGACAGATAATGGATCTTGACTAGTCTTTCTATCTTTTCTTATCATTTTCTTCAGTCAAAATTTGTCTATGTCTTGATAGATTTGACCTTGTCATCTTTTATCAATTTGATCTTTTCATCTTTTATCAGTTTTTGGTCAAGATCCAAAGTCCTTTATCACAAGGTTAAACTCCTAGACAAAATACTTTCTAAAAGGTTTTACCTAAGTTCAAAACTTTCCATATACCCTTGTCATAGAATAATCATATCCCTAGCATCCCCAAATTTCATTTTGACTTACCCTAGTGGTATATCCCCTTCATATTGCATTGATCAAAATCCTTAGCATCATTTTCACTACCATAACCTATCAAATTGTCCATCAACCAAATTGCCTTCTTGAGCATTTACCCTCATTTTGCATGTCCCAAATGTCATTACAAACCCTAGAACACCATCCTTTGCATAGTATACCTTGTACACACCTACCTTTAGTATCATTACCAAGTCCAAAACATAACCCTAATTGTCATTTTGCATACCTTAGAGTCATTTTCATCCTCTCTAGTCAAACTTCAAAACATCACCTTGCATTTGCATTTGCATAACATCCCTACGACATTTTAACTTTGCACATCAAAACCATAATTCATCTAGCATTTCCTCACATTCCATAACATTCCTAAACATTTAAAAGTTCCAAAAACACTCACATCTTGCATACCCACCACTCTAAATCACTCAAAACACTCAAAAATTCCATTGCATTTGCACTCTTAGGTACCATGCCAACACTTACTAGGAGACAATCAGCTCAGAGGCCTGAGGAACTCTATCAACCTTTGTTTTCTAAGGCACAAGCACAACCAAAACCTCATCCAAGGCAAAGAAAGAGCAAGAAAATCCAACAAACCTTTGATGAAGACCAAATCAAGGCATCACAACCATTACTAGCAGACCCCTTGAACATGTATCCGCAAGATCCTCAAGCTATGGCACAAAAAACATTGAACAATACAACTACCATGAGATTTCCTCCAAACACTTCCCCCACACATGGGATGGTTCAATGGAGTCCTGACTTTGAACCTATATTCGTGCCAATGCCACCAGGAGGAGAAAGTGTACCAACCTCACCTGAAGATGAACAATCACATGCATTTGAATTCAGCCAACCTAACACATCAAACATACAACAAGGTATTGTACACCTAAGTGATGACTTTGACACTAATTATGGAATCACTGATGAAGAAATGGCTAGGGCATGTCAAGAAAAAAGTTTTCGCAAGAACTTTAAACGTTTGGTAGCACAAGAAATTGTCAAACTTAACCCAAACTTGGAAGGTCCTAGGTCCAAAAATCAAACCAACACAACAATTGAAAACATCCAACCCATGATAAATTTGGACATAGACAAGGGAAAACAACCTTTGGAGTTTTCAAACACAATAATGGCACCTATAAGGTCCCATCAAGAACCAACAATTGAAATCCTCCAAAGTACATTTGAACACATCAATGTTAACCCCTTGTTTGATGAAATACCACCAATCCCTAAACACCCCAAAAGGACATTAAGACTTGATTTTAGTCACATGATGTAACAACAAGATGCACCTAAAGGGACTTGTGCTCTAGGGATGCCAGACATACCTTCTTTGGAGGCAAATCAACAAAGTACACCTTTGCTCCTAACTTTACCAAGTGTTATGGCATCAAATGCTATGGAGCCTGTCATTAATACAACATGTGAAACATCAAGTACAACCATCCCTATGGATGCACAAAGGAAAAGTCTTATTGACATTATGCCCATTCCCAATAGGCACACATCTCATAGTCAAGTCAATATGATGTCACAAGTAGGAACATCTAACACACAAAGGTACCAAAACCATAATCCAAACATGACGTTCAATTCTCAAGGACTTAGTCAACCTCCATGACAATAACAACCTACAATGGTACAAGGACTCAACACTTCCAAGGCACAACCAAGTCTACATTCGCTTGACACACATCCCACATATCAACAACAACATCAAACACAACGACAACAACCACAAGTGGGGCAAACATCCAACATTCCTAACACGCAATCCCATGTGGACCCACTTGACTTACACACAATTTATCAACAACAATTTCAATAGCAATTCCAACAACAACAAGCAATGTTTGCTAAACAACAAGAGCAACTCAAGCAATAGTTGGAATACCAAAGATGCCTTGAGCAAAAAATCGCATACCAACAACATTTGTTACAACAACAACATGTGCCACAACAACCTCAACAAATACCTCTACAACAATAAGCACACACATGGTCTCACATACAACCAATGGAGGTATCCCAACAACAACCACAACACATGGCACAACAACAACACATGGTACAACAATCACAGTCAATCCCACAACAAGTGCCACATCAAATACCACAACAAGTACCCCAACAACAAGGACCTTTCTATCTTTGAGGTGCCAACTTACCTCCACCACCTAGTGACACTTCATCAGACTCATCAGACATAGAAATGTCAGAACCAAGTAGACATAGTTCTTGCTATAGCAAATAGTCTACTCATAGACACAAAAGACTTGAAGGAAAGACCATCATGCAAAACCCCAATGAAGAACTATTACAACAATTCAAACAACTTTCCAAACAAGTCGAGGCATTGGGAGTCCAAAAGAAATAGGCTCTATATACGGAAAGGGACCTATGTCCTAACCCATTTGATAAAAGTCTGTATATGCCTCCATTCCCAAAACACTTTGAAGCTCCAAGGTTTGAAAAATACCGAGGAAAAGGCAACCCTATTGATCACATCCGAGAATTTTGTGCTTCATGTACTAAACTCAGTGATGAACCCACTTACCTTATGAGATTGTTCCCTCATTCTTTAGGTGGGCCTGCACTTGAGTGGTACTCCAAACTTCCTGGTAATATCAAATCTTGGTCAGAGCTAGCAGAAAAGTTTATCTCCCACTTTGCCTTCAACATCACAAATGAGGTGACACTTTCTGATTTGTGCTCAACTAAACAAAAGACAGGAGAATCATTCATCACATTCTTACTGTGTTGGAGAAGCTTAGTTAGTCAATGCTCATTAGACATCCTTGAAGAACAACAAGTACACTTGTGCATTGAAAACTTAGTCCCCAACTTAATGTATGAACTTAAAATCAAGAGTCCAAGCACCATTTCTAAACTAATATAAAAAGGGGCTAGTATTGAAGATGCTCTTATCCGTAAGGGAATCCTCAAGATAAACAAAGAAAACACAAACACCAACTTGTCTAATGACAAGGAAAAAAATTTCTCCAAAAACAAGAATGTGACTAATGATGGCATTGTGGATGCTCACATGATTAGCACAGCACAATCTCAATTGACTTTGAAAGGTGTAAACCCTACAAATTCAAAAACTCCTAATCAAACAACATGTCAACAACAAAAAATTGAGACTTCCATAGAAGACAAAAGACATCTTAGAACCAAAGACAAAAAATTCACACCATTGGGAATACCACTTGAGACTGCATTACAACAGTTACTGAGTAATAACTTCCTGCAGCTACCCCCAATCAAAGATGAACCATTAACTAAAGCTGATTGGTGGGATGACAAAAAGTATTGTGATTACCATCGCACGAAAGGACACAAGACTTCATCATGCTTCCAACTAAAACATGCAATACAAGACCTTATTGATGATGGTGTAATCATAGTTGATCCATCACTATTAGCATCCAACTCTGATCATACTATTTTCAAAGATCCTTTGGGTAATCATGACAAAGAGAAACCCTAAAGTTCAAACTCAAACTCACTAGTTAATGTGAATTACACACACACCGGCTATGACTACACCATCAATTGCTTTAATGAGTCTGACTTCCACATATCCACATTCACATTAAAGGTTGAAGACCCTCCTTGTGCTATCACTACACACCATGGCAAGATTACCCTACCTGGAGCCCCAGCTAGACCTACTGCTTCTACTAGACTTGTACCACCATCTAGACCTACTGCTCCTACTTCAGCTGATTATAGCCTTGGTGAACAACTCAGAAAAACCCCTGCACAAATATCCATTTTGGACCTCCTACGTGCATCCCCCAAACATCAGAAGATCTTGGATCAAGCCCTTAAAGAGTTAGTAGTCCCAGATAACATTGATGTTACCCAGTTCCAAGCCATGGTTGGGAACCTATCCACATCACAACATATCACTTTTTCACCCCGTGATATTCCTAAGGACAAACCTAACCATAATGATCCCCTTTATCTCGAAGTCTTCATCTATAATACCAAAGTCAGATGTGTCTTAATAGATGGAGGAGCAAGACTGAACATATGTACTCTTAAGGTTGTCAACAATTTGGGTTATTTTGAAGATGATGTGAATTCATCTCGAAGAATTAGAATAAAAGCTTATGATGACGGTGAACGCTATTCCAAGGGCATCATCACATTACCTGTCAGAGTTGGTCCAGCTACTGAAGACACATTGTTCCATGTCCTAGACATCAAAATGAATTGCAACATGATACTAGGATGCCCTTGGCTTCATGCTATGAAAGCAGTCCCTTCTACATATCATTAATGTCTGAAGTTTTCCTATGACAACGTGGAGGTTACCATCCCCAACGATCCAGATCCTTTCCAGTTTTGTGCTAATCTAAGAGATGCTACTACATTCCAAATCACAACAAACAATGAAGCACAACCCACAAATTCCTCTAAGTATGTGGATACCGATATACTGCTCAGTAAAGCCAAGGAAAAGATGCAGATTGAAGACAATGGGTGTGGAGAGTACTTTATGTCTCAAGTCTCTCACATTAGGGAGTCACCACTTTCTCCCATCAGTACAAAGAATGATACTTCTATCAATGAGAATACATCTGTATGTATTAAGAAAGCAAAAGTAGAACGAGAACCCACTTTAATATCTCCTAGCAAGTATGGACTTGGGTTTACCATCATGCAAAAACAAGGCTATGATGGCTATAGTGGTCTTGGATCTCAGAAACAAGGAATCATTGAACCTATCGCTACAGAAGGACAACCTCCTAGTTTGGGGCTTGGATTTAAACCATTACGAATAGGTCCTCCTAGTACCATGGTACCTACATGTAAGACTATGAATGTTTTGAATGATGAAAAGGCATCTAAGGATATCCCACCTAAAACCAACAATCCCCTTAGCCTCTGAGCATAACCCCAATGACCCAGTTGAATCAGTTAACCATATATCTACCTTCAACCAAAGCCCATTCAACACTGATGATGACATCTCCTTAAGTTATCCTGAACCTTTGGATTGGGACCAACGGGGACCACCAAGTTTTGATCAATTTGACAATGATGACACTCTTATAATATAATATAATTTGAAGGCATTATGACTGAAGATCATAAAGAAGAAGTTTCTCCTAAAGAAAACACATTCACATATTTTGGGGAGCCAACTCCTCTTTCTAGTTACAAAGCAAAAAGAGACAAAGATAGCAAGCATAGGTCTCTTGGTGAAAATCAGAAGGCACCATTAGACTATAAAAAATCAAAAGCTAAGCAACTCCCAATGATACAAAATGAAAAATATGATGCCATGAATATCAGTGTTCCAGTGTTCAACATACCACAAAGTCTTTTGGAGCTTTCTCAATCAGCGTTCATGCAGAAGGTCATTGGTCTCAACCCTCCCAACCCTCCCTTATATCCCTTTGTTTATCCCCCAATCCAGCTACCTAATTTGTCCTATAACCAAAATCAGTCCTTTATTCAACAAGCCTTTGCATATGTCATCATCAGTGACATCCCACATGACATTTCTATTGACCCATTTATCCTTAGATGCCTTGATTCGCAAGAGATAGACATTGTCTTACATACGGTACACGATGGTATCTCTCGAGGCCTTTCTAGTGGTTTGATTTTAGCTACAGACTCGAAATGACTCCTATGTAGTTATGGTCAGTCATGGATCTAGAGCTCATCAGCTAGAAGCACCAACAACAGATATCTTCTCAACATTTGTCAGTGACATTCTTGATTTCATCTAAAAGTCCTGAAAAAATATCAAAAAAACAAAAAAAACAAAGAAAAAAGTGAAAAAAGTCATGAAAAAATGGATGCCTTAATGAAAACTTGGCAAACAGGCATCTTGGCACAAAAATTTGAGTCAAGAGAAAAATTCCATCCAAAAGTGAAAACCTAGCAAACAGGCACTTTGGGCAAGTACCATGGTGAAAACCTGGCAAACAGGTTCCATGTGTAATCAGTGTCGCTCCTCCATCTATCAGGATTCCATCTAGTCTTTTCCCCCTCTATCATTCCTTGATCATATCCTTCATATTGCAAGACATCCTTGGTTCCTTATCATGGCTCACGAGCTGGTGTACACACACACTCTGTCATTAGCCTTTGTACATAATTTGCGTCTTGTTTGGGGGCGTATTACCTACATGATGCGTAAGTTTGAATTTGAACTAGGGGCATGCCTCTAAGTGCTTTTTATCCATTGGATCTATCGCATAACGGATTGGAGCTAACACTTGTATATGCTTATACGAGCCTGAAAAAATCCTAAACATTGAAATACGATCCTAAAAAAATCACATAATGTCCTAAAAAAAATCCTTAAAAATTCAAATATGATCCTAAAAAAATCACTAAAAATCATAAAATGTCTTGAAAAAATCACTAAAAATCACATAATGTCTTGAAAAAATCCTTAAAAATTCAAATACGATCCTGAAAAAATCACTAAAAATCATAAAATGTCCTGAAAAAACCCTAAAAATCATAAAATGTCCTGAAGAAACTAGTTACGCAAAAAAATCAAATATCCCCACAAAACCCTAAAAATCACAAAACTCGTCAAAAATTTGCAATAAACCTTGTACATATTCACTGTGGATAACCATCCCTTTTGCGTTCACACTTGCACTTTGTAGATTGAAACTCAAAGCATTACACTTTCAAGACAATTACACTATCTGACCAACATGAACCAACAATCAATCCAACATGTCACTATGAACCTATCAACTGAATCCATAAACAATGCTATCACATTATCAACCTATCGAACACCATCTAAACACCTAACACACTAAAAAGAAAGTAATAATGGGCAAGGATAGCTGTTGGCTCATGCTGTTTAGTGAGTGATTTATTTTTTGCTTTGTTTTTCTTTGATCATGTCCCTATGCTACTCGATGATATAAATTGACCTATGAGAGTGGTCGGGATGGTTCATGGTCATCTTTTTCCATTTTTGTCTATTACAATGTACCTTTGAGAGTTTGGGGCATGTACATATGCCTTAGGAAGGACAAGGTCATTCTCTATTTGCATCGTGCTTGTTTACGCAAAAGGCTTGTATTTGCGCTCTGGCCCTTTATGCCATGATGTGTTGCATTCCATTTGCCATATCAAAATAAAGCTCCATTTGACATATAGTGCACTTTCTACAAGAAAAAGTATTCCCATCATACTAACATCTCCTCATCTCATCTTTCTTCTTCATCTCATTCTCCATCACCATGATCATGTCTTTTGATTCACCAAATCATCTCCATCTTGCATTCATGCATTCTTGCATCATCCTACACTGTCAATCAACTTTCTGTGGCTTTCCATCTAGTTCAACCTTAGTATCACATTTCTCTCATCATATTTGATCAAGTACAACCATTTTTGATGATTTACCTCATGTTATGGCATCTTTCCATCATTTTGGGCATCCACGCATAGTTTCGGGTCATTTCGAGTTCAATCGGGTTGATTCTGGGCCCCGGAGCCTTCTCAGGCACATTTTACACTTTTTGAGACTACTTGGGCTTCCCAAGTGTGCCATTGATGCACTTGGTACTGTCATGGCACACTTGGGCTTACCAAGTGTGTCAATGACGCACTTGGTTGAGTTTTGGGCACAGTTGGGGACCTAGGTTACCCAGAATTGCTCCCGGAGCTCCTATGTTGCACTCAGGAGCCCATAACTTTTGCATTTTAACTTGGATTTGCAATCCGTCAGTTGCATTGGGTTTGTATGTTCATTTTAGAAAACATGAACTATAATTTTCATCATTTTGTGTTTTTCTTGAGTGGTAACCCATGCTATCACTCTTGGGCTCCTGATTGACCCTATTTTGCACTCTCGGCCTCATAACTTTAACATCTTAGCTTTGATTTGTGATCCATCAATTTCTATGGTTTTGTCTTCTTTTTTTCGATAAATTGACTTATCATATGCTTATCTTAGTCAATTTCTCAAGGAGGCACCCATATATATCATCCCTACTGGGGCATGTTGTGGCTTTCTCATCAGTTATTCTTTGATACAACACTCTAAATCACATTGTATCAAAGAGGGGCAAAATGTAGATGCTAAAAAATGGTTTGCATCTACAACTTCATCACTTATTCATACTAATTTTTCCCATTTTCTCATTCTACTAACTTTGATCTTTTGGCCAGATTGACCATATTTCGTATTTTGTATCCCCTTTCACATCAATTTCATATCAACTCAAAATCATATCAAATCAACTCGGAATCACCCCAAATCAACCCAAAATCACTCAAAATCAGTCCTAATCAACCCAAAACATATCAAACATCCCAAATCAATCATCATTTATCTGCTCCTAGGCATTGTTGTGGCTTTCAGTGTCTTGAAAACCTATCAACTTATCAATCTTATCAATCTGACCTTAGTACTGTCATGGCTCTCAGTGCTAGGTCAAACTATCATTCATGTCATTCAATATTTGAAATTGTTGAGGCTTTCAATGTCAGATCATGGCATCATTAACCATTTTAATAATATTGACAGTGTCCATCGATGTTATTATGATCAAACCTTATCAATTAATTTCAATCCTATAGCATTTACAATGTCGGTTAAATGTTACATATCAACCAATTGATGTCATGTGTCCTTGGCATGTTATCAACTTCAATCAATCAATTTGACCATGGCTTTGGTCTACCTTTTCATCATCTTATTCCATATCCATCATTGTCACATTTTCGTCAAAGGATACGGTCGCATTCATTTAATCAATTTGGCCAATTATCTACTAATTTTCTCTATAGGATTAAATAACCCATAATTTAATCCTATTATTTCTAATTATTCTTCCTAATTATCATCCTCAATTAATTAATTTTATTAATTAATTGGTTTATCATCTGCAAACCATGGAAATTCTTAATTTCCTAAGTTCCATTTTTCATCAATAATTCTATTTTCTACTAATTCTTATTTTGTGGAATAAGAGGATTTTTAATTCAAATATTCCATAAAATATTCCATCATCATGACACTTGGATATGACACATCGTGGATTCTCCTTTGACACTTGGCTGAGATTTGTCATAATCAAATATTATTACCTCTTACGCATGTCTCTATTTGGCTTCTTTGTCATAGATTCTCGGCTTTAAGTGGGTTGAGGTGTCTTATGACGTGTCATAGATTCTCTTCCACATTTAGCCAAGTTTGACTTGCATGTGTCATAGAATCTCACAATTGGCATATTCTGTCATATGCATCATAGGAATCTCTTGCCACATCACACATCTATGGGTGACAAATCCAATGCCCTCACTTTGAGTGTTGATTATAAAATGAACACTCTTTCTCTCATTTTGGGTCCTTGGATCAGAATGCTTAAGTTTTGAAAATCCAAATCTTTGAATCTTTGAGTCTCTACTTCTTTGTATGTTGCATTCTCTCTCTCTCTCATAAAATCACACTTCAAGTATTCTCATGGCATGATCCACATCATAGGCTTTGGCTTCAACCTTGTGTGCACTATAGGCAAATTGGAGCTACAATCATTTGGAGAAGAAAGAAGAACATGGGAGCTACAAATGAAAAAGGGGGTTTCTATTGCTTTCTCTATTAGTTTGGCTTTCATGGTAGACTAGTGGGTGCTAATATATGATTATTGAGTTTTGTGATTTTCTCATAGTATGTTATGCATTTAACCCATTTTCTGGTCCTACAACCATGTTGATTTTATTATCTTATCACCTAAAACCATCTTGGGAGGGTATCTAGTAATTCTAGGAAGATCTTGGCTAGCTAAAATTGATGCTTCCATAGGTTTTAGGTTTGGTAAAATGATAATCTCAGATGGGATAATGTCAAGAAGTTGAATCTTTATGCATTGACCTAACCTCAACTTGAATTAGGAGATATAGTATGGCTTGAACTAGGTGATTATAAAGAAGAAAAAAAGATCTACCATTCATTGAAAAGGAGGAAGAGGAAGTATTGTCTAATGTGCTTCAAAATAACTATCGCATAGACACTCCTCTATATGGACATAACTCATCTTCTTTACAGACCATTCTTCATCCACATCGTTCCATTATCCTACAACCTTTGACTACTTACACAAACTACTTCCTCATGCAGAAGAGATGCCCTTTCTATTTTAAGTCTCTATGCTTGAACTAACATCACAAGTAGAGGTTGATAAAGATAAAACATTGAACATCAATAGTAAACTCATTATTGAGGAACAAGAGCCTCTTGTGAAAATGCTCTTTGCCCATAAAATAAATTTCACATTGGATTAGAGTGACATGAAAGGATTTGACCCAAGTTGTGCACATATATGATACTTATCAATAATGAATCCAAGCCAATTGGGCAACCTCAAAGGAGGGTTAATCTAGCATTAAGGGAGATAGTCAAGGAGGAGTTGCATAAGATACTTTGTGCTAGTTTTATTTACCCCATATCAGATACCCAATGGGTTTCCCCATGGGTTATTGTACCAAAGAAAGGGGTAAGTAGCAAATTTGTTTAGATTATAGGGAACTCAATGCAACAACTAATAATGACCATTTTCCTTTGCCATTAATTGATTAGGTTGTAGATACCCTATCAAGAAAGAAGTATTTCTCCTTTCTTGATGAATATAGTGGCTATAATAAAATAAAAATACCAGTACAGGACTAGGAAAAGACCACATTTACATGCCCTTGGGGTACATTTTCTTACTTGGTCTTACCCTTTGGTCTTTGAAATGCTCCAACAACCTTCCAAAGAACTATTCTAAGTAATTTTGCAAATATTTCTCATGAATTCCACTATCTATGGTTCTACATTTGAAGAAGCTAAGGATAATCTATCTAGAGTATTGAAAAAGTGTGAGGAAATGCATATCTCTATTAACAATCAAAAGTTTTTTATGATAATGCAAGTGGGAAAGTTATCATATCTCTATTGTGGGAATACAAGTGGATCCATCTAAAATTGAAGTAATTTCCACTTTACCCTCTCTTTCCATACAAAAAGAACTTAAAAGATAATTAGGTCATGCTAGTTATTACAAAATTTTCATCAAGGTTATGCTAGTAACATAATTTGATCAATAAGATTGCTTGTTGGACATGATCCCATATTTGAGTCTTCTTCTTTGTGTCTAAAATAAAACCTATTTCCATCACTCAAAAAGTGCATAAATGATATGATCATAAACTCAACCATGATGCCCACAATTATAATGATATATCATATTCTTAACATTTTAAGTGGACTCCACATCATCCCTTAAACTAAAACTCATAGTAAATGTTTCACATTCCAAGTCCAATGGAGATAATTTTAGTATTGGCACTTTGTATTTCTAATCAAGAACATATATCTCACACAAAGAGAAATAGATATCAAAGTTTTTGATAAGAAAAAAAGGTTTTGAAGGGAGTCTAAAACTCTTTACAAATCATGAAATTTTCAAAGAAGCCCAAACCAAACAAAACTATAATCCAAAGGTGAAACAGGTCACCCAACATGAGACAATGACCAAGGTGGCATCACAGATAACACAATAATCATCAACCACACAAACAGGTTTTGAATGGGCACCTGAAACCCGTAATAGGTTTTGAAGGGTGCCTATAAACCTATATGAAATAATAACTCAAGGTGGAATAGGTCACCAAACAAAAGGTGACCAAGGTGGCAACACGTATAAAATAGAACACTACAACCACAAAAATAGTTTTTGACTGGGCTTCTGAAACCCCATGGTGAGACACATTATAGAGAACTAAAGGCCAAAAGAGTCAAGGGACACTACAGAGGACAACAGGCCAAAAGCTAGGAGATTCAAAAAAGGATAGCCACTTCAAACTTTCCCTTTTGACCCCTTCTTTTTGGACTGTAATGCCATATCAAAAGAGGGATTGGAGGGCTTGACCTTTTTTCCTTTTACTATGGTCCATCCATCCTCCACCAAAGCAACAAACTTTTTTCATTGAAAATCAACACCATCATAGCCAAAAATTAAAACCCTTGAAGCTAGGGAAAAGGCTACAGAAAAGGAAGTGACAATAAAAGCCTAAGACAGAACAACAACACCCTAAAAAGGAACCATAGGAGGAGATGACTTGGAAACACTAGAAAATGAGACAACAGAATCCAGAGACAGACCAACTACCACCATAGAAGGAGCCAAAGGTGAATCCACCATTAATATGATAGGAGTGGAGGGGATAATAAAGACAACACAAGAAACTAGGAGAGACAAAGCAATTGCCACCACAAAAGGAGCCAAACGAGTGGACAAACTAATAGAGATAGTAGTAGAATCCACACTAGAAATTGGTATAGTAGAATCCAGAGCAGACCAACAACCAAGGTAGAAGAGAGAAAAATATTAGCCACCACTATAGGGGAAACATGTGGAACAACAAAAGAATCCACCTCCAAAGTATCCTGAGAAGAAACACCCAACCCATCCCTAATAGAGGGAGCTTTTTGAACACAATAGTGATCATCCAAAACCCCCTTCCACCAAGAAGGTGACTTATTTGACCTAACCTTTCTAGTGGAGAATCTTGTTGTGAGGTGGCCAGTCTTTTAGCATATCTAACATCTAAATGGCATTCCCTCATAATCAAGAAGTTGATTCCAAGAGCCACCGGGAGAGACCAATTTAATCATTTGTGGGAGCCCCTTAGATACATCTATCTCCACAAGGATGCATGCATATGTCATCCAAAACACATTGCAAGACATAGAGTCAACCAAAAAAAATCCCCTAGGGCATCCCCCACAACCTCCTAACACAGGAAAATTGTGAATAACTAGGGCCAAAGGCTCAACTAGCTATCCAAACCACCCTGTAAGAGTTAACACAACAGAAATAGACACAAAGAACAAAAACCAAAGGAGGAAGAAGAGTGAATCAAAATATCTTCATACATGCCTAGCTGTAAGGCCTTTTGGGTTACGACCAATTAAAAATACATTCAAATTCAAAGATCCAACTACAAATTTGCACTTTTAGTTCTGTCCTATGAGGTTGAATTTGATTAAGGAAAAGCATAGTGGTGGATTTACTAGACATTTTGGAATTGATAAGACATTGAATTTGCTGAAATGTATTTTGTGCTAAAGAAATTAGAGAAGTTGGTGGATTTGGAAAAATGGATTCTATTCCTATAGGGTACGTGTGAATATTTGGCTTCACCTTGTGGAACTTAGGGGCACCAATACAATGATCCAACCATAGTAAAAAGATGAGCCAAATTACTAAGAGCTCCCTACAATAGTCATGGAAGAGAAACATGTATATTTTACAACACCTTTGACATTGTCTTAGACATTATTGGCCACAAATGTATAAGGATGTTTAGAAAATTGTAAAGAGTTTTGGAGTTTGTCAAGTTGCAAAGGGAGTGAGTCAATATACTGGTTTGTATCCACCTATTACTGTTCTTGAGAAACCTTGGACTGACATTAGTATGGATTTTGTTCTTGGATTGCCTAAAACAATGAAGGGGTATGATTCTATATTTGTTGTAGTGGACAGATTTTCTAAGATGGCTCATTTCATACCATGTAAGAAGACATCAGATACTGAGCATGTTGCTAAACTTTTCTTAAAGAGGTTATGAGATTGCATGGATTACCAAGAAGTATTATTTCAGATAGAGATAGTAAGTTTGTTGGTTATTTTTGGAAACTTTTGGGAAGAAGATTAGAGAGCAAAACTAAAAGTGCGACTTTGCAATTGGATCTTTGAATGTGAATGTATTTGTAATTGGTCATAACCTAGAAGGCCTTACAGTTGGGCATGTACGAAGATATTCTGATGAATCAATAAAAGTAATTCACTCTTCTTCCTCCTTTGGTTGCTATTCTTTGTGTTTGTTTTCATTGTGTTAAATCTTGCAGGGTGGTTTGGATAGCTGAGTGAGCCTTTGGCCCTAGTTATTCGCCCTTTTCCTACATCACCTCCAGAACTGACTTGATCCATAAGTGAAGGGGAAGGTTAGGCAACCTTACCCACAAAGGAATCTTGTTAAATGATTCAGTAGATAGATCAAAACCCACATACCAAGGTTTAGCCATCAAGGGGAACATCTCCTCCCAAGAGAAACCACACCTTAGGATGGCCTTTTGATCCTCCATAGAAGCAAATTTCACAATGAAAAAGCCCTTTTCCATAAGGGGAAAATCCAGACAATACTTGAAACTAAAGGCTCCCAAAATTTGGAAATCCAAGCATACAAATCTGATAGAGAGGTCCAAAAACCCCTAAAATAAAATATGACAGAAGTAGAGGAGTAGTCCTCCACTTGAGTAGAAATCTCATCAACAATATCAGAGTCAAGAATAATCATAGGGTTACTTACTATAACAGGTACAACAATACGAGTCCTTGGACACACAACCTAACCACCAAGACTAGCCTCATAGGTAGCCACATTAGCATAGGAAATGGTTGAATTGCCCATAGCTCCCAGGGAATGAATATCCCCACCAGGAATAAGAGAAACCCTAGCCTAAAAAAAAATAGAAGCATTAATAGTAACCACATCAAGATTGAAAGCCAAAGCTACCGCCATATAGCCAAACACAAGAGCCAAAGCTAGATGTAGGAGCTGGAGACGAGAGCCAAAGCTAGACTGTTGTTTTTTAACTTCTTAAATTTTTATTAAAAATTATTAACCCTTGGTTGTAAGCACTATAGGCAAGAAGCCCCACTATTTCTCCAAGGATAAATGGAAAAACATACTAAATTAAGATCCACAATAAAGAATGGCCTTGTGGGGACTTGAACCTTGGTTGTACGCCCTACAGGCAAGAAGCCCCACCATTTCACCAAAGGGACAAGCTCGAAAATAGATATCAAAGTTTCAAACTTATACATGTTATAATATTTCTCTATAATCCCTAAAGAATAATCCATATCCCTAATATCCTTAATTTAGAAAAACCAACTTTTCATCCTAAAAACATTGATAATGGTTTGTGCTCAAACTTCTCATCAAATAAATTTCTTTAATTAGCTAGCATCTTGAATACTCATAGAAACTCCTCTAATGAATTTTGTGCTAAAGAAATTAGAGAATTTGGTGGATTTGGAAAAAATGATTCTATTCCTATAGGGTACGTGTGAATATTTGTCTTCACCTTGTGGAACTTAGGGGCACCAATACAATGATCCAACCATAGTAAAAAGATGAGCCACATTACTAAGAGCTCCCTGCAATAGTCATGGAAGATAAACATGTATATTTTACAACACCTTTGAGATTTTCCTCCTAAAAATTATTTAACCATTCAGTTCACTTGACCTGACCTCAACTACTTTAACCACATGGTGTGCTTCAAAATTATTGATATCAAATCGATGATGTTAATGGAAGTTTTTCATCATGATCATTAGAGCTTTTAATGCCCACATGTAGGAATAATTTAAACTAAGGATAAGAGAATGGCCAAAATTATTTGAGCCATATACAATACTTCAAAATAATTTCAATCCAATTCACAAAAAATAGGAGTTTGTTGGATGAAAAGATGTCACTTGAATCTAGAACTATTATCATAGTTACTCTCAGCTTTCCAAACCACACCACTTACTATAATTCCCAGTTGAAAGAACATCATATTTGAAGAGATTTTATTTAATGTTTACACTATCTTTCTAATTTTAGCACACAATATTCCAATCTTCTAGAGATGTATATTCATTCTCTTATCCCATGTTTGGAGTAAAATTTGCAAGCAACTGCCAATGAAATGTCATGTCATGTTGCTCTAGTTTTTCCAACACTAAATCTTAGTATACAAAAATAGACACTCTAGAGAAGTATAAATTAGGAGAGCATTGTTGTCATTAAATTTGGAAATGTCTACTAGTTGGCATGCCGTGAATAAGAGTTCTTGAGCCATATTTAATATAATTCTTTAAATGTAGCATATTTAACAATGATGAAATTTGTTTCAAAAACCTTTTTAGAAATTAGAATAAAATGGAAAAAAAAGAAAGGCATTGCAACTTTATTGGGAACAAAACACACCAAACAAAAAGGTAAAGGCAAACCAAGATTGTAAAACTAGAATGGCTATTTACAATAAAAAGGGGAAAGGAAACAAAAGAATAAATGTGGCCATTTATAATACTGTATGAATTGTCTAAGTACGAAATTGGTTTACAATATTGTATTCTTTTCAATGTAACTTGTTAGTGACATCATATTGTGACTAGTGAAGTTAGATAGAGATATTATACATGTTGATGATGATGTGTATAACCTCAGACATCAGTACGAACTATAAGGAAAAGAGATATTCATATTTTACTAGTGAAATAGAACAACAAAATTAAAGAAAAGGAATTATTTTGTTTACAAAATAATTACTTGACCAATTAGGGCTGACATCCTAGATGTTTGCTCTAAGTTGGAAAAGTATATTATGGTCTTAGTTGACCTAGCAACTATTTGTGAAAAGGCATGGTATTTATGGAAAGGACATCTTGCGAATTAAAGTGTGTTGTGTTGAGCAATTGTATTGTAATAAGTGATATGCAAACTTTCTACGAAGTGATGTATGTGAAATTGATTTTATGATCCAAGATCGAACTAAGGTCAAATATCAATCAAGAAAGAAGTTACAACACCTATATACTAGAGGACTAATTACTTGTTTGGGTAGTGAGCTCTTCTTGTAATTGAAAGTGCATGTTTGGGCAGTGGGCTAATCTTGCATCTACTGTACTAAAACTCCTAACAAGGTTGGAATCTCCTAATAGGGACTCTCTGTACTAAATTTACTCATTGAATCCTAATAGGGTCCATCCTCTAACAAGGAACATATATATCAATATATTATCTAGTGGGTATCATCCCCACCAAGGTTTTCCCTTGGACAGGGTTTCCCTAGTTAACAAAATATGGTGTTATGAGTTATCTTTGTGCATAGTTACTGTTATTGTTTAGCATTACTTGTTTACTTTCTTATGTATGGCTCAAAGTAATAAATAATATTCAGTTGGTGACTAAAGTTTGTAAATTATTGATTCACCCTGCCTCTTAGTAATTTCTATTTCTAACAATTGGTATCAGAGCATAGTTATTTAGAAGAGGCTTAACAACTTGAGTAAGATCCCTATGGATATGGAATAGTTGATGAAAAACCTTGAAGAGGCACTTGAAAAAATTGGTCTTCTTACTAAAGAAAGAGATAAGCTAAAGGATAGATATGAAGACTCCAAAGTATATATTGGACAATTGAAGGACAAGATTGAACATCTCAAATCCAAGACTGAATCTACTGAATCTAAAACTAGTGATGGTGATTATTCAAAATTGAAGACAAAGTATAAGATCTTGAAGCATGAATTGAAGATTACCAATATAAAGTTGACTTTGAAGAGTGATCATAGCAAAGTTGAATCCGATTTGAAGACTAAGAATATAGATCTTAGAGCAAGTCTGGTGAAGAAGACATCTGAATTTGAAACATTGAAAGAAGATCATGAAGAACTTCATAAAAACAACACAATTGTGAATGGTGAACTAACTCAATGCAAGCAACAACTTGAAAAGATTTATTGTAGCAGAGAAAAACTTGATGATTCAATGTCAATATAGAGACCTACCTATGATAAGATTGGTCTTGATTATCTATTTAACATGTCTGCAAAGAAACTTGAAAATAGATCAGATCAGAAAGAGAAAGATAAATCTGATGATAAGATTGAATCCAGTCAATCTTCTGATAAAACTAAAGAAGTTCCTAGACCTTTGATATTTTCCTACTAAAAATTATTTAACCATTCTATTTACTTGCTAGTGTAAGGAATCTTTGCATCCAATTCACTTGACCTGACCTCAACTACTTTAACCACATGGCATGCTTCAAAATTATTGATATCAAATCAATGATGTTAATGGAAGTTTTTCATCATAATCATTAGAGATTTTAATATCCATATATAGGAGTATTTTAAACCAAGGATGAGAGAATGGCCAAAATTATTTGAGCCAAATACAATATTAACAAATTATTTCAATCCAATTCACAAAAATTAGGAGTTTGTTGGATGAAAAGATGTCACTTGAATCTGAAACTATTATCACAATTACTCTCAACTTTCCAAACCATACCACTTACTATAATCCCCATTTGAAAGAACATTGTATTTGAAGAGATTTTATTCAATGTTTACACTATCTTTCTGATTTTAGCACACAATATTCCAATCTTCTAGACATGTATATTCAATCTCTTATCCCATATTTGGAGTAAAAAATGCAAGCAACTGCCAATGAAATGTCATGTCATGTTGCTCTAATTTTTCCAACACTAAATCTTAGTATACAAAAATAGACACCCTAGAGAAGTATAAATTAGGAGAACATTGTTGTCATTGAATTTGGAAATGTCTACTAGTTGGCATGCCATGAGTAAGAGTTCTTGAGCCATATTTAATATAATTCTTTAAATGTAGCATATTTAAAAATGATGACATTTTTTCTAAAAACCTTTTTAGAAATTAGAATAGAAGCATAAAAAAGAAAGGCATTGCAACTTTATTGGAAACAAAACACACCAAACAAAAAAGTAAAGGCAAGCCAAGATCATAAAACAAGGATGACTATTTACAATAAAAAGGGGAAAGGAAATAAAAGAATAAATGTGGCCATTTACAAGATGGAGAAAATATGATCCTTTTCAAACTAAAGTTTTTCATAACAAGAGTAGATTCCATAAAAAGTAAATCAACAACAAAAAAAGTGTAGGGTTTCTCTCATAAAAAAGACAAGTTAAGGGTGGAAAAATAAACAAATATTCAAGATTTTTCTCATGAATAATAGGAAAATTTTCATAATGAAATATGAAACCAACCTTTTGCATCTCATTTTTCATAGTTGCATTTAAAAGTCCAGAAAACTCCTCGATACCTTGATCTTTTGACTGCTACATTGGTTCCTCCAAAGTTGATGTTTAGGAGAGAACTATAGGGTGTTGAAAAACAAATCGATGTTTTTCTTCTTCTTTCCTGTCATTCGGTTCTCCTTAAACATCCCTTTCTTGCATAGATACCATTCTACCAATTTCTTCCTTTCCACATATTTTTTCTTCTTACTTTAGCTCCTACATGGGAGATCTCTTCCAGATGGGGATTGCACCATAGAAGGATTTTAGAAACCCTAGTTCTTTTTCCATATCTGTTGTGACCTCTCTAATTGGATTCTCTCTAAATGGTAGTATAAATAGAAAGATATCCATGTCATATTCATTCCATATAGGAATCCAATCTTTCATTTTTTTTGGGTATCTTTGAAATACCTTCTCATATTCATCTTCACTAGAGCCACCAACCTCCATCCTAGGGGAGGTACCTCTTGAATTTACAAATAAATTGTACAAGACACTCTAATCCCTAGTAGAGCCACAAAAAAATTACTATTACAAAGATTTTTCTTCTTTCAAAATCCTTCACAAATAACTCCTAAATGCCCAAATTGAAAGACAAACTCTGAAACCAACAATTGAGAGACTTGCATTTATTATGCTAAGTGCTCTCTAAATATTGACACAAATGTACAAATACCTTCTCTATATTTTCAATGAATCAAAATTTTGATTATGCCTTTAACAAGAAGGCAAGGAAGGAAAATTGACATTCACCCATAGACATAGAATGAATGTGATGATTAATCAAAATGACTTGAGAGGAAATTAAATATATGACACATTGAACATTAGAAATATATCTATTTTTGGAGAAATGAAATGGATATATGATACTAATTTTTCATATTTAGGTAAATAAAACCAATTGATTTCATCACACACAAAATCCTTGATAAATGAGAGCAAGATAATATTTCAAATGTGGCTAAAGTAACCCCAAGATCACTTCCAACCTAAGAAATATAGATTCAAACTAACGAATCTCAAAATAAATTTCTCTTCATTCCAAATATATTTAAAAAATAACCACATGATCATTTTTCTCTTGCACCATAAACAAGCTTGCAAATTAAAATTCATTCTCCTTCATTTTCTCTCATACAATCTTTTTACCCTAAAAATGCCTTCTCTTTTCTTGAGAAATGCACATGCTTATGAAAAAGAGAAGAACCTCTTTACAATGGATTTTCCCCTATTTAAATAATTTCCTCCAAGAATTTGGTAACTACCATAACTTCTTCTTATCGAACCAATTTACATTTTATTTCCTTACTTCATCTCTCAACTTTAATTTCTATGATTAAGTGCAATATTTATTTTACACTTTACAATAATATTTATTCTTAAAGAATTAACTTATCTCATGTCTATCAACATTCCCATTTCTTTATTTTGTGGGCACATAAATTACAATAAAAATTAATTAGGTGAGAAATTAAGTTTGCAAATAATTTAATACTTAATTACTTTGCACTTAATATTTAATTCCTTTAAAGAATTGAATATTATATAATGCAAAGTAATTTATAAAAATTTAAAATCTTCTCTCTTTTTAACTTCCAACATTATTTATTAGGAAGGGATTATTTAGGGTTACAAAACATGAGGTAACACTAACCATGCAATCATTCAGTACCTGATGAATAAAAGCTCAATCATAGGTAGGGTAGCAAGATGGTTGTTGTTAATGTAGGAATTTAATATAAAAATAATGGTTAAACTTGGTAAGGCCAATGTGGTTGTGGATTTCTTTCTAAAATTTAAAGACAAGGTGATCTTGTAGTCATTAAGGATGCCTTTCCTATAATGTGCCCTAGAAATTAGTGAGATAAGACATGTGTTGGCCTCTAGTTCAGCTCCCTAGAGGCTAACAAGTCAAAGTGTAAGGAGAGGAGAGCATGAGACTTAGGAAAAATGGAAGATAAGACAAGCTAATCTGAAGGGGTTGTCTTATCTAGTGGTAACCATGTTGTAACAGGTGGGAATGGAGGAATCTTACACCAAGTTGGGACCTTCTTGAACATTACAAGAAGGTGTAGTGACATTGGGAAGCTAGGAGTAGGAGAATTGGTAGAAATAACAAAAGGGAGGGGATGCAAAGGTTTTTAGCATGTGAATTGAGTAAAGAAATTGAGACATACACATGTACTTTAGAAATTACTAGTTGAACATGACTATTGGAATGAAAATCCCTTTAGTTAGTAGTCTTGACATCATTCAGAGTGGTCATGAGACTTGATGGTTAGGAGTGAAGAAATATTGCATCAACAATAATGACACTATCAAAGGAAATAAGAGATTAATTAAACTATTATGTGGAAGCCAATGCACATGAAGAAATGAAGGAAAAGTCACAATGGAGACATGGGTGAATGTTAAGAATGATACTCATAGGTAGATGTTATTTTAACATGAGAGCATCACACATTGTTGTGTAGACAACACATAGTGGAATCACATATTAGAAATGTGGAGGAAAATACATGGTGGATAGGTTGTCAAGTTGGAGTAAGTGACTGAAGACACCCATGGTTGATCGAATTGCATAAATAGATAGTAGCTATAGTAACTACCACATAGCCACCTTGTTTGGAGTTTGTAAACCATTAGATGAGATAGGGTAGGGTTCAGTCACAAGATGAGAGAGTGTGTACTCAAAACTATGCAAGAATTATTCTATTGTGAATAAGTAGAAGGACAGGCCCATGAGTAGTGTAAAATATCCATGAGCCAGTAGTGAGTGTCAACTCACTGTAGTGCATGTTGGTTGTAAACTCACTATGTTACAACTATTTCCTTGAATTGAAAAATTATTGTATCAAGGACTTGAAAAGAAACTTGATTTGTTACCTCCTTTTGTGTAATGGATTATGTCTGGTTAATTTTAAAACTCTTTTTCAATGCAAACTAGTTGTTGAAAAACATCATAGAAAATAAACCTACAACATGTAGATTGGGTAACTATTTGATTCATAGCCATGTTAGAGGTGGAATCCTTATTTTTAGGAATAACATTAATAGTAAATTCACATTGAAACTAGTCTAGTGAGTGCTGAAGTTTGACTCTAGATTTTCCACATTCCACCATTTTATTAAAGAGTTCTATCTTACAATATTAAGAAGCAACATTGAGCATTGGATGGCTCATTATAGTGGTATTAGAGCCTTAAAATTCTCTATCCCATGGTGTTCCTTGTGACTAATTGCAAAAATGTTGTTGGAGGATGAATAGGGCCAATTAAAACCTATAGAGTACACCAACATGATAAGTTAGGAGTCAAAGTGACCAAGAATCCAAGAGTGAAACTTCATTATAGGTGGAAATAAAACCCAATGATATAGATTCCAAGGAAGTTATACTTGAGAATATGGGTGAAAGAAATGAAAAGTACAATGAGGCACACATGTTTAGAAAATTAATAGAAACCATCAACCAAGGGAATGTGTTGGTTGAATAAAGAGAACAACAACAAGAACAATGAATGGAACTCATGATGCAAATGATGGCAAGAAAAGTAGGATTAAATTTAAACATAAATGCCAATAATATAGAAAATAAAATTGGGATTAATTGTGCAACAAATGAGAATGGGGGAGTCAATGGAGGAAAAAATATGAGTAACAATGGTGGGGTTAATATAGTGAACAATCTAGACCAACAAGTTGACAAAAATGGACTAAATAAAGGAATACAAGTGGCTAATAATTTTGGTAGAGTGCCTATACGAATAAGGACTACTTGCTTGAGACCAAGCACCCCAAAATTTCCTCCTAGAGTTCAAGTTCAACAAGGGCAAGAGTTGCAATTATAGGAAGTATGCAGACAATTGCTGAGAGAATGAGAAATAGAAGAAGACAAGTTTTGATCAACCATTACTCTATGTGATTACATGGACCTAAGGATGAGATACATGCCAAAGGTTAGCAATAGGGATCATCATGCTGAGTTGCTAAGAAATATTAACAAAATTTCCCTCGCTTCTTATGATGGAACATGTAAGATGACTGTAAGGGCTTGGGTCCAAAAGCTATATATGTATTTTCAGTTGAATCCTATGCTGGAGGAGGATTCCTTTAAGTTTGCAACCTTACACCTAGAGGGAATTACACACAAATGGTGGAGTCATGGTATGATTACCTTGGGGCATAATCAAATTACTTCATACATTGGCTTCACAGAAACATTGATTGAAAGGTTTAATAACAAAGATCTTGAGCTATGTTTTAAGGAGTTAGTACACTTCAAAAAATGGACAAGTGTTGAAAATTACATAGATGAGTTTAAAGACTAGCAATCCTAGTGAATGATATAGTACCTAATAGGATCTTAAACCTCTTTATGGAGGTCCTCATATAGCCATTAAGAGGATGGATCAAAAGACTTAGTTCAACTACATTGCAACAAGCCTCTAAAAAGGCAAGGAACATGGAGCCAACCACATCTAGAGATAGATTTTATTCTAAGGGTTCCACTTTTAAAAAACACAAAGATAAGAAGACCTTCCATGAAGAACAACCTCAAAAAGATGAAACTAAAAAGATGGACAATGATCAACTCAATGAACTTAGAAGGAAAAATTTAAGTTTTCATTGTAGGGAACCATGGGATTTATCTCACAAATGCCCTCTTAAAGCTAATAAAGCCAAAATGGAGTATTTTTCAGTAGAAGAATCATTATTGGAAGGAGATGAAAAACCATTTAGAAGATTAAAAAACAAGGGAGGTTAGTCTATAGATGATGAGGGGTTTGAGGGGGAAGTTATAGACCACTTATTAGGTGATGAACAAGCTATTATCTTCTATGTGAGGAACACTATTAAGGGGTAATGAGTGATTACTTTGGTAGATACATGTGCTACACACAACGTTATATCTAAGACACTTGTGGACTAACTAGGGATCCAACCAGATATGCATAGAGGTTTTAGAGTCATGCTGGCTAGTGGGTATCAACTTCTCATCTCTTTGGTAGGAAAGGATATGCCTGTTTGCATGGGGGAATTATGATATGACAAGCCAATTTTATGTGGTTCCCATGAGTGAGTATGATTGCACTTTGGGCATGAATTGGATGAAGATCCTACACGAGTTCACTTTCAACCTAGATAGGATGGATCTAAAGTTTGAGCATCAGGGTAGGAAAGTGGTGATTAGAGTTCTTATAGAGAAGAGGCTTAAGGTGACATCTTTGAGACACATGGAGAGGATAATTAAACATGATCAAGAATAGTGGGTAGTAGGGGTTGTGTTGATGTGAGAAAAGAGTATGCAATAGAAGCATGAGTACCCAGTATATATTCATGATTTACTAACCAAATATTCTGAAGTGTTTGATGATATTTTGATAGGGAGACCACTAGATAGGGACATGGATCATATAATTGAGCTATAAGAGGGATCCAAATCATTTGTTATTAAAAGCATTTGAAGAGGTACAAAGATGAGATAGAGAAAGCAATTAAGGAGCTTCTAGAGATGGGTCACATTAGGCCTAATAAGAGTCTCTTTTCTTTAGCAGTGGTATTTGTTAAAAAGAAGGATGGGGCATTTATAGATGTGCATTGACTACTGGGAGCTTAATAAGATCACCATTAAGAACTAGTATCCCATGCCTAGGATGAATGAGTTGATAGATGAGTTGCATGGGGCATGCTACTTCTCAAAGATTCATTTGAGATCTGGATACCACCAGTTTAGGGTCTGGGATGAAGATATAGAGGAAATTTCTTTCATGTGCCATTGTGGGAATTTTGAGTTTTTGGTGATGCCTTTTAGGATGACCAATGCACCAGCAACTTTCTAGTCATGTATGAACAAAACATTCAAGGATTAGTTGAGGAGGTTCGTATTGATCTTCTTTGATGAAATACTCATCTACATCAGGACATGGAAGGAAAACTTGCAATACTTAGACATTATTTTGTGCATCCGAGAGAGGGATTCATTTTACTTGAATATGTTGAAGTGCAAATTTGGTATGACAGAGTTATTATATCTTGGATACATCATTAGCGCAAAGGTGTCTAAGTTGACCTAGAGAAGATTAGTGCTATTATAGATTGACCTCCCAAGAAATTTTCACACCTTTTGGGGTTCATGGGATTGTGTGGATTTTACAAGTTCTTTATGAAGGGTTCTTCTGAAGAAGAAACCCCCCTTACTTGTCTAACTCGAAAGGATGCTTTTCAGTGGATAGACATGTCTCAATAGTGCTTTGATAGGTTCAAGTAGTTGATGAGCTCTTTCCTAGTGTTCGCCACCCTTGATTTTACTAGGTCCTTTGAGTTACATTGTGATTCTTTTAGAGAGGGGTTGGAGTGGTATTGATGCAAGATAGACACCCCATAAATTATGAGAGAAGGAATTTGAGGGGTTCCGAATGGAGTTACAGTATTTATGATGATGAAATGTTGGCCATCATGCATACCTTGGTTAAGTTTAGACAATATTTAGTGGGTAATAAGTTTACAGCCAAGAAAAATCATAACAACTTGAAACTTTTCCTTGGGTAGCAGGAGTTGAATGATAGACAAAAAAAGTGGGTCAACAAACTTCAGGCATACAATTTTGACATAGGGTTTGTGAAGGGAAAGAAAAACATAGTTGTTGATGCATTGTCACATAGGCCACACTTGTGCGCTATTGGGGCATTATTGAATGATTAGAGGGAGCTTATTATGGCATATAATGCTAGGGACAAGTGGGCCATAGGTATCTTAGATGGTACTATTTAGAATGAGAGGTATATGCTTGTGAACAAATTGATCGTGTATAAGAACAAGATATGGTTAGTGTCTAATTATGTGATTAGGTGGAAGATCATTAGAGAATTTCATGATTCACCTATGATAGGACACCAAGGATACTTTAAGACATACATGCAAGTGAGAGAGTAGTTCAGTTGGAAAGGACTCAAGATGGATGTTTTGCAACATTTGAGGGAGTGTGCAGTTTGGTAGAAAAATAAGCATGAACACTCCTATCCTAGTGGATTATTGTAGCCCTTACCCATTCCTAAGCATAAACAGGACAACATAATGATGTATTTCATCATAGGTTTACCAAATGTCCAGGGTAGGGATTGCATCTATGTGGTATTGGACTAACTAACCAAGTTTGCACATTTTATGGCCATTCCATCCACACACACAACAATGCAGATGGCTGAAATATTTTTCATGGAGAGTTTTAGATTACATGGGTTTCCCTAGATGATTGTTAATGATTGGGATAGTAGGTTCATGAGTTTTTTTGGAAATAACTCTTCAAATTATGTGTCACTAAACTCACTCTGAGCACTAGTTATCATCCCCAAATTGATGGCCAAAGAGAGATAGTGAATAAGTGGCTTGAAGGTTACTTACATTACTATGTTGCCAGGTAGTAAAATGGATGGGTGAAGTGGTTACACATTGGTGAATATTTTTATAACATAACACATTACATGTCCATACAAATGATACCATTTATAACCCTCTATGACTATGATGCACCCAACTTCATAGATTTTCTCTTCAGTGATAGCATGACACATAGTTCTAGGGAATTGTTGCAAGAGACTCAAGTGATCATGAAATCATTGATAGATAATATACTGAGGGATCAAAAGTAGCAAAAGTAGTATGCATATCAACATAGGGTGGAGCATTTGTTTGAGGTAGGGAATATGGTGTATCTCATGTTGCCGCCTTATATGTAGTCACTCCTTAAAAAGAATAGTAAAGAGAAGTTGAAGCCATGCTACTATGGTCCATATAGGGTGGTTAGACATGTTGGATGGGTGGCATATGAGTTAGAACTACCTGAAGAAAACAAGGTACATAACATATTTCACATGTAATGCCTTAAGAAGGCAATTGGTTAGAATGTATTACCTTTAGTAGAGCTAGCCCTTCTTGATGAATAGAGAAGATTGATATTTATATTGGAGGCCATTATAGATAAGAAAGAAAGGGTATTGCGTAAGAGGACTATCAGGGAGTACCTAGTTTAGTGGAGGAACTTACCTCATGAAGATGCAACATGAGAAAATAAGGAAATACTGCAACAATTTGGATTATATTTTCTTGGGGATAAGAACATTCAAGGAGATAGATTGTAATCTCCCCCTAAGATTAGAAAGATAGGAAATGTGTTGACCTCTAGTTCATCTCCTTGGATGTTGACAAGTCAAAGTGTAGGGAGAGCATGCAACTTAGGAAAAATGGAAGATAAGACAAACTCATCACAAGGAAGAAGGTGAGATAGAATAAAATAATTTTCTTATTCAATGGTAGCTACATTGTAATAAGTGGAAGATAGGTGGAAATAGAGGAATCTTATGGCAAGTTGGGACCTTCTTGAGCATTACATGAAGGTGTAGTGAAGTTGGGAAGGTAGAAGTAGGGGAATAGGTGGAAAGAACAAAAGGGAGGGGATGCAAAGATTTTTTGCATGTGAATTGAGTAAAGAAATTGAGTGATGTATAGGTACTTCAATAATTACTACTTGAACAAGGCTATTGGGACAAAAACCGCTTTAGTTAGCAATCTTGAGATCATTCAGAGGTTTCTTGAGACTTGGTGGTTAGAAGTGAAGAAATATCACATCAACACTAATGAAAACATCAAAGGAAATAAGAGATTAATCAAACTATTATGTGGAAGCCAATGCATAGGATGAATTGAAGGGAAAGTCACTTTGGAGAGATGGGTGAATGTTAAGCATTATACTCATAGGTGGAGGTTATTTTAACATGGGAGCACCACACACAACTACATCGACAATACATAGTGGGACCAAGAATTAGAAACACAAAGGAAAATGCACAATGTGTTGGTTGTCAAGGTGGAGTAAGTGGCTAAATTGACTCCTCACCCACATGCAATAATACCCAAGTATTGATAGAATTACATAAATAGTGACTATGGTAATGACCTTACAATCATCTTGTTCAAAGTTTGTAAACCATCATACATGATAGGGTAGAGTTTGGTCATAAGAAGAGAGAGGGTGTATTCCAAATTGTGTAAGAATTGTGTTGTGCATAAACAAAATGTAGTAGCACAAAGTGTTCATGCGCCAGTAGTGGGTGATGACTCATAATAGTGCATGTTGGTTTTAACTCACTAGGTTAGAACCATTCCTTTGAATTGAAAAAGTATTGTATCATAAACTTTTTTGGCCTGGCTTTTCACGTATTAAAATTTCTAAACTATTTTAGTGAAAATCCATTTTTTCTTTTAGAAATTAGGGTTATATGTTTTTGAGTTATTTTTGGCCCTAGAAAAACCCCTAATTTGGTGTCATTGTCCCAATATTTAATCTTTCCCTAAAAGTCCCTAAGCTAGATTTACATGGTATGCTTTTTAAAGAAATGTGCAAGAAATTTCTGATAATCTCTTGAAGTCCCTTTTTATCTTATCTTGCATGAATTTTAAATTTTGCTAAGTTACTTTACTTTACCTTACCCTAAGTCCTATTTTGAAATATAACCCAAGCCTTTGTTTTAAATATTACACAGGTTATGTTTTATGTACAAAAAATAACCAAGTCATGATGGCCCTTGATCTTCCTTAAGATCAAGGGTTGTCACTTTGTTGCCTTAGAAAGTTGCAAGGATCTTATCCTTGGAAACATAGCGACAAAGTGACATTTGTCCATGGGACCCAGTAAAAGGCAAGGTTTCCAAAAAAGGATCATCACTGTAGATCTATTTCAAGATCAATGAACGTCACTTTGTTGCCTTAGAAAGTTGCTCATTCTTTATCCTTGGTGACATAGTGACATGAAGACACATAGAATATGGTGGGATGAACCCCATAGGAAGTTGCCATAGGGTTTAGTCATAAATGATTTCCAGCTATTAGATTTTCATTCACCATCGAGATAAAACTTATGCAGAAAAGGTATTTGATCAGAATAGTCAGATCTTTTCAAGATCGATGGATGTCACTTTGTCACCAAAGAAAGTTTCATGGCTTTTAGTCTTGGTGACATAGTGACAAGACGACACATGTCCAATGGGCCTAACTTATTTGTAATATGGTTGTTTTGTTCCTATTGTCAAATTGGAAGTTAATCTATGAATGTCACTATGCCTTTATCCAGAGATGCAAGATCTTTACCCTTGGCGACATAGCGACAAGGTGACACATATCATGGTGGCCCAATTTCAAAGGAATTTTGAAGTATCATCCTTGATCATTTGATGCATAAGAGATCAAAGGTTGTCATTATGTCACTAAAGGAAACTACTCAACCTTTATCTATAGTGACATAGTGATAGCTCAACACATGTTTGGTTACATATATGAGTAAGACATAAGTTGTTGTTGAGGTGGAAAAGGGTACATATGTCAAGTTTCAATTGGGTTGACTACTAGGTTGGAAGGTTGAAGCTGAGTCAAGTTGCATTTTAGTTCCTGATCATTAGATTTTTATGAATCGATGACCCATTTTCAAACTTTAAAGGAAATGCCACTCTGTTTCTTCTTTGCAACCATTTATGGGAATTAAAAATTGCTCGCATGAACTAATACAAGGAATATAGTAACAAAGGTCAAGAATTTTACCCTACAAGTAGATTTTTTGAATTCTTGGAGCCTCATTTTTATCAAAAACCTATTATTTCACCTTGTTGAGCCATGAATTTTTTGGTATCAACAATCCATTGTAGTGTTCAGAGAAGAAGCAAAAAGGCCAAGTAAGTATCTCTTTCTGCATATAATTAAAGATTTATAGTATTTTCCTCATTGTCATTCATTATGCCTCCAAAGAAGGGTTTTTTTTGGAAAGGCTATTATACCAGTAAAAATATTCATGATGATTTCTTAGTAAAATTAAATGAATCTACTAACGAGTCCGCCCAAATGAAGAAGTTAGTCAATGTAAACCCTAGGTTACAAGTTGCATATGGTTTATATGACAAAGGGAATTGGACTCAAGATGTGGTGACATTTAAAATTGGAATACAATTATTGAAAAAATGGTTTTTAGAGAGAAAATTGTTTGCCCCCCATGGAAATATTTGGAATTTTGATCTAGGAAAATTGGTAGTTCCTAGAGTTTTCATGGATTCAGACCTCCTCACTGCTGTATCCCAAAATTATGATCCAATACCTAGGATAGTGAGAAGGATAAATGGAGAATGTTTGGTGAAGATTACTACTGAAGAAATATAAGAAGTTTTAGGATGGACACTATTTTAGAATTTCATGAGGTCATCAATTTTTAGGGTTTGGAAAAGGAGTATTTATCTCACAAGGATTAGATCAGACAAGGGCCATTGAGAGGGAATCTAGCCACAATTGGGAATTTAAGATTTGTTACATCCTCAATCAAGGAACCTTTTAAGAAATAATTTTTCAATTCCAGAGCTATAGACATATAAATGACTTTGTGTAAAGTTTTTGGTAAGGATGAGCATGAGTTTATACCCATAACATTCATGTATATGATGTTACAAATATCATCCTATGGTGTTGATATTGTTTTTGATTTTTCTTCATTAATAGATGAAGAAATTCATATTGGTCTGATAGGGATTGCAAAAGGGAAGATTGAGAAGACCTTTGGGTTTTACTCTTTGTTGATGCATATGTTTCTATATAAGGGAGTTACATAATTTGAGAAAGAAATGGTGTTAATAAAAGAGCATGATGAAGACTCTCTGCCAGTTCAATTATGGAGTACAAACATGACTTGGGATGTAGAGGAGGCTAGTTTTGTAAGATTTGATAGGTATTTTGCATCTAGGTTGAGAAGCCTATTATTGAAAGAAAATCCTAGGATACCTAAAGCACTGTTAGATTTTACTAGGCCTATGGATAACCCTAACAATTTGAAGGTTCCCATAATTGGGTAGAAATTATACCATATCTAGTGTAAATAGTATTTAGGGTTTATGGATTCTAAGGAACTCTACATGTGCTCCCTTAGCAAGTACCTCTTAAGGTAGGGCTAGCTGAGGTGTTATGGCAAATAAGTGGTTTGGAAGAGATATACTTAACTGATAGGTTAAGGGGTTCCCTTTTTCGATCTTGCACTGTGGCTCATCAATTTATAATTACAAAGGGTGGCTAGTTATTCTTGTACAAAGTGTTAAACCAATACAAAATGACAGTCTTCCATTCTAGGTTTAATGATAGTTAGAGATTTTTTGAAATGTTTAGATAGAGAGGCAAGACAAGTGCTCACAGACATCAATTCTATTTCCTTGAGGATGTAATAAGGAACGATTTTTCTCTCCAAGAACAAGAAATCAAGAAAGAAAAGTGGAGAGTCTATTCTAGGGTTTTAGAATTCATAAATTATTTTGAGAAGGATTATAGCCCATTGAAAGATGCAAAGACATCAATAGACAGAGTGAACAAATTACTGATGACCTTCTCAAAGATCATGGATGAAATGAATGAAAAGAAAGCTCTTCTTATCAATACCTATGAAAATAAAGAAAGAGAGGTAATGAAGAGGTTTTCTTTTACTCCTGTAGTAGGATCATGACAATTGGTTATCCAAAAGAAGTCTAGATATAGCATAATCAAGAATAGAGAATATGCAACTGACAAAGGAAAGCAAGTAGTTGGATCAACCAATACTACTTTGACAAGGGGATTCCAATTGGAAGAAAGGCCTAAAGAGCCAAGCCCTAAGAGGAAAAAGATAGAAGAGAAGCATGTGTCACAAGTAGAAGATTACACACCTTCATAGTCTCCTTTGCATATAGGAGAAGAATAGCTCATTGGAGACAAAATTGAGCAAATTAGGTCTCAAGGGGAGTATTCATTACTACTATAGAGTTGGAAGAAGGTAATCTCAAAGAGCCTTCTATGCCTACCCTTGAATTTATTGTGGCATATTTCAAAGGAAGAGAGTTAGATCTTGTGGTAGAACAACCTATGGTAGAATAGGCTAGCTAGGAATCTCTATCAGATGATAACTTTGTGAAATCAAGGGCTTTCTACCAATTTTCTTAGAGGACAAACATGCTAGATTTTGAAGAAAGATGTAATAAAAGAATGGCTAAGTAGCCATAAAAGGAAGATGTAGTTATACAAGAGGAAATAAAAGATGAAATGATGCAAGAATTCAAAATCTTGACTCTTAAAGAAGGAAGAAAAATGATCAATCATCTGGAGTTCTACTTTTTTGAAATTGGGATATTGTAGATGCAATGGTTTTTATCACTATCACCAAGAAATTAAATACTAACAAGAAAATAAAGAAAATACTTAAAGGTGCCAAGTTTAGTGAAGGCCATGCTACTCTAGTAATCTAGTCTCTAAAAAGAGGATCTAGAACCAACTTTTCTTAATCTGATGATACTAAATTAAGAGGCAACTTGATTGTCAAATGAGTAGAAGACACTCCACATGATGAAGCAAAAAAATTCAATCTTGAAACTGCTACTCTCACATTAGCCATTGCCAAGAAGGAGAAAAGACAAAAATTGGAATTGCAAGAAAAATATGAACAAGTTCTAGATGCTTACAACAAGGAAGTACAAAAGAGGATTGAGCTTGAAAATAAGATTATGGGATATAAAGGACAACCTAGCAAACCTAGGATTGCTTATCCTCATCATTCTCCAATTGTACCTTGTAATACAACCCCCCTTATAGAAATACCGGCTACCCCATAGGGATTCCAAGCATATGTAGCTAAAGATATTGAAGAAGAAAGGAATAAAATATGGAAATTACACATTGAGATGGGTGTTTAATATGAAAATAAATTAAGATAATCCATTATGTATCTAGTAAATTTAAGGTAGAATGAACTATATTTTATGATAAGTTGTCAAAACTAATGGATATGTGGAATGAGTTAAACAGTAATGAGGACACCTTGAAGCCAATTGTGAAAAAGTGGAATAGTAGGGATAGTGACATTACAATTATATTCTATTCAATTATCATCCTCTCTTGTGAATAGGTAGAGAAATTTTTTGATATAACAAATGGCTTATCCAATTTTGATAATGACATAATTATGTTATAGAGGAGGATTATTAATTATTTTTCAAAATTTATTGGTAAGAGTTTTGAGCTTGTCCATCATGCACTTGAGATTGTGGATAAATTAAAGGATAAAATAGAATGGGCTAAAGAGCTAGATGAATTAATGTGCATCAAATTGAATAAAGTCATCAATGAAAAAGGTCACATATGGTTTGCAAAACAACTAAAGAGGTTGTTCAAGTTCAAATATTCTTTGATTCTTTCAAAAAGGATTTTGATAAAATTAAGAAATTAGGAGAGGATGTTTTGAAGAAGCATTGAGAGATATTGACTTTTAATTGGCTAGATGACTCACTTTTCAACAAATGGATGACAAATCTTGCCCAATCAAATCAATTGACAGTTGAAGAAATTGGTGAAAGTGGTATGAACCTTAATGAATTATAAGTAATTGATGAACTAGAAGAAATAAGAGAGGATCAACCGATTGTAGAAATAGAAACAATTAGAACTAATGATTTGGCAATAGAACAACTGATTGTAATTGTGGAGATGTTAGTTCATGATGATTTGGAGGGAGATCAGTAAGCTGTAGTAAATTTCCAAATATCAGAGCATGACACCTCATATGTAAATCAAATTGCCCCATAGTTGGAAAAATAATGAAAACAAATGGACCAATCGTTAAATGAAGCCCCTTAACAACAAGATGATGCAACATAAATGGCCCCACAACAAGAAGATTCATGATAAAGACATTCCGTTGCCAAAATTTTTGTCTTATTATGACAATGATTCTTTTTATGTAATATCTTTATGTCTTAAGGAAAACTGTCATTCTTCTCTAAGCCTGAAGCTTGTTGCATCTCATGTTATATGAATGAGATCCCAAGGCTAGAGAAAAGGTCTGAAATTCATGTAATTTTTAGTTTATGCTAGTCTTGCATTCAGTCCAATAAGTCTTAATGTTAACTTTGTGATGTAATTTTTCTCTATAAATCTGAGAATACATTGACATTGAAAGGTCATGTTGTCTTGTCTTGAGTTATTATGAGTTTACATCAGTACCGTATAGTTTTCAAAGGAAATTAATATAAAGGGAAAGTTCTGCCATATTTGTTTACTCTAAATTCTGTTTCCATTGTTGTGTAATGGTTATGTTGAGATTGTATAAGCAAGGTGTATACAATTTAATGTAGCTAGGATAGGTTGTGTATCAATTTTTTGTTTCTTTTAATCCAAGAAATTAAGTAAATGCTCCATTAAATTAATAGGATTTCTAGCTACACAAGAAGGATATTCATAAGAATGGGGTTTAGGGTTAACTACTAATATAATTGATTGTAAGGAAATTAATTAGGTCAAAATTGTTGGGTAGACTTTGAATGCCAATTGATAGGGCATTGATCGTTTATTCAATTTGCATGTTGAAGAAATCATAGAGTTGCATGAAGCAAACCAATATAAAATAAAATCAGTCTTTACTTTCTTATATGAAGAGTTAAACTATTGGTCAACACTTATTTTCAATAATCCCTTGTATGTCATTGTTAGTTGCTACTGTCAAGGATTATTTGTAAAGTATAGAAGAATTGTGACCATTTTATGCTATAAGGGATAGAAGTGACATATAAAGATGATGTTAATAAACATATGCTAAAGTCAAGAATCATAAACCAATTATATGTCCATATATCCCTCAAGTGCACCCACCTTGGTTTTGCAGAATCTAAAGAGTAGAGAATCCCTACAATTCTATTTAAGTTGGATCTATATCTGAAGTGTTCTTAGTTGATTATAGGAGGTTGCTAATCTTTAGACCAAGTTTTATTTTTAGAACTCTGCTAGCAAGTATTTTGTTGCTTGGTAGTTTTGAAACACCAATAGACTTGAAAAGAAACTTGATTTGGTAACCTCCTTTTTTATAATGGACCATGTTTGGTTAATTTTAAAACTCTTTATAAATGAAAACTAGTTGTTTAGATTTCCAATACCTTCCTATGCTTAATTTAAGTTGTCAGACAAGTGAGAGTTTTAACAAAGAAAAATAATACATATAAAAAACATCATAGAAAACAAACCTACAATAGGAAGATTGGGTAACTGTTTGAGTCATGGCCACATCAGAGGTGGAAGCCTTATTTGCAAGAATAACATCAACAATAAATTCACATTGAAACTAGTCTAGTGAGTGCTGAAGGTTGACTCCATATTTCCCACATTTCATGATTTTATTAAACAGATCTATCTTCCAATATTAGGCAACAACCCTGAGCATTGGGTGGCTCATTACATTCCTGATGAACACCTGTTTTCTATAAAGGCTAGACAACCATGGTATGTAGATATTTCTAATTACTTGGTTGTAAGAAAATTCTCTCCTCACTTCTCACCAAAATAAAGGAGATTGGTAGTGGAAAAGAGTTATCAATTTCATGTATTGTAGATTTTATATTCTACACTAGACTAGATTGAATCACGTGGAGGTGTGTTAAGGAGGAAGAAACTTATGATATCTTGCATGCATGTCATGATGAACCCCATGGAAGCCATTTTTCTACCAAATATACATCAATGAATATTTTGAACACTAGTTATTATTGGAAAACATTGTATAAGGATGAATCAAACTATACAAAGAATTGTGATAGATGTCAAAGGATGGGAAACCTACCAAATTTGATGAGATACCCTTATTTCCACAAGTTATTCTTACACCTTTTTATAAGTGGGGTCTAGACTTTGTTGGTCCTATTGAGCCAAAATCAAAAGGTAAGTCCTAAATTCTTATTTGTATTGATTATGTAACAAAATGAGTTAAATAAAGGGCCATGAAACATGCTAGGGATAATAAAGTGGAATAATTTATTTATGAAGACATATTTACTAGGTTTGGTGTCCCTAGGAAAATAGTTACAAATTAGGGAGCCCGATTTACTTTCATATTAATAACAACCTTGGTCAATGAATATAATATAAGGCATATGAAGTCTACACCCTACAATCCTCAAGCCAATGGTTGGGTCAAAATAAAAAACTAGGATATTGAGTCAATCCTTACCAAAATAGTAAACATCAATAAGAAGGATTGGGTAAACAAGTTGCTTGAAGCCATTTGGGCTTACCAAACAACCTAGAAGACAACCATAGGATTTACACTATTTGAGATAGTATATGGAAAGAAATATTTCATGCCTATTGAATTGGAACATAACACTCTGAGGACAACTTTATAGTTGGATATAGACTTGACTAAAATACAAAGGAATAAAATTATTTTATTTAATGCATTGGATAAGCTAAGAAAAAGTGCACTATAGTACTGAAATGGTTCAACATCAAAGGATGAAGTGGAATGATAATTATATTAATGAGAAATAATTTAGAGATAGAGATTGGATGCTATTGTATGACTCCAGATACAAGGATAATTAGGGTAAATTGTAGACAAGATGTTAATCTCATTTTGGTTTTGACAAGTGAGTGATAACACACTTAAGTCATATACAAGCAAAAATATAGTGCAAGCCGAGCATCAGTTGGTAGAAAATGCATGAAAAATAATATACTCAATTAGTGTCAAGTACTAGTATGTGCCAAGTCACTCAAGTGTCAAGCAAGTCATATATGCTGATTGATTCAGATGTCGAGTAAACAATGGATGCCAAGTCATTTAGAAGCTAAGTTGCAACATTAAGGATATAATGGATGCTGAGCATTAGGGCTTTCAAGTGCCGAGTAAATAGTTTTTTTTATAGTTGTTTGTAATGCCATAAACTCCTATGTGAACCATTTTTGGGCTAGCTTAAGGATTGTTTTACAATTCTAGAAGATAAGTACAAAGGTAAATTGAGAATCCCAATGTAGTACATGCAACCAATCAGATAAAGGGATGTTTTAAGCAGAAAAATGAATGAATCACAATCATTGATTCCTACCTAACCCTAGCTCACCTAATTCTTCTTAAGGAGGGAAAACCCTAAAGAGTTTGTATGTGAAGATGAGAAGAGAAGGGAGAATGCTAAGTGAGGAGAGAGAATTTATCGTGACTAAGGAGGTTGTGATAGAGGAATAAATTGCATAAATAGTTAAAGGAGAATAGAATAGAGCATAGAGAGGACAAAAGAGATACATTTGATCAGGGGGATCAAGTACACATTAGGAAAGAGGAGATTTGATATCTAGAAGAGAGGTCTTAACCAAAGGATCAATGCTAGAATATTCTAATAGGTGAATCAATGAAAATCTATTAATAGAGTAGCCTTGGTAGGTTTCAAGTTCTAATAGACTTTTATATAATCTCTTAACTGAGTGCTTACTTTTAGCAGGGTGTTGAAATCCTTTAACAGGGTGAGACCTAACCATATTTGTAAGTCTTTAAGAAGGAATAACCTTTTATAAGGTAGATCATAGTTTATGATCAAACAATTGTAACTTTAATTGGATATACTTTACAATTGCAAAAGTAAAGATTTGTGGGTGTCATCCCCACCCCAATTTTACCTTCTCATTGGAGGGTTTCTGGTTAACCAATATGTTGTGTTAAGTGCTATTTACTTTATGTTTTGAATGGCATGATGGATAGTATTTTCAATTTACATATTATGAGATGATTGTATGAGATGGATGTGAGGTGAATATATTTTGGTTAAAGTTTTGAAGTGCTAATTCACCCCCCCTCGCAAAATTCACTTTCCCATTGTTATTTCCAATAATTGGTATCATAGCTTTGGTTCCCTTGAAGGAAGGCTTGATAGCTTTGGAGGATAAATCTTGAAGATGGAATTCTAAAAATTGGGAAAGGTTATTGATAACTAGAAAATTGAAATACAACTTATGCTACAACAATTGAATGAAGCAAGAGATGAGTTGAAGTACTCATTGGAGAGAAGGAAAGATATGACTATTCAACAAGATGACACACAATACAAAGAGGTTGAAACTGTTGGACTATTTGCAAAAGGAAACTCTAGTAAGTTTGATGAAGCTATTGTAGATTCGATGGAAAAGAACAAAATCTTAATTGAAGAGGTCAGAAATCTCAAGATAGAACAAGAAGTCCAATCAATACTGCTATGTGAAGTAACTAAGTAGAAAAAGAAAGTTGAGTAAGACAAAGTCATGATTGAAGATGACAAAAGAACATTGACCAATAGATTGGAAGAGAAGACATCAGAGGTACAAAGGATTGAAAATATGAAACTAAACTTAATAAATCAATTAATGATTGCAAATCGAGAGTTGAATAAGAAAGAAATTAAGATTACAACCTTGGAGACACACATACCCTATTGTAGAATTGATTGAGAGCTAAAAGAGAAAAGCTTAACAAGCCTAGTAAAGCCATAAAGTACTTTGATAAATTGACGGAATCACCAAGACCTAACAATGATACTACTAGATTGGGATACAATTCTAATGAAGAAGGAGAATCATCTAGAAGTGGTAAACAAAGGAACAATAAAGGTAAGAACAATAAACTCACTTGTTATAATTGTGGAAAGCTAGGTCATATAAATAATGCATTTAGGAGTGAGACTGTTAATCAAAGTCCTAAGGAAAATTATAGAGGAAATTGCTACAACAACAAGCAAGGACATCATGCACATGAATGCAAGACCAAGACCATGAACACTCAAAGATTTGAAGGATACTGCTATAACTATCAGAAGTATGGACATAGAGCATATGAATGTAGATCCTATCCTAAATGGTCATCAAAGAAGCAAGCAAAGGTAAACCATAATGACAACTCTTATAATTGGGATTATAACACAAGGTATAGTTGTCACTATTGTTAAGAGTATGGACATGTTCTTGAGAATTGCATAAGGATGCATTTCAGAAGTGATTATAGTAGATGTTTGAGTAATACTACAAGTTTTAGTTACTTGAAGACTGGTCATGTCAGCATAAATTGTCCAACTTGATCACCTATGCTGAGTAACACATCTAATAAAGGAAAAGAGAAGGTTGATGTTGAAAAGGTGAAAGTTTAGATGGACAAGACATGAAAAAATATAGAAGATTGTAATACATCAAGTGCAAATGAGGTCACTTCATCAAATGGATTAGGTGATCACATCACCCCCAACTATGCAATCAAATGGTATGCATGGAATTCATATTTCAAAATTATTTTATATATCAATTCCAAGAATCTAATTTCTAAAAAGATTATATATGCATGAATTAAGATGCAATGTATTGGTTAGTACTTGGAATAAATCTATAGTTTTGTTAGTTTCCATGTTGTTGTTGAGCATGAAAGGTCTCATAGTTATTACCAAGTGAGTGGAATTATGTTAGTATTGGTCAAGCTCCCTATGGTTTCCGAGCATAATGGAAATCATGTATAAGTTGAGTGAGTGGAAATCCTATGATAGTCGAGCTTATAACTATATAAGCATTAAGCATTTATTGTCAAATATAAAGGGCTATATAGTCATTTTTTGACTCATTTCCATTTATTAGAGATCAAAGAGAGCATGAAGAGAATAAGGTAAATTGAGGAGAAAAATTCAAGTGTTTGCAAACTAGATTTAGCTGCTACTCATCATCATTCATTAGATTCATAAGGTATTTATCGAGTGTCAAATTACACTGTTTGAATTCTTGCAAACCCTAGTTACATAAAATGGCATCTAGCTCTTCTGCAAATGTTAGGAAGGAAGAAAAATAAATTTTCAATATTTATTTAATTAGTAATGAAATTAGACAACCGCCCTTCTAAGCTATTCTTGAGAGAGGATATATGGGAGACTAGTATGGTGCGATATCGATGATACCACCACAAGTTTTGACGATAGAAAATGTTAGATGTTGTTACACTTGTAAGGTTGGAGGTATTGGAGATATAAAAAATTAGAGATTTATATAGAAAACTATGTGTAGATGGAGTCTTGAGGGAAGAGAACAAAATTGTAGAAAGAAAAGGGTTAACTTGCACCCTAGATTTCCCTAATGTATTCAAAATAGAATGGATTAAGATTGCACTTAGTAGAGTACATGATGACTTCATATGGTTGGAAAATAGACCTACTAAAATCACAAAGAGGATCATCCACCAAGTGACAGGATATTCTAACCTTGATAGACCTAAGAGCATGAGAAGTGATGCAAAGGAAGTGATAGAGAAGAACATAGGTGCAATATGGAATAAAAGAGGGATGCCCATAGATTCAATTTTTGATCCTCTACTTGCATTTTTAGTGAGAGTAATATCTAACAAGTTCTTTCAATCTAGTAGATTAAACAATGTATCCTATATGATGGTAGATTTAAGATACAAGATTGTTAAGAGAGACCACTCCTACGACCTTGGCAAGTTACAACTTCAACAACTATCTGAAAAATTGGAAGCCATTAGGAAGGAAAAAAGTGCATCATGAAAATTTTATTCTCTATTGGTTTGTATATTCTTTTATGTACATAATACATTTACCACATTTGGAAAGATAGTGTGCAAGACAAACATGCCTATGACAGTGCAAATTTCAGAGTTGCTAGAGCAACTTGGAGAGAATTTTGAAATAGTGATGAGAAACTACTTTGAATATTTCAAGAAGTCTATAAAGAAAAGACTAAGGATTCTAGTGACACTAGTGGAGAAACATTATAATGATGTTTTCTTCTTAGTTGATGCTGATTTTACATATGTGCAGGCAACGACACCTAGGGTTAGATGGCTCAAGCCATTGCCTTATGAAATCAATGTGGATACGACATCTACAACCATCACAACACTATTGGTAGAGGACATAGACAAGAGGGCTGCCTCATTTGGAAATTATGAGGAAGCCAAGTGAAGAATAACAACAGACTTGAAAACAACTACTATTCTTAGGAAGAAGAACAAAATATTGAAAAAGCTTAAGGAGATATTTGGTGAAGGGAGAGAAGGAGAAGTAGATGCAGATGAAGAAGAAGAAGAATAGGACCAAGCCCCACTAGTACTCACACAAGGTCAAGGTGAAGACCAAGAAGGAAATGTAGAAGGTGTTGAGGAAGAAGCCAAGGAAGCACCCAAACCTAAAAAGATGAAAACAAAGGCAAAGGAGCCTAGATAGAAGAAATACCAAAGAAAGTTGTGAAACCTACACAATAGAAGCCAATAGTAACTATTACCAGGGCTAGCACAAGGGTAGCCACAAAATAAGCAAAGGAAGCTAGAAAACCTAAGGGTAAAAGGACTATTGCTATTGTAGACCAGATTCAATTAGAAAAGCAAAAGAGAAGAAACTATGTCACTCTAGCTAAGTTAGATGAGGAGAATACAAATTCAGATGACATAAGTCAATTTTAGGTGGTAAGCCATAGTCCCTTCTCTAATTAGATGACTTATGTGATAGTATTAGTCATAATGTTGACTTTTCAGGATTCACACATGTTGAATTTTATAAGCTAGGAAAGTTAGATATGAATAAGGTGGAGGAAGCTATATATATGAGATGATCACCACATTCAAGACCACATCTATTAAGATTTCAAAATCATTACCCAAAATTTTATATGAAAGAGTTGCAAAAATGGCAATACAATTTACAAACTAAAAGATAGACTAGGGAAACCACTTTAGCCCAAGTCATGCTTGAATTGCCAAAGCAAATAATAGATGAGGCAATGGAGTTGCACAAAGGTAAATTTACTCCAAAGTATAGAGCATTCAATATCTTGAAGAAGAATATAGAGGATATGGTAAGTAAGAGAAAAGCTATATGGATATCTATTTACAAGTTACCCCCTCCTGCTATAATAGACAAAGGTGAGTAAAATATGAAAAATTCTAAGAAAGTTGAACAAAAGGCAACAAAGAATGCAAAAGATGTATTAGTCAAGGATGGTAATGTGGAAGGCACTGAGGAAATAGTAGGAGAAGGTGCCATAGTTGAGGATGAGCAACAAGATGATCAAAGTGTACTTGAGGTATAAGTGTTGAGTGCCAATCCTCCACATGTAGACCAAGTAAGTCAACAAGATTGAATAAAAATCAAGGATATTTTTGATAATTTTGCTAAGAATATCAATCCCTTGATAGATGATAATTTGAAGAAGATTTTTAAGGATTCCACCATGGTAGCTAAATTATGCTCGAATCCTATATTGGTGAGAACAGAAGAAATTGAAAAGGCAAAAATGGCATCAGTAGGGGAGAAGCAAATTGACTCATCTAGTGTGCCCCTAGAGGTAAAATTTATATAAGAACAAAGGCAAGGTGTTATTATAAAACTAGTTGCATGACCTCTGGTGCCATTCATTTCACATAAGAAAGCCTTAATTACAATTGATGAAGATAAAATAAAAGTTAAACTAGGTCAAGAAGCAAGTCCTACACCTACATCATAAACATAAGGTGAAAAGTAGGAAGAGGCAAATCAGATTGACAAGATTGAAGAATTTAAGGTGACTATTGCTATAGAGGAACAAGTTTCCATACATAATCTAGCCACTCTACCAATTTTTGTTACTCCTATTAGTAGTCAAGTTCTTCAGAGGCTGAGCACTCATGCCACCCCATTCCAAATATCAAGGCCAAGTGCAAATATGTCTAGGAGCTTAGAAGATATATCTTATGGAGATGTAAGTCTTGATGAGGTGATTGAACTTCCAAAGTTTTATCTTACAACAATCACCATTGAGAAAATGAGCATTTTATAGGAGGCTCTACACAGGAAGAAACAACAAGAGTTTCTTAGATGAGAGCATAAGCATAAGTACTTTATGACATCAAAGAGATATTTCTTGATGCATTCAGTCTACCAGAGTCGAGTGAGGAGAAACTAATCATTGAGAAACTAGTGAACATAGTTGATAAGATTAGGGATGAGGAACTAGACTACAATGTTAAACTTATAGAATGGTCTAAAAGGAAGTTTCACTCTAAAGTTCTTGAAAATATTTCTAGTGTTATTGCACTTAGATAGGTTGACTTCACAACAAAAATGGAGGATGTGAAAAAGGTGTTAGAGAACATCTTATCTCTTTACACAAAGCTTGATGTGAATTTATGCATACAAGAAGTACAGAGGGCTATTGATCAATTGCAAGGAGATCTACAGTCCACATGTACAACATTGAAACTATTTCCTAGTCAAAGCCAAACTCATTTTTAGAGACTACTATCTATTAAAGGTTAGCTAGCAACATTACATTCACAAGATGCAAACATAAGGGATACCTTGATTAGTGTTTAGTCCATGTTGACCCCGCACATGGAAGTGTTGCATAAGGAACTAGTCTATGCTAAAAATTTGATGAAGAAAGATTCTCATCTTTCTACACATGATGGCTTAGTAGACCTTGTTGCCCAACTAGATGTTCAATACTATTCTCTAGAGGTAGCATGCAGTAATTGGGATGCAACATTAAAGATCATCATGGAGGTGCATAAAAAATTTATGGACAAACACACTATAAGTGTACCATCCATGACATAAGTGTCAAAAAAAGGGGGATAGTAGTTATGAAAGGGATAATAAAGGAAATACACATGCAAAACACAATTTTGAGACATAAATAGGGGACAACATCAGTACAACACATTTAATCAATAGGGTTTATACAAAATTCAACAAAAATAAGGAACACTCAACTCAGGGGGAGTTATAAAATTTTGGAGAGGTATGACTGTTAAGTCATTCATTGTGCAAAATTTTGAAAATTTGTATGTGAGTTGAGTAATATATTTAGATTGCATGCATAATGCTCATATTGATATTATATATGCATGACCAAGTGTTTTTTCCACTAACATCAAAGGGGGAGATTGTTGATCTCATTTTGGTTTTCACAAGTGAGTGACAACACACTTAAGTCATATATAAGTGGAAACATAATGCAAGTTGAGCATAAGTTAGTAGGCAATGCATTCCAAACAATATACTTAGTTAGTGCCAAGCAAAATTATGTGTCAAGAAGATGGTATGTATCGAGTCACTCAAGTGCTAAGAAAGTCATTTATGCTAAGTGATTCAGATGTCAAGTAAATAGTGGATGCGGAGTTATTTAGAAGCCGAGTTACAACATTAAGCATATAGTAGATGTTGAGCATTAGAGCTTTCAAGTGCTAAGTAAACATTTTTTTGTATAGCTATTTGTAATGTGACAAACTCCTATTTGAACCATTTTTGGGCCGACTTAAGGATTATTTTATGATTCTAGAAGATAAGTACAATGGTATATTGAGAATCCCTATGTAGTACATGCAACCAATCAAATAAAGGGATGTTCTAAGTGGAAAAATGAATGAATCACAATCATTGATTCCTACCTAACCCTAGCTCACCCAAGTCTTCTTAAGGAGGGAAAACCCAAAAGAGTTTGTATGTGTAGATGAGAAGAGAAGGATGAATGCTAAGTGAAGAGAGATAATTCATGGTGACTAAGGAGGTTGTGAGAGAGGAATGAATTGTAGAATTAGTTAAAGGAGAACATAACATAGCAGAGAGAGGACATAAGAGATACATCCGATTAGGAGGATCAAGTACACAATAGGAAAGAGGAGATCTGATATCTAGTAGAGAGGTGCTAACTGAAGGATTCATGCTAAAATATTCTAACATGTGAATTAGTGAAAATCTCTTAACGAAGTAGCCTTGATAGGTTTCAAGTTCTAACAAACTCTTGTATAATCTCTTAACCAAGTTATTACTTTATTGTGAGTTTTAGTCCTTTAAATAGGCACACTTTTAGTAGGGTGTTGAAATCCTTTAACATGGTGAGACTTAACCATCTTTGTAAGCCTTTAATAGGACAACCATTTCATAGGGTAGATCATAGTTTATGATCAAACAATTATAACCTTAATTAGATACACTTTACAATTGCAATAGTAAAGATTTGTGGGTGTCATCCCCACCCCAATTTCACCTTGTTATTGGAGGGTTTCTAGGTAATCAATATCTTGTGTCAATTTTTATTTAGTTTATGTTTTGAATGACATGGATGGATAATAGTTTTAGTTTACATATTATGAGATGAATGTATGAGATGGATGTAAGGTGAATATGTTTTGGTTAAATTTTTGAAGTGCTAATTCACCCCCCTCTTAGAATTCACTTTACCATTGTTATTTCCAACAAAAGATGGTTAGGTCCATATGAGATAGCTGAATTATTTGACAATGACATTGTGTAGCTTCAAAAAATTGATTTTCTAAGGTTTATTATGTTGGTTAATGGACATAGATTGAAGCCTTATCATAATCCCATTGACAAAGAGGGATTTTAAAATTGCAGGAAGTGATAGTTCTGACAACCAAATAAATTGAGCTTTCACTCAGTTCTCAAGGCCTAACTTAAAGGTTTGTACCTTTCTGTCATAATAAAAGGGTTAATTTTTAACCTTTCACTGTATTCATTACACTTCATAATGTTGAAATTATTTAGAATAATTGAAGGGGGGGGGGGGTGAGCTAGTTATCCAAGGTCCAGATGTACAAATAAAACTTTTCACAACATAGTGAACCCATATCCATAAAACATATTCATGCATGCATCCATTAGATCATGCAATCACTTAAACTAGTAGATTACTATTCTAGGTCAAAATAAATTTGCAGAAATGTAAACATGAAACATAATAGATTCAATAACACATTTGACACTAGGATTTAATGTGGAAACCCAATTTGGGAAAATCTCTAGTAACATGCTACTAATTCTCACTCTTTTGAAGTGATGCCATCTGAAAGGCTAATCCTATTAAAGGTTACAATACACACTATTAAATGTGACTTGGTTAGATGATTTCAATCACCTTGTTAGGATTGAGCCTTGTTAGAGGAATTTAGATCATTCACTTGGAATATCACCTGGTTAAAGGATTTACAAATGACTATTAGGTCAACCTTAAGCCAAAGGATTTAACCTAGACTTATACAATTATTAGAAAATAATAGTAAGGCTTGATCTGATAGAAAATTACAACTCACTTGTAGATTATAGATCTCTTTTTTAGTCTTCCATTCTGCTTGTCTTTCACACACTTCAACTCTGATATCTTGTTCACCCTTTAAGCATGCATAATCTTAATCCTTCTTGCTTTGCTTGCCAATAGAAGTCTCTTCTGTTCAGTCTTTGAATGAAGCAATACCTTAGACCTCTTGTCTAACTTACTCGAACATGACCAACCCTTCTTTTGACCAGACATCTCTATAAATAGAAAATTAAGACATTTTATCATTCAACCTCTATCGTCCATTTTAGGGTTAGGTAGGATTCAACGAATCTACCCATCTTTTCATTTTAGTCCCTTCTAGAAACTTCTTCTTGAATCCACTTTGAATTCACCTCAAAATGGTTTACCATGAATTTTGTGCCACCATCTCATCATAGTTATCTTCCACATACTTCACAAAATTCAAGAAAACAAAATAATCAGCTCAAATTCTTCAAATCTTTGATTTAACATGAATACTAGCACTCAATATCAATATGTTGTCACTTGGCTTACATGTTGTTCTTCCACTCATCATCCACTAGATAACTCAACAAATACTAAAGTTTACTAGTGCTCCACATCAACTAAACTTTACTTGACTTACACTGTATCACTTGGCATACACTGAACTTTCACTTTTCTTGGCTCCAACTGATTTTCTGTTCAACTTGCACTAACTTTGCTTGTCACCTACTATCCACTTGATTAAGCTTAACAGACTCAATTCTTCTTACTTGTTCTTCTAGACTTAGTCAGTGTATCCAACCTTTACAACCTCAAGTAGATAATCAATACACTATATCATCACTATCTTAATTGATCTTTGTAATCCTTTTTCATACCATAACTCAACCTTCCTTATAGGTGATTTTTTTATCTCATTTGATCAAAACCTCCTCATCAATCAAACAAATGACAGTACTCAAATCAACAAGGCAGTTGTCTTACTAGCAAGTAGAAGGTTTGACATCAGTGAAAAAATAATGATTGAAAAACATTCTCATACTTATGTCAATCTATTTTCAACAATCTCTCTCTCTTTGGAATTGATGGAAATCCATATCAACAACAATACCATAAATAAAATAATTCCTTGTATTGAAATATCTCCCTCTATCAACATCTTTCATCTTCTGTATAGGCTACAAAACTCTATTTTGATCAACAAAAAATTAACATATCCTTATGATTGCCTCTTAATTACTCCCTCTTTCTAATATTCAGGTATCTCTATATTATTTTGTTCTTATATCTCCCTCAACACTATCTCTCTCTTACTAGATATTCTTTGTTTCTCCCTTGTTCCCATCGTGTTTAGTATTTCTATATTTCTCCCTTTCTATATTTCTCCAATTTTTGTATTTCTCCCTCTTTGACAAAAATGCCAAAGACTTATGTCATCTCAATATGTAGATGTTAACACTTGTAGTTTCTTCTTCTGTCACCTAGCTTGTGACTAGTCCACAACTCTAGCTCTTTGATTACTTTAGGCACCTCCTAAAGTAAGATCTACTGCATCAATGTGTAAGATAAAACATTCAACTCTAGTTGATGCAGGACACAACTCATGCTTCTTAAATAGCCTTGGATAGGGGTATCACCACTAGTTTACCTCTTAGATACTCATGAGCATCCTTAAGTAATGCTTTTGTGAAGATATCAACTATCTGCTCTTTTGTATTCACATATTCCATCTTCACCTCTTTATCTTGAACTAACTCTCTCAGGTAATGATACTTGATTGCATTGTGCTTAGTCTTTGTATGCATCATATGGTTCTTTGATATATTTATAGTACTTGTATTATCACAATAAAGTATTATAGGTTCAGTAATTTCCTTCTTCATACCTTTGAGTAGCTATTTGATCCATAGAATGCTTGTACAATTTACTGTAGCAACAACATATTCAACTTCAATAGTAGATTGAGCTATACAATTTTGTTTCTTACTAGTCCATGTAACTAGTCTCTTTCCTAAGAAAAATGCTCCTCCACTAGTGCTCTTTCTGTCATCAATATTGCCAACCCAATCAACATCAGTGTAGATTCTCAACTCAAACTTCTCATTTTTCTTGTAGTGAAGACCATAGTCTTATGCTCCTTTCAGATATCTCATTATTCTCTTAACTACCATTAAATTATTCTCCCTAGGGTTAACAGAGAATGTTGCAACTATCCCAACTGATAATGCAATATTAGGTCTACTATACACTACATATTACAATTTTCCAATCATATACATGTGCAATGTTTGATTCACCTCAACTAAATCATCATTCTTTGACAACTTGTGTCTTGTCACCACATGTGCTTATTGGCTTATTCAAAAAAATTTAGTATCTCCTTTACACACTTAGACTAAGTGATGTATATACCAAATTTCATCTGATGTACTTGCAAATCGACAATGAACTTGATCTCTCCAAACATAGACATCTCAAATTATTTCTCCACTTCATATGTAAAAGCTTTACATAAAGTATCTTGACCTCCAAATATGATATCATCAACAAAAAATTTAGATAGTAAAATACCTTTGCCTTTATCTGTCTTTAAGTATAGATTGTTGTTATCATCAGTCCTCTCAGATCCAATCTTCACAAGATAACTATGTAGCCCTTCATACCATGCTCTTGGTATTTTCTTTAAACCATATAAAGCTTTGTGTAGTCTACATACCATGTTTTTTTTGTTAGCATCAATAAATTCTTGTTGTTGTTCTATATAGACCTCTTCTTCCAATATGTCATTCAAAAATGTAGGTTTAACATCCATTTGGTAAACTTTGAAACCTTTGTATGTAGAGTAAGCAAGTAGAGTTCTTAATCCTTCCAATCTAGAAACAAGGGCAAATGTTTCTCCATAGTCTATCCCCAGTCTTGTGCATACCTTTTGAAAAATACTCTTGCTTTATTCCTTGTGACTTCACCATTTTCATCTAACTTGTTTCCATACACCCACTTGGTACCAATCACCTTTTTATCTTCTGGTCTAGGAACTAGATTCCATATCTTGTTCTTCTCAATCGATTTAATCTCTTTTTTCATGGCTTTACTCCAGTCCACATCTTCTAATGCATCTTTTAATATTTTTGGTTTAGCATGCTAAGCAAACATGTATCACTCCTTAACTTATTTCTTGTCATTGATCTTGCATCTTTATCTCCAATAATTTGTGTAGTAGGGTGATGTCTTTTGACATACTTTGACAATCTTAGTTTTGCTCTATTTTTCTCATTTGGTCTATCAAATTCTAAATCACTATGCACTTCTCTATTAGGTCACTCAGAATCTCTTTCATGTACACTAATCTTAGAATCGGAATGTGCCTCAGTTTTAGTCTGCAACTTGGCACCTAACTATAGCTTGATTCTTGAATGTAACTTGATATTCATTATATGTGACTCGACAGTCATTGAAACTTACTATTGACTAGAAACTTGGTTTACAATGTCTTCATCAGTAGGCATACCTTCATAAAAGATACAAAATATTTGTATTCCTCTAGTTCCTTCATAAGTTCAACCTCATGTACCTCTGTATATTCATGAAATTTTACATTCGTAGTTTCCGCAACTTTTTAGTGTTAGTATTCAAACACTTATAACCTTTAATTCTTGTGGAATAGCCAAGGAATATACCTTCTTCACTTTTTGCATCCAATTTACCATTTTTGAAATCTTTGAGAATATAACACTTGCTTCCAAATTCCTTAAAATATTAAATTGGGTGAGCATCCATACCATAGTTGAAAAGGTGTTGAATGAGTACCTTTCTTGACTTGCACATGGTTCAAAGTATAGATAGCTGTACTTATAATGTCTCTCCATTATTTCAAAGCAACATTATTCTCCATCACGTGTGTCCTAGTACAATCCATTATAGATATGTTCCTCCTTTCAACAATTTCATTTTGTGGAGGGGTCCTAGGTGTAGATGTCTGTCCTTTGATTCCTCTATCGTTACAAAACATCTCAAGCTTATTTGATGTAAATTCTACTCCTCTATTAGACCTTAGACATTTTAGGCTTTTAGCTATTTCTTTCTCAACTCTTGCTAAGTACCACTTAAACATTTGGAAAGCATCATATTTCTATTTCAGAAACACATCTGTCATCATCCTAGAATAGTCATCTACAAATAACATAATGTAATTGACATCTTTGTAGCTTTTCACATCAATTGGTCCACAAAAGTTAGTATGAACAATCTCCAAAATTTCTTTAGAGGTGCGAGTCTTACTCTTAAAACTAGTCTTTGTCATTTTGCCTAACTGAAATTATTTGCAAATTATATTTTCAAGTTTCTTCAACTTAGGCAAACCTCTGACTCTTCTCATGTTACTCATATAACCAAGTTATGAAAATTAACATGACATAACCTCTTGTTCCATAACTACACATAATCAAATTCTACAACTAAACAAGTAGCATCATTCATATCAAGAATAGATTACCTCTAGTTTGATCACCTTTTCCAATTAGTTTTCCATCAATATCATATATCTTAGCTATCTTGATCTCAAAATCAACCTTGCAACCTAAACTATATAGTTATGAGACACTCAAAAAATTATAGTTAAGTCCTTCAACATAATAAGCATTGTCACATAAAATCTTTTCTGTGAGTTTTATAGAACCTTTTCCTTTTATCAAACAAGGTGCATTGTTACCAAACCTGACACTATTTCTATCATAATAACTCAAGGTAATGCACTTACTTTTATCTCCAGTCATGTGATGTGAACACCCACTATTAATGATTCATCTATCATTCTGGTTTACACAAGACACTAGTACATTTGCCTCATCCTCATCAGAATCATCTTTCATTGCAACATACACCACTTCATCATCATGATCATTAGATCCATCTTTGGTTTCCTCTTTTTTAAGGTAGCAAGACTTCTTTCCTTTGTCTTTGTAAGATATTTTTTCCTCATCTCTCTTACTTTTGTATTTGTGTCCACTTCTATAGTTCTTCTTCTCTAGATATCTAGCAACAATATGAACAACCTCATTGCAATTAAAGCACATGATAGGTAACTTACCTTTGAATTTTCCTTTACCTCTATGAAATCTCCTTACAAGTAGTGCTTCAAGTTGTTCTACATCCTCCTCATCCATGTCACTATCACTGGAAACATATTTGACCTTTTTCTTCTTCTTTTCACTAGGTTTCTTCAATGACATCTTAACTTTGAAAGAATATTCCACATTGTTAGATTTGAAGTTGTCAAAATTTGATAGCTCAAAAGTAGTGATCCTACTTACTAGACCTTCAAGAGTCATATTAGAACTTTGTATACATTTTAGTTTGTGTATTATAGAAAATCTAATAGCATAAATGGGCAACAGTGTTATCAAAACTTTAATTAATACAATATCATCATCTATAGTACTATTAGCTCCTCTTATAGAATTAACAACACCTTTTATTCTAGAGCAATATTGAGCAACATTCTCACCTTCTTGCATTCTCATATCATCAAAATTACCTCTAAGACTTTTAGATTTGGCTCTTAAAATATCCGTGTCTCATAAATGGTGTGAAGAGAATCTCACATCTTCTTTGCACTGTCAAAATCCTTGATGCCATTGAGCTCAACATAACTCAGGGTAGAGAAAATCTCCAATATTTCTTGATCGTGTTCTTTTTTTTTTTTTTAGATCTTTAGTAGTTAGGGCTCCAATAGTGTCAACATACTTAATGGTGATGGTAGATTGTGCATGGTCTCCAAGACCTCTTAACTATAGCTTCATTAGACTTTTCCATGTAAGGAAGTTTTCCTTGTTAAGCTTGGGTACCTCTCTCTTTAACATCTTAATCTTTTACTTCTAGTACCTTCAAACTAGTCTTCTTAAGTAGATGATCTAATACCAATTGTTAGAATTCTTTAGAATAATGGAGAGGGGGGAGAGAATCAATTATCCAAGGTCTAGATGTACAAATAAAACTTTTCACAACTTAGTGAACCCATATCCATAAAACATATTCATGCATGCATCCATTAGATCATACAATCACTTAAACTTGTAGATTACTATTCTAGGTCAAAATAACTTTGCAGAAATGTAAACATGAAACATAATAGATTCAATAACACATTTGACATTAGGATTTTATGTGGAAACATAAATTGGGAAAAATCACCAGTAACATGCTACTAATTCTCACTCTTTTGAAGTGATGCCCTATGAAAGGCCAACCCTAGTAAAGGTTACAATACACATTGTTAAATGTGGCCTGGTTAGATAATTTCAATCACTATGTTAGGAATGAGCCTTGTTAGAGGACTTTAGATCATTCACATGGAATGTCACCTGGTTAAAGGATTTAAAAATGATTTTTAGATCAACCTTAATCCAAAAGATTCACCCTAGACTGATATAATGATTAGAAAGTAACAATAAGGCCTGATGTGATAAGAAATTACAACTCACTTGTAGATTACAAATCTCTATTTTAGTACTCCATTTTGCTTGGCTTTCACACACTTTAGCTCTGATAGCTTGCTCACCCTTCAATCATTCATACTCTTAAGCCTTCTTTCTTTAATTGACAATAGTAGTCTCTTCTGTCCGAGCACTGAATGAAGTAATACCTTAGACCTCTTGTCTAACTAAGATTCCCAAACATGACCAACCTTGCTTTTGATCAACTATCTCTATCAATAGAAAATTGAAATCTTTTTCCATTCAACCTCAATTGTCCATTTTAGGGTTAGGTAGGATTAGGTAGGATTCAATGAATCTACCCATCTTTTCATTTTAGTCCCTTCTAGAAACTTCTTCTTTAATCCACTTTGAATTCACCTCAAAATGGTTTACCATGAATTCTATGCCAAGAACAAGAATACACCTATTTTTCCTCCTGTGTATAGGTGGAGTAGGGATCCCTAGATGAAGGATGACATACTTTACATCATATAGTAAGGGAAAATGTTTATAATGAACATAGCTTTGCAAATAAAGAAGAGGTGATGATCAAGGAAATTCACTTCTTCTATAAGAGAAAGTCATGATCAAGACACAATTCCTTATAGAAAAATAGGAAAACAATGTCACATAATAAATAAATAAGGAAAGTTGATCCTTAGACAAAGAGAGAGGGAATGTAAAAATGAATATTCCCCCCTAAGCATGAGATAAGAAAGAAAATCTATGGTGAGATTATACAACAACGTATTATTATTATTAAATAATAAACATTATTATCTAGGTATAAAATGATATTTTCTAGGGAGTAGACACACGATCCTACATGTAAGAAAGCTAAGAATGTATCATAAAATAATGCTATCTATAGAGAAATAAAGAAGAAATATGAAAGGATACCACATTATACCCACCTATTTATCGTGAAAGAGACAATAAAGGGATACAATATCCTCGAGAGAAAATAAAAAGAAAACCAATATGTTCCCTAAATGAGAGATTCTCTTATAATAAAGATGTGCTTATAAACATAAGATTATACTTGGGATATTAATCCCTATGTAACACAATAAATGCATGCAAGAGAGAACATCAAATTATAAGAGAATGCCAATTTATAAACGATATTGGATACATTGAACAAGAGAAGGACACATTATACCTCCCTAAATGGTTTTAATTTATACTAGACATGTGATTTCAAGAAAATATTCGATTGCACTTGGGATTATTACTTCATAAGTAATCACAACAAATGAATGCAAGAAAACATGTCATGACATAAAATTAAAACAAGTCATAAAAGGGAGAAAAATTCATCCTATGATATAGATAGAAATAGGAAATAGGCCACTTTCCCCCCAAGCAAGGAGACAAGGGGAATGACTATTATGTTACTCACAAATTAGGACAAAGAGCCCCTAAAAGATAGACTAACAATATCAGATAGCTCATATCAACATAATAAGGATGTGGATGTATCAATTAAAATGACCATGAAAAGGATACCATTCAACATTGAAAATCATACCAAACATAGCATAAATAAGGAATTGAAAAGAAGGATGAAGCATAGATAAAGAAGGTCTCTTGGGTTTAATTAGATAGAAATGTAAAGATAAGTTTTCAATATGCATATACTTTTCAAATAAAGGAATTGGATGCACAAAGTCAAGAATGGACAAATTTGGTGTGAAATCAAAGGTTTTCCAATCTTGAAAATGTGAGAAGCCACTTATAGAATCAATGTAAGTAGGATCCTTAGGATCTAATGCTAGGTTTGTGAAAATAAGGCTATAAGAATCATCTTTTTCAACAAGACCTAACTTTAAGTGAGATAGCATCAAGGGTGTGATCCTCTATTAATAAGGTACTATTAGGAGAAGGACAAACATAATTCCTCAAAGCCTCATCTATAGAAGGAATGCCAATGAAATGAATAGACAAAGGTTGATCATAAGTAATAACCATGTTATCATCCAAATGTCTCTCATAAGGAAGGGAATAACCATGTCCTTCTCTAAGGGTTCATCCCAAATAGGAGAATCATCCAAGGGGGAAGGAAAAAAAAACATTAGAGTAAGAATTTTCATTAGGAAGAGAGTAGTCAATATTCATATCCAAGGGCTCATCCCAAATATTAGCACTATGAAGGTTAGGAATATCATGAATCACTAAATGTTGATCAACATCATCTTTAGAAAGATGAGCCTCAAGAAAATAACATATTGAAGTGTCATCATATGCATAATTTGAAAAATCTTGAAAATTAGGAAAATGACTTGAAAATAAAGATAACAATCCCATTGAAAGGAAATGTAATGATTATAAATGAAATGCAATCTAAGACCAAACTAGATGCAATATTTTTGTATTTTCAAAACAAAAATATATGTAATGCAATTTATATGAAAGAAATTTAAATGAAAAAGGAGATTTGAGTACCACTAATGCAAACAAGTAGGTTTAGATACAACAAGAAGATCTAAGTCTAAAAAAGAAAGGGAGGTAAAAAGATCTTACTCCAAAATCCAAAAGAAGATAATGCAAAATAAGAGTAATATTAAGAAATAACTAACTAAAAAAGAAAGGGGTAAGTGGACGAGTTCACCAAAATAAGGTAAGCACCCAATAAAATTAAAAGGAGTGACCTAACACCAAAAAAGAAAGAGTTGACGAAATCAAGTTCACCAAAATGTTTAAGGGGAAGATGACATAAATGATAGAAATGCAAACTAGACTAAGTTAGTTCAAAACTAAGTTAAAGAAATAAAAATGGTTATAGTATATTTTTATCACATTAGACTCATTTGATGCACTAGAGACATAAAGACAAATTTAATGATTACATGGTTTATATGAATGACTTGGTAACTACATTAGGGAACCTAAAGGGACATAATACAATTAATCCTTTAGCTTTGGTTTTAAGTTAAACATGTGATGTAATTATTGAACTAAATAAATTTAAAAAAATAATAGTTACATCTTAACAACCTTATACCTTGTCCTTCCAAGTTATGTGACATGATGTAACAATATCTATTAAAGCCCTACGTTGATACATTAGGAGCTCTAGGGTCTAGCTATTCTTAAATGATTTATTTTTCTCTTAATAAACTAGAAGCTAGTCGGGGATATTAGATAACCTTGTTATGTTACGTTGTTCTTATAGGACACCTATTGTAACTTGTAGTAGAGCTAGGGGTGGAGTCCAAAATTATCCTCCTAGATCTTAGTAATAAATATCTCAAGGGGATTGTAAAGAAAAATATTAACATAATAGTAGGGAGGAAAGAAATGAGAATCAGGAAAATGATTTTGAGGGTTCCCAATTAAGGCAATTTATGCAAAGACTAAAAATAATTGAAAATAGGGTAAACCATGATGAGATAAATTATTCTTTCCATAATGATAGGGAAATTGATAGAAGACCTAGGAGAAGATATGTGATAGGGGAAAATGGAACACCAATGGCTACTCACATGAATGACTTTCTTAGAGTCAAAATACCTTTATTATTTGGCAATGAGAAAGGATTTGGAGTAGAGACATGGTTTTTTACCATGAAATATGTTTTTATATACATCCTTTTAGTATTAATGTGAAGGCTAGGTGCACTATAATGCCCTTAAGGAAGTTTTCTTCAAATTTGTGGTGTTAGGAAGAAGAAAATTATTTCTTAGAAACTTTTGCTTGATGCTTTAAGGATTTGTTCTTGTTAGACCAATGGAGACACAATAGGGAAGACAAATTTCACCATCTCATATAATTAATCATGACAAGGGAAGAGTATGAAACAAAATTTAATGAGATTAATCATTTCTCAAGGTACAAAGATGATTTTCCTATTCCTTGCAATAATTTATCAGAGGATTAAGTGATCAAATTGCTGGTGAAGTAGTAGTTCTTGAACATAAGACTCTTTAAGATTGTGTATCCAAGGCCTTTTTAGTTGAAATAAATGTGAATATGGGATTAGGTGGGCATTTTGGTAGTCAAGTTTATAATATGGGGCTAGGCTATAAAACCTAGGGAGCTTTAGGCTCCAAGAACCAACATTCATCCTACAAAGGGGAGAAATTTTTTAGAAAAAAAAAAATTCAAAATAATTAGGGTGGTGACAAGTCTCAATAAAATCATTCCCATAAAAATTATGGCTACAAATAAAATATAATTCTTAGATATCACAAAACTAAAAAAATATCAATAAAAGGAGTTGTCAACAATCTAATGCTCCATCTATAAGAAGCTTTATGAGAAATAAAAGGTGCTTTTCTTGTGGAAACATGAAAAAAATATAGTCAATTTTCCTCAGTGTACCAATCCTACCATAAATAAATAAACAGAAAATCTTAAAACCTATAGTAGGGGATGTAGATCGATCACATAGGATATTTGCAAGAATAGATCAATGGTAGGGAAATCCCTAGGACACAATCATAGAGACTAAAACTATCTTATTTGATTTTGGTGCAACTAATTCCTTTATATTTCTATCTTTAGAAGAAAAATGTGAAAGAGAATAGCCTAGTGGGAAGTAGAACCAACCTTTGGGGATAAAATAACCATACACTTGTGTGTCTAAAACTATGAATTGAGATTAGGAGTTTTGAGTCATTCCTCTTGGATATTATGGGATAATAATAGTAATGGACTAGATGGACGCTCATGAATCTATTATAAAATGAAGAAAGAAGACCATTCAATGTGTTTATGACTTTGGTGAGCATAGATAAATATTTGGGATCTAATGAACCATCTATCTTTGCTTGATTTCTTCAATGTGACTCAAGTGATGCATACATAAGGAATGTTGTCTTCACCCTCTACTTTAGGAGTTTGCATATGTACTTCCAAAATAACTTCCTAGGATGCCTCCTTAAAGGGAAATTGATTTTTAAATAGACCCAGTTCCAAGATAGGAAATCATTTCTAAGGCCCCCTACTACATGACTAGTTGAGAGCTAAGTGAATTAATATTACGATGGAAGAAATTTTGGAAAAGGAATTCATTAGGCCTAATCTATTTACTTGGGGTTATTTAGATATTATTTTTAAGAAGATGGATGGATTTCTCATATTATCTAGTGATCATCGACAACTCAATAAGGTGACCATTAAGAATTGGTACTGACTACCTCATATTGATGACTTGTTTGATGAAATGAGAGGGGGAAAGATTATTTAAAAAAAAATGATCTTAGTTCTAACTATCACCAAGGATTCATGAAGCTAATATTTAATGTATAGCTTTCTAGACTTGGTATGACCATTATGTCAAGAGATTATGCGCATTGCACACATTTCACAATATTCTTATATTGTATTACTTTATTTTATTATGTAATGTTGCAACTAGGAGAACCTAGATGGATGTGCAATATGGAGAGATTCCCATGGGATATTCTTGATGTGTTGTATTGTAACATTGTGATAATATTTGATACAATTATTTAATATTGGGGAAAAGAACTGAATGTGGGGTCAATGTGTTAGGTAGCACATGGTTTGTGTAATACCACTTGGTGGTTTTGTGGGGCTTGATACTATATCATAAGCCACAAGGGTAGTTGTAGATACAAGACAAAAGACAAAAGACAAAAGGAAAGTCAAGCAAGACAAGGCTTGACAGGTTAGCCAAGGGAGCATTTGTGAAGGTTGGAAGCATGGCATGAGATGTGTGAATTCATGATTGGTTGTGGCTATGCCTTTAAAGGATTTCATGGTTTTATTGTAATGGTGTTTTTGATGAATAATACATGATGGTGGATGCTTTTGGAGGCTAGGTTTTTCCTATCAATGAGGCTTTCCTAGGGTATATCTTGTGTCACATTTTTGAGGGTATGTTGTCTATTCTCTTGCATGTGGATTTTAATTGCAAATTTATTTTAGATCAATTATGGGTTATATGGAAACAATTATATCTTTCTTGCAAATTTCCTTACAAGCAGCATCAAAGCTATGGTTTTATTGTCATAACCCTAGATTGAATCCATGGGAATGCATGAAAGAATAAAAGAAAGGGAAAGATATATGGGTTTTTTAGGATTTATATTGTAGATCCAAGGGTTTTAGGTTTCCTATTATGATGGGGAGTTAGCAGATTTCATGTGAAATTTGGGTCAATAGGGTTTTTGGGATGTTTCATTTAAATGAGGGTTTTAGGGGGTAGCTTGTAGAAATGACCTCCTGGGGAAAAATAGACCTTGCCATTGGATCTAGGTTGGCTTGTTCATAAATTTTGATATATAATATGTCCTAGTTTGGCCATGTTGATAGAAAATGGATAGCTTTTTTAGTTTTAGTCCATGATGGCCATCAAATTTAATCTCGTCACAATTTTTTGTCACAAAAAAAATGTAGTGAAAATGGTAAAAAGACTATCTTGGTAAAACAACCATAACTTTCGCTTAAGATATCAAATTTTTGACATCTTATAGTGGTTGGAAAGATAATTCAAAGTATTACAACTTGGGGAAGGTTTCATTCTTTGATTTCAAAGTTTGGTCAGGTTTTAGGAGTGAAAGTTAGATATTATTTATTTTGAGCACAAATTTGGGCATAACTTGGGCATACAGAGTAAGATTTTAGACTTTAAATAGTCAACAGAAAGATCATGGAGATATCTACACATTGAGTTAGATTTGTGTAGGTTTGGAATGATTTATTTGGTTATATATTGATCTGAATGGTTTATGATATATATTGACTATGGTAACATTGTGAGTTTATAATGCAGGAGCATCCTAGGGTTGTTAGCAATCTTGCATGTTGGAGAAATTTTGGCTTGGAGTTGTGGACTTGGTCACAAAAGGAGTGGTGCTTAGTTTTCGTTAGTGTTGGTCTCAGATTGGTTTTGACAATTGAGTGTCAACACACTTAAGAAATTTACTAAGTTCATGTCGAGCTAGTAACATATGTTGAGTATAATATGTATAGATGCCAAGTTGCAATGAGTGCTAAGTCACTCATGTGTTGAGTAAATAGTAAGTGATGAGTAAACAATAGATGTTGAGTAAGTTCAAGTGCTAAGCTAGATAGAATTATAGTATGTGCTGAGCATCAGTATTAACAAGTGCCGAGTAACATAGAATTGACCTAGTTGTTTGTGATGGCACAAACAACTATGCAAACCATTTTTGAGCTGACATATGGATAGATCTTGAAGCTTTTAAGATAAGATCTAATCTATTTGCATTCCCTTTGTGGTCAACATGAAACCAATCAAAAAAATGGAAGGTATTGAGCAAGAAAATTGGATGAATCTCAATTATAGATTCATACCTAACCCTAAGCCACCAAAGTCCTTTTAAAGGGAGACAAAACCCCATAATCTAGTGTGTAAGAGAGCATTAGAGAATGCATACAAGAAGGTAATGATAGTAAAGATTTGATGGAAATAAAAAGGGGTGAATTGATTAGTATACACTCAAGGAAACTTAGAAGGATAGAATTGTAGAATTAGTTATCAGAATAGAGGATCAAGGATACAACAATTCTATATCAAATCAAAAAGGATTAAGAAAGACTGAATTGTGATCTAAAATCAGCAATACCAGATTGTAAGTGTATCAAATCAAACATTCTATTGTACTTTCTAACAACTGTATCAGTAGGATGAAATCCTTTGTATTAAGGTTGACTTAATAGCCATTGTGAAATCCTTTAACAAGGTGACATTCCAAGTGAGTGTTCTAAAGTTCTTTATCTAGGCACACTTTTAATAGGGTGTTAAAATCTTTTAACAGGGTGGGATCTAACAATCCTTTGTAAGCCTTTAATAGGACAGGCCTTTCATAGGGCAAATCATGAGAATGGTCAAATCATGTAACCTTAATAGGTGAACTTTATTGCTACAGTAGGGAAGAATTGTGGGTGTCATCCCAACCCTAGTTTTACCTTCTCATTGGAGGATTTTTGGGTAATCATATTTGGTGTCAAATGTGTATGTGGATGCATTTACTTTACATGTTATTTCAATATGTTTATGCATGCATTTTTTTAAAGATTAAAAGTTTTATTGATTAGAATTTAGTAATTTTGATTCACCCCCTCTAGAAGTATACATTTCTCATTTTTATTTTCAACAATTGGTATTAGATCAAGGTTCTCATTAGGAGAAGCCTCATAGCTTGGAGAAAAAATCTTGAGATAGAGGTTTACAAGTTGCGAAAGACCATTAAAAATTAGGAGATTGAGATACATCTCTTACTACAACAACTAAATGAAGCCAAAGATGCCTAGAGAAGTTCACTAAAGAGAAGGAAAGAGATGGGTGAACCCACAATAATGGGTTCCACTTTTGTGGGATGAAGAAAATCCAAAAAATTGTCAAAATCTGCAAATCACATTTATCAATTGTTCACCTGAACATATTAACCATGTTTGCATGAACATATTAACCATGTTCATAGTGAACATATATTTTATTGTTTGCAATGAACATATTTCACATATATTAGGCATGTTCACTGCAAACATACCTCATTAATATGTTTGTAAAACTTAAGGGTGTGTGTTCATGCAAACACATGGTCATAGTGAACCCATTATGTATGTTCACAATGAACATGTCAAATTACAAATTTTTGACCCTCTTTTCTGAAAAAAATAAAATTGGCTCTTTTGACACCTAAAATTGAAAATGATTGATCTCCTACTATAAAATAAAAAATGCCAATTTGTGCTACTCAGAGCAAGCTTTCCGATGACTATAATTGTAATACATATTATATTCATTAAGACTTTCAAATATGAGTTTAACTCATTATAGGGTCATTACTGATTGAACATCAACTGACTTTGACACTTTGAGAAAATTAGTAAATTAGGTCAATTTTTTTTGAAAAAATTCTAGGAAATAAGTTATTTTGATAGCTTTCTATTCAAAAAAAAAATTAGATTTATGATAAATTGAGTTCAAGTTATCTGTGTCAAAATGAACGTATGTCTGAATTACGATTGGCGTCACTTCAAAACTTCATAAACTATACAATATTCAACCAAATTGAATCAAACCAAATACATCCTCTAGATATTGATGTTACAAATCCAACACCAAAAGAATTACCACATTATCTTTTCTAGAAAAAAGTTATGTGTGTTAAACAGACTGTCACTCTTTAAAAATATTGAATTTTAATATGTACCACTTTTTGAAGGAGAAGAAAAAATTGACATAAATATTTTTTTTTTAAAATTAAAAAATATGGTTACAAAGTAAGAATCCAAAAATTGCATTAAGGATGGGGTTTCCTATAAATACAAAGATATAATAAGCATTGAAAGTCAATATTTTGATGCAGTAAAGTATTATATTGGGGCTCACATTCTATGTGTAGTGTTTCTAGCTAGAATGTGTGTCTATTTTATAAATTTATGTTCATGAATTATGATGGAGCGAATGGTTTTATTATATGTTAATTCTTGTGCAATCTATTAGATACTAGAAATCACTAGTTTATATCATCTTGAAATTATTCATAGTTTTAGAGATATAGTCACTCGAACATGAGGTTTGTTTCAAAAATATTGATTTCAGTGTCAAAATTGGTCAAAAAGTGGAACCCATTATTGGGGAATCACCTAGATTTCTATAGCTAAAAATGAGACTCAATACAAGGAGATTGACACAACAAAGTTATTTGCATATGGTAACTCTTGTGAATTTGATCTAGCAATTGTAGATCTCATGGAGAAGAACAGAGCACAAGCTGAGGAGATCAAAAATCTCAAGTTGGAGCAAGAGTCACAAGCAATATTGCTATGTGAGGTGACTGAGCAAAAGAAGAAAGCTATAGAAGATAAGTCCATGATTAAAGAAGAAAAGAATTTTGTCAAACATATTGGAAGAAAAATCAGCAGAGCTATCTAGGATTTCAAACATACAATTGGACACCCTAAGCCAAATGATGAATTCCCATAATGAGTTGAATGTCAAGGAGATTGAGATAACTACATTGAAGTTGTTGAATGAATAACTATAGAATGATCTAAAAAGAGAGAAGGAGTTTTCTGAAAGTTTCAACAAGCCAAATGAAGCCATCAAGTACTTTGAGCAATTACTAAAATCCCCTAGATCTAGTAAAGACACATCAAGATTGGGCTACAAAAGTAGTAAAGAAGGAGAATCATCCAAAGCTACTTAGGAAAGAAACAATAAAGGTAAGAACTCTAAACCTACTTGTCATCATTGTGGAAAGAAAGGACATATAGCTAATGTTTGCAGGAGCAAGAATGATAATCAGAATACTAAGCCAAAGAACATAACACATTGTTACAAGTGGAACAAACAAGGTCATTAGGCACATGAATGCAAAACAAGGACCATGCATGTACCAAAATTTGAAGGACGCTACTACAATTGTCAAAAGTTTTGACACAAAGCCTTTGAATGCAGATCCAAGTCCACATGGTCATCAAACAAGGAAAGAAGCCATGAAATTTTTTATAATTGGGATTACAATACAAGACATAGCTATCATTATTGGTAAGAATATGGACACAACCCTAAGAATTGCATAAGAAAACATTTTAAAGGTAGCTACAATAGATGGTTGAGTTAAACTACATGTTTTAGTTGTTTGAAGACTGGTCATATCAGCAAGCACTCCCCAATAAGGAGAAAGGCACCTAACTTAGAATTCAACAAGGGAAAAGGAAAGATTGATGTTGAGCACATCAAAGGATAGATGAACAAGGCATGGAAAAGGAAAGATGGATGCAACACATCAAATAAAGGGATCACTTCACTTGAAAGGTCAAGTAATCACACTTCATCAAACTAAGAAAAAAGAGGAATGTGGGATTGGTATTTAAATGTCTCATCATACACCAGTTCCAAGATAAAGTTAGTGCTAAAAAGGAATAATTAAGCATGAATAAAGATGCAAGTCAACAAGGAAAAATCAAGGTTAAAATATAAGTTTTCATCTTACTATCGAGTGTGAAAAGTTCTCTTCAAACTGCCAAGTAAAATTCCAGTGTGTGTCGAGTTGTCAGCCAAAGCCAGTTGAAGCTATGCTTATAGCTGTACATGCAACATGCATTAAATGCTATATTTTGAAAGGGTATAAGGCATATTTTTGCTCATTTTTCATCATCATGAACACATGGAAAGAGTGTGTAGAGTGAAGAAGCTATTGAAAAATAGAGATTGAAGCTTTTGCATGGATTTCAACAAAGATCAAGCATTGTTTCATCAATTCAAAGGTATTCCTCACATGCCAAGTTATGCAGTTACACATTTTAATATCTATTGAAACCCTAGTTTGAAAAATGGCCTCTAGCTCTAGAAATCCTAAAGATAAGGAATCTTTTGAGGTTTAGTTGGTTAGTAATGAGGTTAAGCAACTAGACTTTAGGGCTATTCCTAAGGTTGCATATAAGAATGACCCAACAGGTGCATTATCAATCATTCCACCCAAGGTCATAATGGTTCAGGATGTAAGAAAATATTATAATTGCAAGGTTGGAGGGATAGGAGACATGGAAATTCATCAAGCATATGATAAACTATGTAAGAATGGAGTGTTGAAAGAAGAATTCCAAATTTTTGAAAGGAAGTTCTTAAATCATGCCCTAGATTTCTCCACTGTCTTTAAGACTAAATGGATAGGAATTGTCTTGAGCAGAATCCATGATGGATGCTTATGGTTGGAAGGAGGACTTATCAAACTATCAAAGAAGATTGTGCATAGGGTTATAGGATATCTAACCTAGAATGACCCAAAACCCTATGGAGTGACTTAAAAGAAGTAATTGAGAAAAATACAAGGGCAAAGTGGAATAAGAGAGGAATGACCGTTGATACCATCAAGGATCCACTTCTTGAATTTGTAGTGAGGTTCAAATCTCACAAATTCTATTAGTCAAGCTAACTGAATAGTGTGCCATGTATAGCAGTTGATGTAGGATACAAGATTGTGAAGAATGATCATACTTATGATCTTGCAGAGCTACAATTGCAGAAAATTATGGAAAATTTAGGAGCAATAAGGAGATCCAAAAGTGCTTAATGTAAATTTTTTTCAATTTTGATATGTATATTTTTCTATGTTCAAAATGAGTTTCCCTCTTTTGGTAAGGTAGGATGGAAGAACAATATGTATGTGGTAGTACAAATAAATGGGTACATTTAACAAATGAGAGACAATTTTGAGTCTGTAATGACTAGCTACTTTGAGGATTTCAAACAATCCATGAAATAGAGATTGCGAATCCTAGTTTCCCTAGTGGAGTACTTCAATGACATTTGTTTCTTGGTGAATATTGACTACACTTTTATCCAAGCTATAGTACCCAGAGTAAGATGGCTAAGGCCTTTGGGGTATGAAATCAATATAGATGAAGCATTAGTAGCCATCACTGCATTACTTGTAGAGGAAGTTGACAAGACAACAGAAATCTTTGAGAATTATGATGTTGTCAAATCCAAGGTTGAAATGGAGTTGAAAACTATCTCAACTCTCAAAAAGAAGGATAAAATGGTTAAGAAGTTCAAAGCAAAATTTGGTGGAGTTGAAGGTGATAATGATGATGATGATGAGGAAGAAGAAGAAGAAGAATGAGGCCAAGAATCTCTTGCCCTAACCCAAGGTATGGGTGAAGATGAAGAAGAAGGTGCTGAGGAGGAACAAGTTGAGGAAGCACTAGCCAAACAAGAGTCAAAGAAGAGAAAGGTTAAGACATAGCTTGTAGCTTAGCCCAAGGGTAAGAAGATTGCAAAACCAAGCCTTGTAAAGTCTACTGCTCTAGCCACAAGAGCAATCACAAGGGCCACCACTCAAAAGGATAGGGAGAAAATAAGAGAGAAGAAGAAGGCTACTAAACAACAAGGTCTAGTGTAGAAGAAATTAAGGAGGAAATATGTTGCACAAGCAGAATCTCATGATGAGAGGACCAAGTCAGAAGACACAAGCTAGTTCAGAGTGGTAACTCATGCTCCCAAGTCTAATGTTGAAAACATTTGTGATAATATTAGGGATAATGTAGTCTTAATTGGTTTGAAAAATATTTAATTTAATAAATTAAGTAGAGAATATCAAAATAAGGTGGAAGAATCAATGTATGCCATGATGGAAAAATTCAAGAATACCCCGCTTAAATTTGACACTACAATGCCCAAGGATTTATATTCAATTGTTGAGAATAGATGGCATTATTGCCTAAATATGGAGAAGGAAATAAGAGAGTTCACATTGGCACAAGTAATGCTAGAACTATGAAAAGGGAAAATAAGAAAGGGAAAAAAGAAATACGGTAGCAAGTTTGCACCCAAGTATAGGGCTTTCAACATACTTCAAAACAAGATTGAAGATGTTGTAAAGAAATCAACTCAAATGTGGAAATTGATATATGGATTGACTACTATCAAGGAAGGAGAAGAAGATCCCTTTGAGGGAAGGAATAATGAAGAAGAGGAAGAAAATGATAAGGAAGGTAAAATTGAGAAAGAAAAGGTAGATATCATAGTGGAGGAGGCACAACAAAAGGGAGATGAAATGGCAATTGCTGAGGAGCAGCAAATAGATAAAAATGTGCAAGACACACAATTGCCACCATTAAGCCCTCCACATGACACAAACACACATAAAGAGATAGTAAAAGTAAAAGATGTTCCTGACAACTCAACTCAGAACATAAATCCACTAACTATAGAGGATCTAAAGAAGATCCTTGACCAATCTACACTATAGGCAAAATTGTGTGACAATCCAATGTTGGTCAGTGTGGATGAGTTATAGACTATAGTAGCTAACCTAACTAGGGATAAGGTGAAAACAAAAGAGTCACCTTCTACCACTCCTATATCTACTAGTGGTCAAACTCAAGAGCAAACATCAGTAGATACATTAGCTAAGGTTGATACCATAGTTAAAGTTGTCATGGCTGAACAATAGTTTAAGACTATCAAGGAGCCCACAAAGGAATAAACAAGATAGGTAGAGGTATTTGTTCCTACTACACAAACACAAGGTGCACTACAAATAATTGTGATTGATCAAGGAAGAGTAGAAGAAGAAAAGGACATTCCAAAAGAAAAGGAGTAGGAAGCCATTCAGACATTGGTTAATTTACCAACTATTAGCACTCCTACAAACGTTCTTCAGAAGCTGAGCATTGATGCAATGCCACTTCAAATTTCAGAACTAGGCTGGAGCTTCACAAAGGTTGCAAGTGTACTTCACTATGGAGACCCAACATTAGATGAGGAAATTTTTATACCAAAGTATGACTATGCAACCATGAATCTTGAACAGATTAATGAGATGCAAGAGGCATTAGAAAGGAAGAAAAACTAAGAAATACTCAAAAAGGAGTATAAGCAAAGGAAAGCACTTCATGAGATAAAAGACATCTTTTTAGATGCATTTAGATGGCAAACACCTGATGAAACCATGCCAATATTGAAACAATTGTCAAAAATTGTTGAACAAGTGACAAATGAAGACTAGGAAACCAATGTAAAACTCATGGAATGGTTTGAAAAGAAGTTTCAAGAAAAGGTAAATGAGAAGATATCTAGTGGAATAGCATTGTCACAATTGGAATTGGCTATAAAGATAGAAAAGATGAAGAAGGTATTTGAGAATATATTCTCATTGTACACCAAATTGTGTGACCCCACACTCTTCACACAAGAAATGAGCCAAAGGATTATGAGTCTGGAAAGAAACTTGAAAATATCTAGTATGTAGTTACCACAAAATCCAACTCAAAGTGAGAAGCACTTTCATTCCATGCTTCAAACATAGAAGGAACTAGTTGTATTAACAATAGAAGAGGCTAAAAGAAGAGCCAAGTTAGTTCAAATTCAAGCCTCCTTGACCCCTCACCTGGAAATCCTACAGAAAGAACTAGCCTATGCTAAAATAGTACTAAAGAAAGATCCTAATCTTTCAACATTGGACAACTTAGTTCACTTTGCAGTAGATAAAAGCATCCAAATCAAATCACTAGATGTTGCAATAGACAACTAAGATACTGCTCTCAAGATTGTAATGGAAGTAAATAAGAACTTCTTGGATAAATACATAGTTAGTGTATAGACCCTTTGACATAGGTGTAAAAAAGGTGGAGAAATATTAAAAGGAGAAGATATATGCAAGGGGGAGATATGTGAAAGTGGGAGTTACAAAATAAATAGAGAGAAAAAAGGGGGATTAAATAGCAGGAAAACAAAAATATGGCATATCATATCAGAACATATCAAAAAAAGAGTATCAAAATGATTGAAATCAAATAGAAAGAATAGAGAAAAATCTAATTAGAGAGATTTTGGATATAGTAAAGACACATAAACTCAGGGGGAGTCACAAAATTTTGAGGAGTTACAAAATTTTGAGGTATATAGTTCTTTATAAAATTTTGAACAATTTTGAAGTTTTGTATATATGTCGAATTGGATGTATATTATACTCAAGGATATTAGATTCATCATGCATAGTTAAGTGTTTTTTCCACTCATTTCAAAGGGGGAGATTGTTGGTCTCAGATTGGTCTTGACAATTGAGTGTCAACACACTTAAGAAATTTACTAAGTTCATGCCGAGCTAGTAACATATGCCGAGTATAATATGTATAGATGTTGAGTTGCAATGAGTGTCGAGTCACTCATGTGCCAAGTAAATAGTAAGTGTTGAGAAAACAATAGATGTCAAGCAAGTTCAAGTGCCAAGCCAGAAAAAATTATAGCATGTGCCAAGCATTAGTATAAACAAGTGCCAAGTAACACAAAATTGACCTAGTTATTTGTGATGGCACAAACAACTATGTAAACCATTTTTGAGATGACATATGGATAGATCTCAAAGATTTGAAGATAAGATCAAATCTATTTGGATTCCCTATGCAATCAAAATGAAACCAATCAGAAAATAGAAGGAATTGAGCAAGAAAATTAGATGAATCTCAATCATAGATTCATACCCAACCCTAAGCCACCAAAGTCTTTTTAAAGGGAGACAAAGCCCCATAATTTAGTGTGTAAGAAAGCATTAGAGAATGTATGTGAGAAGGTGATGATAGCAAAGATTTGAAGGAAATAAAAATGGGTGAATTGATCAATATACATTCAAGGTGACTTAAAAGAAGGAAAAAATTGTAGAATCAGTTATCAAAATAGAGGATTGAGGATACATCAATTCCATATCAGATCACAAAAGATTAAGAAGGATTGAATTGTGATTCGAAATCAGCAATACTAGATTGTAAGTGTATCAAATCAAACATTCTACTATACTTTCTAACAACTATATCACCAGGATAAAATCCTTTCTATTAAGGTTGACTTAATATTCATCATGGAATCCTTTAACAGGGTGACATTCCAAGTGAGTTTTCTAAAGTCCTTTAGCCAAGAACACTTTTAACAAGGTGTTAAAATCCTTTAATAGGGTGGGATCTAACAATCGTTTGTAATCCTTTAACAGGGTAGATCATGAGAATGGTCAAATCATGTAACCTTAATAGGTGGACTTTATTGCTATAGTAGTGAAGAATTATGGGTGTCCTCCCCACCCTAGTTTTACCTTCTCATTGGAGGGTTTCTAGGTAATCGTATCTAGTGTCAAATGTTTATGTAGATGCATTTACTTTACATGTTATTTCAATATGTTTATGCATGTATTATTTTAAAGATTAAAAGTTTTATTGATTAGAGTTTAGTACTTCTAACTCACCCCCCCTCTCAAAAGTATACATTTCCCATTTGTATTTCCAACAATTAGATATAGTGTTGGCTAAGGTGCTCAATCATTGAAGGGCTTGGCTACCCAAGGGGATTGAAATCTAGTCTTGCTCGACACTCACTATAGTGCTCACCATGGGTTGGTTTCTTGGCACATATGAAACTCGACAATGCTTGTGGTCTTGCTGATGCTTGTCAGTGTGCTTGTAGGATGTAGTTCTTATGGTTTTCCTTGAATAATTTAGTGCATTTAATGCATGTAGTGTATGATCGTGACATGGATAGATCTAGAAGTTTGTGTGGACCTATTTGGGTCTTGGTTGTCTCTCCTATGTGCATTATATTTGTTTTATAAGCCTTCTAAGGAATTTCGGCATTTAATATCTATTGGAGGTTGACTTGTGGCACAACATGTATTTACTATAAGGGTTTATTTAATTTATGGCTTACTAGGATGACTTGTGGCCTAGTTCAATATAAGTAAGGGGCCTTGTGGAGTCTTTAGTCATGATCCATCCATCTTGGAGAAGCGGATGTGGTAAATGAGCAAATTTTGAGAAGAGCTAGTAGTTGTGGCTTGGGAAATAAGGAGATTTCTTAGAGGGCTTGTGAGCATAAGTTTAGATCTTCCTCGGAGGTTTCTACTAGAGTGTGGATTTGGACTAGCTAGGGTTTGGATTCAAACTTAATGGATCATGCAAACTATTAATTTCTTTGTAATTGGTCATAATCAGGAAGGATTTCCAGCCCAAAACACTGTATTTAATGAATTATTTTATGAATAAAGAGTTGTGATTTGGTATTAGATCTTGCAATGTTGTTGTGTTTCCACTGTGTGGTTATTTTCTAGGTGCTAGGACATCTACTTTAGGGATTCTCCTAAATTGTATTGCATTAGATGGTATTAAAGCATAATTGGTCTTGAGTGTGTAGATTGAGCATCAAAGTTGAGGCAGTTTGCACCAAGACTTGGGAGAAGGCGAGAAGATAAGGTTGATCTTGTGGAGCTAATTGATCTTTTGGATTTTTAGATTTGTTGGAGAGGGTTTGCAAAAACCTTGGAAGATGCCTCCAAGAAGATTGGATCCTAGAGAAATTGATGTTCTTAGTGATGCTATGGAAGAAAGGATCTCATAAAAGGTCAAAGAAGATTTTAGATATGAAATGGAGGAGGTTAAAGCTAGTTTTAGATCTAAGATGGCATTGATGAAGAGTAACATGATCATTGAGATCATAAGTGCTATAGGTGGTGTAGCTCGACATGTGGGTAATGAAGATGGTTATGAGTAAGTTGCCAAAGACTTTGAAGTTGCTGGATCAAGTGGTGAGGATAGAACTAAGCATGTGGAGAGACCTATGGGAAATGGGGTTGGTCAATTTGCTAGACCTAGATCTCAGTTGAAGCTGAAGCATAAGATGGAGGTTTCTAATTTCTCAGGTACTTTGACTCCTAAAGACTTGATTGATTGGATTGGTGAATTAGAAGACTACTTTGAGCTTGAGGATATTGGAGATCCACTTAGAGTAAGGTTGTCATAAACTAAGTTAAAAGGACATGTTTCTCTTTGGTGGAAAGAACTACAAAGAGACATAGAGGAGGAAGATGAAATTAAGACCACTAGATGGAGATTGATTGTAACTAAGTTGAAGGATAAGTTCATTCCTATTGATTATGAACTTGAGTTGTCCAAAAGATTGTAGAATTTGAAACAGAAAGATATGACTATGAAAGATTATACTAAGGAGTTCTACAAGTTGACTATTCGATTTGGGTATAGAGAATTGTCAAAGGAGAAGGTAGCTCAGTACATTAATAGTTTTAGATTTAATATCCAATATGAGGTTGGTATGTTGAGGATTTATTTGGTTTAGAATGCTTATTAGTATTCCCTAAAGGTAGAAGAAAAATTGAAGAGGAAGAATCAAGGTAATTCCAAAGGGAAGGAGAAGTAGTATAGCTCAGTAAAAGCTAAGCTGAGTGAAGAAGATAAACCAAAATTTAATGATTAGAAGAGAAGGAAAGGTAGAGGTGAGTTTAAGGGTACTTTCTATAGATGTGGTGAAGTAGGGCATAGATCTTTTGAATGTCCTCATAGTAGGATAGTTGTTGTTGTAAATGAGGTTGATGATCATGGTAGTAAACTTGAACAAGGAGAAAGATTGCTAGCTTGGTGAGTATTGGCTGGTCAAAGGACACTGCAATCTTGTCAAAGGACTAATTTTTTAAGTAGTTGTTATAAGTATGGTGGTAAAGTTTGCAAGGTGATTGTGGATGGTGGTAGTACTAATAACCTTGTTGCTAAGGAGATGGTTCAAAAAATTGGTTTGAGAAGAATGAGACATCCTTATCCTTATAGGATTGGTTGGTTGCAAGGTGAGCATGATTTAGAAGTATGGGAGCAGTACCTTGTTGATTTCCAAATTGGAAAATATAAGGATCAAGTGTTGTGTGATATTCTGGACATGAACAATTGTCATGTGTTGCTTGGTAGACCTTGTAGTGTGATTGTAGGGTTATGCATGATTGTGTCAAGAATGTTTTTACTATTGAGAAAGGTGGTAGGAGGCATTCCTTAATTCCTTTGTAGAATGAAGAGCTTATTAGAAGGAACCTAAGTATTGGTAGCTAAGTTGAGTTGAAGGATCTTGAAAGGGTTAGAGATCAATGTGGACAACAAGCCTATGAAATAGATGAGATGGATGTGAAGAAGTAGAAGTGGAACAAGGGAAAGAGTGTACAAGTTGAGGACTTGGAGGATATGTATGTGAAGAACAAATTTAGGATTTATGTGTTGAATCTCATAATATGTTCTTCCAGTTACTGAGAACATCTTTTCAAACTTGGGGTGTTTGATGAAGGAGCATCCTAGGGTTGTTAGAAATATTTCATGTTGGAGGAATTTTGGATTTGGAGTTGTGGATTCATTCAACAAAGGAGTGGTGCTCAATCATTGTTGGACGTAGTTTAGGTTGAGGTGCTCAGTCATTAAAGGGCTTGATCACTCAAGGGGCTCAAAATCTACTATTTCTTGACACTCATTGTAGTGCCCAGTGTGTGTTAGTTGCTCGACACCTATAGAACTTGACAATGATTGTGAGAGCTTGGAAATGATTGTGGTCTTGCTAACGCTTGACATTTTGGCTTGTGTGGTAGAGTTCTTATGGATTTGCTTGCAGAATTTAGTGCATCTAATGCATGTAGTCTATGATCATGATGTGGATCGATCTAGGAGTTGGTGCAGACCTATTTGGGTCTTGGTTGTCTCTCTTATATGCATTTGATTTGTGTTGTAATCCTTCTAAGGCATTTTGGCATTTAATATTTGTTGGAGGCTGACTTGTGGCTCAACATTAATTAATATAAGGGTTTATTTAATTTCTAGCTTACTAGGCCAACTTGTGGCTTAGTTGGGTATAAGTAGGGGGTCTTGTGGAGTCTTTAGTCATGATTCATCCATCTTGGAGAAGATGATGTGGTAGAGGAGAAAACTTTGAGAAGAGCTAGTAGTTTTGGATTGGGAAACAAGGAGATTGCTCGAAGGGATTGCGAGCACAAATTTAGATCTTCCTTGGAGGTTTCTACCAAAGTATGGATCTCAAGTAGCTAGGGTTTGGATTGGATCTTGAGGGATCTTGCAATACTATTACTTTCTTTATATTTGGCCATAACTAGGAAGGCCTTACAGGCTGACACATTGCATGTAATTAGTTATTTTATGAATAAAGAGTTGTGATTTGGTAGTAGATCTTACATTGTTGTTGTGCTTCCACTATGTGTTATTTGCTGGGGGCTAGGATGTCTCCTTTGGGGATTTTCCTACCATGTATGATTAGTTCCTAGTTTGGTTTGTATCTTATTTATTTGAAGATCTTGGTTTCACTTGGTATTGACACTTTGGTTGTGTGTGTGTAGACCTAGAAGATCTTCATATAGGAGATCAATTTTATGATTCCATAGGTGAATTGATACCATAGTTGAGTGGGAATCAAAAACATCGATATATATTTATTGAGTGTTTGCAAAGGTTGGAGGATGTCTCAAACCTTGGTACTACAAAAATGTCTTTAACATTTGCATGTTGCACTTGTTATCTTCATGGTGTGTGGAGATGATTATTAATGGTATGTGGATATGGTTTTCTTCATGGTGTGTGAAGAAGGTTGCATCTTGAGGACTCATGGGGTTCTTGGTAAAGGTGTGGTTTATGCTTTAATTTTCCATGTCATCCTTGGTATTAGGATAGTCTCATTATAATGTCATGGTATACTCTTTATATGTGTTTATAATCTTGACATGTTATGGTATGTTCATATGGAGCATGTTATCTCTTTGGTTGAGATGGTTTAGATCATGTTGTCATGTTTATATTCTTGAGGCCATTGTTGAAACTTTGATATTGATCTTGGTTTAGTTTCTTGGTATTGAGTACATTGATCATTTTTGGATACTTCATGATATTGCTATGTTTTATTTGGAGTTGGCATGTATTGGTTAATTACAAGTGCTTATGGATACTTAGAGATGGTGGTGATGCTGATTTCTCTTGGATTAGAGAAGTATTTGTTGGGATGATTGATGGTTTTAGTACAAAGTTTGAGGAGCATTCACCTAATGTGGACTTGAGAGGAGATTATTTTCAGATGAGTCTTAGGTTGAGACTTGGATATCTTTATGAACATTCTCATTCCTCACTCTTGATCTACTTGGCGATTGACTACTTGAGAGGTATATCCCATTTTTTCTCTTAGGTGCATTATATTTATGCTTATTTTTCACTGATACGGATCTTGACCTATGGTACATGAATTAGATCTAAAAGGTTCATTTGAGAGATAGTTTATCATTGGTTATCTCCATGTCCATATGTTGTTATGCTGTTTGATTTTGGGAGATGGTTTTATATTGGGCATATTACTTGGATTAGGAATAGTTATTCATTGATTTAGGAATATTTTTATGAGTTTGATCTTCTTGTGAGAAGCTTACATCTATGATTTTTTCATATGGTATGGTTTGGGTGTTGTTGTGGCTTCTTGGTTGGGATTTTATGGATGAGATCATACTTGGCATAGTTTACATCTAGAGGTGTGTGTAGGACATGATACAAGTTATGATTTGCATGTTTTCTCTTTGTTCTTTGTTATCTTCCTAGATGTTTAATATCACTTATATTGGATTTGAGACTAGTTGGAGATTGTGATCACTAGTTTGTGTTCATGTATTTCATGTGAGATATGACATAGTTACCTCTTTCCATTTTTGGTTGTGGAGAACTTGGGAGAGCATTGGAGATTTTTTAAGAGAGTTGTTCCTGCAAGTTATTGGTTTATGTGTTGTGGATGTCCTTGATACTACATGGATTCACTTCTTTGAGATGTTGAGAGTTGATTGTTTATAGATTTTACATTATCTTTTGTAGTGGTAGCTTCTTGGTATATATGTGGTAGGTATTGCTCTTGAGGATTGTGATTGCATGTTATAGATTGGATATGTTGATAATGTGAGATTCATTTTTTTATAACTTTGGAGGTGTGGATAGTTGGAAGGGTCAACACTTGCTGTGGGTACTATTTTAGCTATGGATTTTGACGGGTAAAAATGCATGTAATTACCTTTGGATTAGGTATTTGTGCTTGAAATTTTAGTCGACACAAAATTTTATAATTCTTATATGATAGGTTGGGTGGCTTTCTCCTTGGATGGCTTCTATGTATATCTAGTGGTAGTGACATAATAGGAGGTGGGATCATTCATGTTTGAGATGTTGGATACTTTGATATTGTTGTAGGTAATAGGATGGATCACATGATGAACTTTGACCCATGGTGATGTATATGCTAGGAGGGATTATTTCCTCATTCATTTATGTGGCTATGTAATGTATACAACAAGTAAGATATTGTTGAGATTATGTGTGTTGCACAATTGCATAACATTGATATATTGTATATTTTGGTAGGATGAATGGACGAGCTAGGGACCTCTTATTGATCACCCCAATTATGGTAGATGGGTAGAGCCATGCATAAGAAGATATGGTCTAAATGTTAGTGATTATAGAATAGGTAATGGATGGCAGGGCCTGTCTATGATATCCCTGGACCTTAATTATTTGATGATTAACCTAGATGCTATTTTCATAAATAAAAAGGGGGATGAAGTAATATGGGGAGGTAACTTGAATGGGAAATACTTTGTCACCTCTGGGTACTTTTCATTGTGGGATAGAATGGAAAAACCCATTTGGGCTAAGGCATGGATTCTTGGCCTTACCCCAAAAATCAACATCTTCTTCTGGCTTTTTCTCCAAGACAAAATCATTACTCTAGATAATTTAGTTAAGAGAGGCCGGATTATACCCAATAGATGTAGTTTATGCAAGCACAACTTAGAGATGGTCAATCACTTATTTATTCACCGCTCCTATTCCTCCAAAGTTTGGAACCTCCTGACTAGGGACTTTGGGGTTAGCTGGTGCCCCCTAGTCAATATTCAAGAATTCTTCAGCCAATGGAGGAGTTCACACAGAGGTTTGATCACCCAATTAATTATCTCTTGGTCCCTCCCACATTTCTACTGTGATATTTAGAAAGAGTGGAATAACTAAATTTTCAAAGGTACGGAATCCCCTAAGTTTGTTATTGCTAAGAAAATTGAAGGATTAATGAAGGAGAACTTTGTCACCAAAAAGGAAGGAAATATTGAAGAAGGTGGGAACAATAGAAAAAGGAAAATGGATAGGGATAGGAAAAGATAGAAGGCCAGGTTGTTTTGTCCCCCTAAAAATTGGTACAAAGCCAATTTTGATGGGGCTGCAAAAGGGAACCCTAGCCCTACTAGCAGTGGAGACATCATTAGAAACAACTAAAGTGGAGGAGTTGCAGCTTTTTCCTACCTACTTGGATATTAGATGAACCATTTCGCTGAAGCCAATGTTGCTAGTCACATTGTTAAATTGGCTGTGGCTTCTAGGATTGAGAACCTATGGTTGGAGGGGGATTCATTAAATATCATAAATTGTCTTAACAGTAACTCTACACCTTCTTGGACCATTGTGAATGTGACCGAGGAGTTAAATTCTGACCTGGTTAAGTTCAACAAGACCTATATCAGCCACGTGTATAGGGAGGCCAATTTAGCTATCAACTGGTTCGCTAACAAAGTGGTCACCAATAATTTAGAGATGATGTGGTATGTTGATGACAACTTTCCTATGGTAGTAAATAATTTAATACTGCAAGATCGCATCTAGGGAAGCACAAAAAAATCCAAAATTAATGATGGGAAGATTTGCAAGATTGCACTTCAGAGTGGGAGTTAATAAAATTCATGCAAGACTCTTTTCAAAATATGATAGCATGTATGTAAAACATGCTTTAAGGGTTGTCTTGAATACTACCATTAAAACTGGTAAACTCAAAAACATTTTTGAGTTTTGTAGTTTGAAGGAGGCTGAGGTCTGCAAGCAATTTGTGAGTAGGTGGGGGCTTATTATTGTACACTTGATTTGTGTCACACTCTAAACCCTTCTATCCAAATGATTCCATGAGTTTGGAATGCTTGGATGCCAGCTTAGAGCTCCCTATCCACGGAGTGCAAGAGAGTATATTTCAAGAATAAGAAGGCTCTCAGATGAGCCTTAGAGATACTCTTCTTGCTAGTAAACCATGCAATGGGAGGTTCCAAAGACAAGATGCAAGAATGCAAATGTCCCAAGGAGTTCCTCAAGAATGCAATGCAACTAAAGATTAAACTAGAACGAATATGAAAAGTGCAGCTATTCTAAGCATGGATGAGAGTGTTACAATACCATTATTAAGCTATGTGATATAGATTATTGCAAAATAGAAGCTAAACTAACATGCAACATGAATCTAAGCTAAAATGCTATGGTATGAGAGAATGTAGACAAGAAATAGAAGTTCTCCACAAAGCTCCAAAGAAACCTGTTAGAAAACCTATAGCATAACAATATTCAAAATGAGGATGGATCGAGGGGGAAAGCTCTCTCCCTTTTAAATATGTATGGATGGTAGAGATCAAGATGAAGATGGTGGATGATCAACGATGGAATTCAAAAAGAGGAGTGATCCATGTGCACACACAAGTCAACCAATAGAATATAAGTTGACTTGTCATATAAGACAAAAGTCACAAAGCCTTTTCTTTTAATTACAAAATAGAAAAATGACTTTATGTGTGCACTTTAAGTGGGTTAGAAGAATGGGGTCTTTTATTTAATTAAAAAGGGACATGTTCTTTTAATCAAATAATGAACTTAGGATAGCATAGTTAAACTATAGGTTATAATCAAATAAATTGATTATTAGCAATTTGGCTTAGGTAAGTGATTAAATTAATTTAACCAAAATGTTGAAAAGGGTGCTAATAGTCTAGATGACCATTTTTAGGTGATTACATTTGCCCCTCTTTGACTAATGCATGATCGATCTGGGAACACATTATGTCAAAGAAAATTGAAGCCAAGTAGGAGATGATAGATATAGATGTCTAATTCTGAAGAGTGAAATGCAGAAATAGATAGCAAGTTCTGAATGCACAGCCTGATAGCAGTAGTACTGAACACTAGGAAGAGATGATGTCAGAATTCAAGAAGAATACTAACACTTAGAAAAGCAGATAGAGTGAGAGCAAGTGAGAAGATCAAACAAATGCTCCTAAGCAGTGATAGAGTATTTCTGCCCCCTCGGGATCAAAATTGAAATGAGGTAAGGGGATGCAAAAACTGGCTAAAAATGAGAAAATTAGAATATAGCAATGTCCAAGATGATAGATAGATGATTAGAACCCAAGAATGACTATATAAAAAAATTGATAAAATGCCCCAGTTTGACTAGAGTTGACCTTGAAGGATATAGCATAAAAATAAGGTCGAAATGAGTAGAAAGGTGATTTTAGACATGAAATAGTGAATTTAAGTAGATATGAAGTATGGAAATGATGAAGACATGAAGAAATGAAGATGCCCCAGTGATGATTTAGAGATTAGACCTCAAAAGGTCAGCTAACTGCTCAGAAGAAAGTAGAATTTTAAAAGACAATTTTGACCATCAAGATGAACTCGAATTTGGATTTCGATCCCGAAAATGAATCTAGGATGTCAAAATTATTTAAGAGGTCAAAACTTTATATAATGTGATGACAAGATAGAAAAGAGATGAAGCGAAAGATTAAGAAGGTGAAAAGACATGAACAAGAAGAAAGTAAAGAAATATATGAAAGGAGTTAGCTGATATGTCCACAAAAAGATGAAGAAAGAGAGCTCTCCCCATATGCAAGAATGCAAGACTAAGCTAGAAAATGAACCTAAAATGCAAGCTAATATGCAAAGTGGTTTACCAGCAAGAAGCACATAACATTTAGACTCTTAATTTCATCATTGAGCATTTATTAGGGACATCATAAGATCATACAACCATCACTAGTATAACTATGAGGATATGAATATGATCGATATTAGATAGGTATGTGGAAATCCAATCTAAGCATTAGAGACATGTAAGTCAAGATAACTACACGATTAGATTCCCTAAGTTTAATTTAGCAAGATTACACTTGTATCAAGGCATAAGCGCCAGGATAAACCCTGAGTGAGGTCTTGCAAAACAGTCAAGGATGATACATTTGTAAGTCAATGTGTTGAATAGGACCAGCATAAATGCTTACAACACTATAGACAAACAAAGTATACCCACAAGCAGAAATCAAGAAGACATGCCCCATGCCCCCAGTCTTCTAGTCAATGACATCCTCAAAAGACTATTAGGGAGGGAACACATGGCAAAGAAATCATCATAGACAGCACACAAAGTAGATAAATGTCAGCATAGCTCAGTCGTTTAAGTGTTAAAGTGTGTGTCTGTAAGTCACTTGACCATTTCTTCCAGACTTGATTTTGATAGTGAGAAATATCGCGACATTGGAAATCGTAGATAAACTATCTGTAAAGTGTTGAAAAACACTTGATGTCAAGGTGGGGGAAGTGTTGAGAAACACTATGTTGTGAGTTGTCAAAGAAACCCTAATGCACAAGAATACCTCAATAGGCTAAGTAGCTATGCCCCCAAGATGAGGACAAGAAACAATTCCAAGCTAGGAAATGTGTAGCGAAGTGGATGATTGAGATTGATAGACATAGGTGCAAGGGTTTCAAGTAGCACCTGTTTCCAGGTTTTCACCACTTTGACAGATTTTTTTTTTTTTTTTTTTGGTGATATATCAAAGTGAGGTTTTCACTAAGATGATCATTTTTTTAGGACATTTTCTAATTTTTAGGATTTTTTCAGGCTCATAGATATATATAAGATAGCTGAGCAGCAAGCCTCTAAGTATAGAACTTCTTCAAGTGTAGGATGTTGATAGGTTCTGCAAGTTCTTCACCCTCTGAAGTAGACAACTGGTAAGCACCAAACCCAAATGCTGCTGTGATAATGTAAGGACCTAACCAGTTAGGTTCAAATTTCCCTTTCTGTTCTCGATTTTGCTAATTTTTGGGATTCTCTCTAAGCACGAGTTCACCAACTTGAAACTCACAGGGGTGAACCTTTTTGTTATATTGTGTAGACATGCGCTTCTGATAAGCTCTCATGTGATCAAAAGCAGCCTTACGCCGTTCATCCAGAGTCTCTAATTCCTGTACTCGCATAGCTCTATGATCTTCATCGGTTATTAACCCATGTAAGGAGACACACAAAGAAGGTATCTCGACTTCTAATGGGAGAACAGCCTCAGAGCCATAGACTAGAGAAAAGGGTGTAGCCCCTGTAGGAGTATGAATAGAGGTTCTATAGGCCCAAAGTGCTAGATTTATTTGCAAGTGCCAATCTTTCCCAGACTTGTGAATTGTGCGGTGTAGGATTTTTAGCAGTGTTTTATTAGAGGCCTTAGCTTGGCCATTCCCTTGGGGATAGTAAATGGAGGACCAGTGTTGTTTAATTCAATTTTTTTTGCATAGCTATTTTAAGTCCTTATTCTTGAACTGCCCTCCATTATTTGTAACAATAGAGGATGGGATGCCATATCGACAAATGATGTGATTCAGTATAAACAGGGCAACATGTTTGCCTATAGCAGCAGATAATGGTACAGCTTCAACCCATTTAGTGAAATACTCCATTGTTGTGATGATGAATTTATGACCACTGGATGAGCTTGGATGAATCTTTCCTACCAAGTCAAAGGCCCATTGCTGAAATGGCCAGTATGTCACAGAAGGGATTAATTCTCGCCCAGGAGCATGTATCAAGTTACCATGGAGCTGACATTTCTGACAGGACTTTGCATAGCGCATAGCATCAGCTTGCATGGTGGGCCAGTAATAACCCATCCTAAGAAATTTTTGGGCAAGTACAAGGCCATTAGAATGTGCCCCACAAATGCCATCGTGGACTTCGGCAAGTGCCTTCTCAGACTCTTCTAGCTCTAAACACCTAAGCAACGTTTCGTCTAGACCCCTCCTATACAAGTCACTAGAGACCAAAGTGTAGTGTGAGGCATTACAAAGGAGTTGGCATTTTTGGTTGCACGTGAGGGTTTCGGGAATAACTTGATCATGTAGGTAGGAGAAAATAGCCGCATAGCGGGAGGAATCGTGACCCACAACAGTGTAGATCACCTGGTTATCTAGAGAATCATAGGCTGGATGACGCAATTCTTTCACCAGGAACTCAAATCGCGATTCATGTTCTTGTAATTGGAGGATAGATGCTAAGGTGGCCATAGCATCAACAGCCTTGTTTTCTACTCTAAGAATTTGTTGGAATGTTACAAAGGTAAAATAATTCCTTAGAGCATCTATCAACTTTTTATAAGGGATCAACTTATCATCCTTTGTTTGATATTCATTAGTCACTTGGTTCACAACCAGTTGAGAATCCCCATAGATGTGTAGCTCAGTTATTCGCCATTCAAGGGCCATTTTGATCCCATTTGTTAATGCTTCATACTCTGCAATATTGTTTGTACATGGGAACAATAATTTGTAGGACTTTGGGATCGTATAACCATGAGGGGAAATAAACAACACCCTTGCTCCTGCTCCATTCTATGTATGGGATCCATCAAAAAACATTTTCCATGTTCTATCAGTAATGTTCATGATTGAGGCATCTGGAAACTCAATTTGCATAGGTGCTACATCTTCAAGTGGGAAGTCAGCCAACTAGTCAGCTATGGCCTGTCCTTTGATTGCCTTACGTTCAACATACTGAATGTCAAATTCAAAAAGAATCATCATCCATTTAGCAAGGTGACCAGTAAGTGCAGCTCTACTTAATAAATATTTCAAAGGGTCTATCTTGGCAATCAAGTGAACTGTATGGGCCAACATATAATGTTAAATTTTTTGGGAGGCAAAAACTACAGCAAGGCATGCCTTCTCTATACTTGTATAATTTAGTTCATAAGCCACCAAAGTTTGACTGATATAGTATATGGCTCTTTCTTTACCCGTCTCATCACTTTGGGCTAAGAGTGCTCCTAGAGAAGAATCTGTAGCTGGAATGTACAGAATCAAAGGTTTTCCCAGAATGGGTGGCATCAAAACTGGCAGTTTTTCCAAGTAGCCTTTGATTTGGTTTAAGCTTTGTTGACAGTCACCGTTCCAAATATGGGTAGATCCTTTATGCAGATTTATATTGAAAGGTTGAGCCTTATCAACTAATTGAGAGATAAACCTTCTTATGGATTGTAGCCATCCTTGCAGACTTCTAAGCTGACTGATAGTCTTTGGTGGAGGCATATCCATGATAGCTTGGACCTTTTCAGGGTCAATCTCAATGCCTTTTGCTGAAATGATATAACCTAGCAATTTTCTAGAATTGACACCAAAGGCACATTTTTTTGGATTCAACCTAAGTTGGAATTGTTCCATAAGGTCCAATATCAAACTAATGTCTTTGAGATGTGTGTCTCATTTCTTTGATTTCGCCAATGTGTCATCAACATAGTCTTCCATGTTTTTATGCATCATATCATGAAAGATGGTTATCATTGCTCTTTGATATGTAGCGCCAGCATTTTTGAGCCCAAAAGGCATGACATTCCAGCAAAAGGTACCCCATGCACATGTAAAGGTTGTCTTTTCTTGGTCTGCTAGAGCTATCTTTATTTGGTTGTACCCAGAAAATCCATCCATGAGCGAGTACATCTCATAACCTGCAGTCATGTCCACTATCATATCGATGTTTGGTAGTGGAAAGTCATCCTTGGGGCACGCTTTATTGAGATCTCTAAAATCAGTACAGACTTGTATGGATTTTTCATGCTTGGAGACAGGTACAATGTTGGAAATCCACTCAACATAATCAATGGCCCTAATGAAGTTTGCATTCAATAGTTTTTCTAACTCTGTCTTGACCAGTAGAGCCACATGTGGATGCATTTTTCTTAACTTCTGTTTGATAGGCTTGACATCTGGTGAGATTGATAAGTGATGCATGATGAGATCTGTAGCAAGCCCTGGCATGTTAGAGTATGTCCATGCGAAGTTGACCTTCTTGTCTTGAAAGAACTGAGCAAACTGTGTCTTTTCTTTGTCTGACAAAGATTGAGCTACATGGATAATTTGAGGTCTTCTGTTCCCAAGTTGATAGGATGTGTAGGTTTGACTAGAACCAAAGATCTATCCTGGAAATAGCTTGGTAGACTACCAAGTACCTCATCTACAGGTGCCTCAGAGAGGTTTTCACCATTAGATACATCTTTATTTTTACTTTTTTGAGGGTCAGACACCGCCACAATGTGGTTTTTGCCATCTGATCGCTTATTTTTTCTTTTAATTTTTTGACCGAGGTACTTGATATCCAATTCTATCATGTTAACTGCGGGTTCGCTGGTGGAAGAAATGATAGGTTCAATTGCATTTAGATAACAAACGATCTCATAGTCATTTTAGAAAGATCGTATTTCAGGTTTTTGATTTTGGATAGACCAATCTATGAGATCTAGGTAAATTAGTGAGAGTGAGGGAGAAGTTTCAATGTGATTGATATGGAAGGAGTCATCTCTGGTGACCTATGAAGTTGAGCCTATAGAAAATGTCACAAAAGAGTCTAGCTCAGGAATAGTCCTAGAGGAACTAGCGTGATCCATTGAGACATGTTGTGAGTCAAACTCATCCGACCCTATACTAGACTATTCGACTACATCGGGTTGGGTTTCATAGGCATGAATGACATCCACCCATAGCTCGCAAGATGCATCAGAGAGGCTTTCCCACTCATACTCATGAGAATCTATACTTTGACCCCTATCTATGAGATGAGCAATATTCTGCCTAATTCATCCTCTATTTATGTCCTCAGAAGTAGACGCTTCTTGTTCCTATTGTTGGGAGGTAGAAGCTTCTTCATTATTAGTAGTAACTATTTCTTCTCCCCAAAGGAGGGAAGTGAGAGGAACAAAGTCTTCATCTTGTGCAGTAGTAGCAATTATGGGAGAGTCATCATCTTCAATTCACTAGACATGAGTAATCTTCGATCACATTTTGGTGTATTATTGTCTAGCCCAAAGCCTAGACCAGCGGTGTCTCGAGAATCATGACCTTGAGTGTGACTTAAAGGTTCAACTAGAGAGTTCTTACAACCAGTTAAGGACCTGTGGCCCTGGTAGCCCATTTTTGTCAAAAATTTATAACCTTTTCCATATTTTTTGGGAGAAATAGGGGTAGTCTTTGTAACCTCCTCGTCTTCCTCTTCTTTGTAGATCCAGTCCCTAATGGCTTGTTCTTCCTTTTCTGCTTCCAGTGGTATGGAAGATTGCACAAAAGTGCCAAAAAGTGTCATAGCAGAAGCAGAAGACTTCTTTGCAATAGGTGGTTTCCCATAAGACTGAGGGGAAATTGGTAAGGCAACAATAGAATCCAAAGTATACTCGCCCATACCAAGGCTCATCATTTTCAGTTTTTGTTCACATTCTGTGAAAGATGGTGCTAGCTCATGAGAAGAGTGATTGTGCGGGACTAGTGTTTTGACAGCAGATAATGTGTTGATAGACATGGAGTTGTTGCCAGGGACAACCACTTCAGTACCATTAAAAGGGAACTTAATGCACTGATGGTATGTAGAGGGTACTGCTTGCATATCGTGAATCCATGGTCATCCCAACAACAAGTTGTATGCAAGTGGTATGTCTAAGACTTGGAAAATGACATTCTTCTCAATTGGACCAACTCTGATTGGAAGTACAATTAGACCTTTAGAAGGCCTTTCAACCTCATCATAGGCCTTTATAGTGATCTTGCACTTAGGATCGATGGAAAATTTAGACATGCCCAATTGTTAGATTACATTAAACGAAATGATATTTAACCCTGCACCATTGTCTATCAGGACTCAACGGACGCGGGTACGAAAGATTTGAACTTCGATATGAAGAGTAAGGTTATGGGGATGACTGAGAGCTCGATCATCTTCTTTAGAAAAGGTGAGATAGTGAAGCGAGGAGATGAGGTTCACCATAGCTTGGAATTGTTCTGCATCAATATCTGTGGGAACATTGGCAGCACGTAAAGCTTTCTCAAGGATATCCCTGTGCAAAGGAGATAACTCTAGCAATTCAAAAATGGAGATTCGTGCTTGCGTGCGTTGCAGTTGGCTAACAAGATCATAGTTGGAGATTTTGGAAGTGATTGGTTGTTTAGATGCTGAAGCATTTTTAGGATCATTAGCAGCTTTTAGGACAACCTTAGATTTCCCTCTAGTGACAGCGTTGAGTGGTTCACCTTGAGAAGATGAAGACTCAGCCACCCAGAGTACCACCTTGGGTCTAGTATCATTATGATTTTGAGGAGTGGATCATGTCCTTAAGACCACTTTTGGTCATTCATCTTCAGCATCATAATTTGGCCAGTTTTCATTGTTGGAGCTTGCCATACATACGTATTCAATGGGCTCAAGCATGCTTATATCATTATCAGTGTCAGCATAAGCATAACTGATTTTGGCGTCATGATTCTTTTTGGAAGCTACCCTTGAGGTCTCACCCTTTTCATATTTAGGTAATGGTTTTTGGAAAGCCTTATGATCAATATTCTTAACAAGGCCATCTGTAACAACTTTTCCAGCTTCGATGAGGTCTTGAATTACATCTTTGAGTTTGAAGCAATTCTCTGTGTTATGTCCCTTACTTCGGTGATAGCTGCAAGTATGATCTTCTCTCCACCATGGAGGTCTAATAGGTGGATCGTAAGGATGTGAGTTGTCTGGCAAGGTGACCAATTTGTTTGCAATTAAGGTTTTTAAAACCACTTCATAAGGTTTGACCATAGGTGTGTAAAAATGTCGCTTCTTTGCAAATTTAGAGCATTTGTCAAAGGGTTGTGGTTTCGAACCTTCTTGTTGCTTTGATGCATAGATGGCATTGGAAAGGTTAAATGCAGGTTCCTTAGTCTTAGGAGTGTCCACTACTCCGTCATTGAAAACATACTTGTTTTTGTTCCAAGGTTTTCCTTTGTCTTTACTGTTCCCATTGTTAATTCTTCCTTGTTTATGGCAATATCACCTTTTTTGATAGCAACATCCTCAATGCGATATGCACTTTCTACCATGGCGTTGAAGGATGTGAATAACTATTTTCTTAGATCAAAGTATAATTTAGGTACAAGTGTGTTGACAAAGATGTCAATTTTTTCAGCCTCAGGCACTTGCCGAGGATACCAAGAGTATAAAGATCTCCATCGTTGAAGGTATATTGCAAAAGACTCTCTTGGTTTTTGTTTGATGTTGCATAAGTCTAGCACTGTCACAGGATGTTGAATGTTGTACAAATATTGCTGGATGAAATGTTGTGCAAGTTCGTCAAATGTTTTAAGAGGAGGACTCAATTTTGTGAACCACTCCATAGCTTGTCCTCTTAGAATTCTAGGGAACAAACGCATAAGAAAGGTGTCTTCATGCATAAAGTCCATGCTAATAGCATAGAAATGTCTCACATGGTCGTGAGGGTCACCATTTCCATCATATTTGTCATACTTAGGAACCTCTATATCCTTAGGAAATGGTAGCATGTATAGACTCCTATCAAATGGAAGATCACAAATTGATTCAACAAATGATGTCTTAGGTGGCTCTTTTGAAGTTTGTAGTTGCGTAAATTGTTTCCTTAGTTCTTGTATTTCTTCCCTTAAGATTTCAGCCTCAGTGGGCTCTCATTTTGGGATAATATGTTCAACATTAAAACCTTGAGGGAGTTTCCATCCCCTAGCTGCCATGTATCAGAAGTATTGGTCTCCATTTTCCTCTAAAGCTCTGAGCATTAGTTTTTGGGCGAAGCCATCTTGTTGAAATTTGATCACATCTTCGCTAGTTACTTCTTCATCACTATCATGATGAGATGGTTTAGGTGAGGGACATGCGCCAGCGGAAACTCTAGGAGTCCTTGGAGGCGTGTGATTACCATCATTGTTCTCAAAAGGATTTCGAGGACAAGTTCCTTTGTATCCTTCATAGCGTGCCTGATTGTCAGTTTCAACTTGTTGATTTTCTCTCTCCCTAGCGTATATAGCCTCCAAAGTGTTTTGGGTTTCACGTGCTTGTTCTTCTAACCGAGTTTAATTTCATTAGGGTGCACCATAGTGACTATACCACTTGTATCCTAGGGTGTACCAAATGGATTTTCAAAACTATAAAGTGGGTTGTGCCAAACTTTGGCCGTTTGTGTTTGAGTAAATTCGAGATTCTTATCGCAAGGTTGTTTGTGAGGAAATTTGGGTGGTGTTTCCAATTGCTTGAAAATGAAAAGCGTGTGGCTACCATTACCAACTTGATATCTAGTTGTGACCGGCATGTAAAGAGTTGTCTTTGTTTAGTAGGACAAGAAAAGTGAGCTGAATTTGAAGCTTTTATGACCAAGACTAGTCACTTGTCAAAATGTGATAGATGGCTTGTCAAACAGTGCTCAAGGTCTTACAGCACGGGTGACTCGAGCCGAGCGGATGAGCAAGAAGCTCAATAGCAGATAGCTAGAATAAAATAACAGCTGAATTTTGACAAGTGATTCATCAAGACGTTTCAAGACTTACATTCAATGGACTAAACCCATCTTTTCAACCTAGGACAAATTCTTCACACACTGATATGTAACCAGGATCAAGGGTGACCAATGTGACACTCCTTAGACCAAATAAATCCAACTGCAAACTCTGTTTTGACCCAAAATAACTCTAGGCAATACTTTCTCAAAAGGAGGGCGACATAAGTTAAAAAAATAGTGTCGTGCGACATAATTTCAACAAGGGTACGACACTTTTTATCTAAGCGACAGATATTTGAACTGAGTGCGACATAAACTTACTACTGACATGTGACATAATTTTTGAAAAAATTGTCGTGCGATATTTCTCGTGAAAGCATGCGACAGAGTGCCAGTTTTGTGCAAAAAAAAGTCAATTTTTGGTTTGAAGTTTGTTTCAATTTGTCAATCAGATAGTCGTTTCAATCAGACAACGTTTTGTTTCAGTTCGTATCAGTAAACAACAAGGTTTCCAAATAGTAAGTGTTGGAACATGTCTCAAAACAATTGATCAAGGGTAAAAACAACCTTGTCAATACACATTTGGGATATCAGGACGGCCTTCCTAACAACTCTTTATCAAAATGTTTATGTTGCAAGAACGTTAACACTGGTCAAAACATCAAAAACAATAGCCAAGCAATCTACCTTAGAGTCATGGTTCATTACTCAACAACTTGGCCCACGCTTGATGCTCCTTTGCCTCACACCAAGTGGTTTCCCACAAGAGATATTGGCTTTGTCATGGAAGTGCCATAAGCACAACCAAGGGAACACATATGGTGAGTGTAAATCTTGGGGTGATCCGGGTAGTCCACTAGGATCGATCCTTGCACCAAGAAGTTGAGCGGCTAAAAAAAAGGTAGTTACTAACTTAGAGTACCTTAAGCATTCTTACCTAGTGATCTCCCTATGGTCAAAATCCCATAAGCAATCACAGTAGGCGAACACAAAAACTATGTCTACCAAAGTTTTGTGTCCTTGGTAGCCTTGAGTTTATAGTGGGTTGGAAGAGCCAAGTAATCGGCTTGTCCCCACTTGGGTCGTTCCTCTCAGGTTGTCCGAGAGCAGGCCCTCTAAAGGATTCTAACTACAGAAAGTGGATCAAATTTTGGAAGTTAAGATTTTTGGTTCACCACAAGGGTGAAGATCATACTCTCCTATTCCAATCATTTTCTCCCAAACACGCTAAGAAGATTCAGTTACCCCTTGCTTTTGAAACCAAATGGCAAGTCAAGATTTCTGATTCACCAGAAGGGTGAAGAGCATACTCTCCTATTACCAAAAGACTCCAATCACAAGTTTTATGTGCCTATGAAAAATAAAAAATTAGTCAATGCCACACATGAAAACAAAAAAGCAAGAAATTTTGGATTTTTATGCTTTGGGCAGCCCTGCAAACAATGTTAGTAGTCCTTGCGCATTTCAAGCTTTGACATGCGTTCTTTTTATACAATGTTTCAATTTTTTTTTTCATAAGGATGGCAACCTGTAATCACAACTTGTTAGCACCAAAAGTTAGTATGAAATAACATAAAAATCTGCAATAAAAAGTGGTGAGTTGCCTCAAAAATCCAATTTATCTTCCAACCAAGTGCATGCAAAGAAAGTGCAAGTTAATCACAAATGCTCTCATTTTTACTCTTTGATTTTGACCTAGTCAACAAGATTGGACTTGTTTACTATGATTTTGTATCCAAAAATGAAAATGAAAAGAAGAGACCCCTATTAAAAATCAGAGAGCTTTCAAAATGCAAGAAATTTTAAAAAATATCTTCATTTGCGCTCTAGAGATCAATTTTGTCAAAACTGGCCAAATTTATCAAATCGAGTTTTTGATCTTTAATATGACCTCAAAATTCAAAACACAAAGAGAAAACCCAAATTATAATTAAAAACAATTTCTGAAAATGTAAGTTTTTAAAAAAAATTCGCTGATTTGCGATCAGAAATGGCTTTTTATGAAAAATAAAGAAAAACTCATAATTTCCGAAAATCATGTCAAAATGCTTTAAAAATTTGATTGAGACATTTTGAGCGTATACCCAAATTGAAAAAATAATTTCAGAACCAAACTTCAAGTGGTTTAAAAGATATGATCAAATCTTTAAACCAACTAAGTTTTTGGCCTTCAAACCAATTTACTTATGGGTTGGCCTTAAAACCAAAGTGATTATTCTACAAAAGCATTTGATTAGATCCAATATGCTGCTGTAAAAAATTAGAGATGCAAAATAAAAGAAAATGGATCTAGAAACTTGATTCAAGCCTCACGGTGGGCGCCAATAATGTACACTCGAAAGTGTCCCACTCTAAACCCTTCTATCCAAACGATTCCATGAGTTCAGAATGCTTGGATGTCGGGTTAGAGCTCCCTATCTACGGAGTGCAAGAGAGTATATTTCAAGAATAAGAAAGCTCTCAGATGAGCCTTAGAGATACTCTTCTTGCTAGTAAACCATGCAATGAGAGGTTCCAAAGACAAGATGCAAATGTCTACAATGAGTTCCTCAAAGATGCAATGCAAGATGGAAGCTAAGCTAAGATGATAATGCAAAATGCAACTATGCTAACACATGTATGAGAGTGTTACAATCCCATTATTAAGCTATGTGAGATTAAGCTACATGTAAAAATGAAAGCTAAGCTAAGCTAGAATGCCATAATTCCATGGATGAGAGAATGTAGACAAGAAATAGAAGTTCTCCACAAAGCTCCAAAGAAACCTATTAGAAAACCTGCAGCATAACAATATTCAAAATGAGGATTGATCGAGGGGGAAAGCTCTCTCCCTTTTAAAGATGTATGGATGGTAGAGATCAAGATGAAGATGGTGGATGATCAACGGTGGAATTCAAAAAGAGGAGTGATCCATATGCACACACAAGTCAACCAATAGAATATAAGTTGACTTGTCATATAAGACAAAAGTCACAAAGCCTTTTCTTTTAATTGCAAAATAGAAAAAGGACTTTATGTGTGCACTTTAAGTGGGTTAGAAGAATGGGGTCTTTTATTTAATTAAAAGGGGACATGTTCTTTTAATCAAATAATGAACTTAGGATAGCATAGTCAAACTATAGGTTATAATCAAATAAATTGATTATTAGCAATTTGGCTTAGGTAAGTGATTAAATTAATTTAGCCAAAATGTTGAAAAGGGGGCTAATAGTCTAGATGACCATTTTTAGGTGATTACAATTATAACTAAGGAAACCATGGTAGGGGAGAGAAGTAGGAGGGAGCCATCAGGAGAGGCAGAGAACTAGAAAGGGAAATCGAAGGTTTGGCATAAGTTGAAAAAGGGTGGAATCACTAGATTCTTGGAGAAGCTCCATGGATTTGATGCATGCATCACCAAAATTATGGTGGATTCTTTGAAAAATGGGAGAGTCAAAATTGACGAGGTCACCCACCATGTCAATACAAACTTGATTTCTTGGGTTGCGAAAATCCCTCTAGAAGGGAGTAACTTCTTTAGAGATAAGAAAATGTTGACAAACACTATAAATTTTTTTGTGAAGGACGAAAAGGAGCTGAATAAGCTTTTCAAGGTGGAGACGTATTATGAGATGGAGTCAATTAAAAGCTATGGAGGTATGTCCTTAGGATTATCATTGAATATATTTCCCTGGACCCCAGATTTGATAGGATCAAAATGCATCATTTTGCCTTGCTTAATCACTTTAGGCATGGTATCAAAATCTCTTTTCCTTTTTATCTTTTCACCTCCATGAGCAAGGGTATCGAGGGTTTTAAGAGGAAACCAACTGTTAACCCAAATTTTCACAAGGGATTACTCCTCTGGTTTATGAGTATCTGAAGACTCAAAATAGGAGAAATCCCTTGGTGATACTGGGTGTGCATCTGAGGAAACTGGGAGTTCAAATTCTGAGGATGTGTAGAGCATAAAATCAAAAGAAGAGGAAAATGTTTCCTCTAAAGGTAAAGCCCCCAAGGAAGAAAGGAAAGTCACTCCCTCTACCTACATTCCCTATAGAAAGAGCCCTAGAGGTTTACACCCCCCATTCCCCCTAAGCCTAAGCCTCAGGAGGAGGAGAAGGATAATGATGATCACAAGGATACTAACTCAAAGAAAGAGAAGAAGGGGGAGGATGATGAGAAGGGGAGGGAAAGTGAAAAGGAGGAGGAGGATTCAGCTAACATGTTAGGGAATCCCAAGAAAAGGAAAGTAGATGAGATTTTTGAAAGCAATGACTAGATTCTTGAGATTCCAAGCCTTGGCTCCACTACCTCTCCATCAGTAGATATTTAGGGAAAAGAGAGTGGGGAGGTGATAACAAAAAATAGGAGGAGGTCTTGGAGGAATTTTAATTTGAATATAGCTAAATTAGGGATTGTTAGGGAGCCATTGAATATCCAAGTGATGGAGTACATTGATGGCAAAGCCCACTATGATGAGCTCATTGATCCTGCTCTGGTTGTGATATTTGATAATGCAAGGGAAACTAGGCTTAAACTTTTGAATAATTCTAAGAATAGCATGATAGAAAACTTTTGGTCTATCAAATGGTTATTCCATGAAATCAAAGAACTAAAGGGGAAAAGAAGCCAGGAAGGAAGCCAGAAAATTGATAGCGACTAGGGGCACAATGAAGAGGAGAGAAGCCAGGATGGAAGCCAATGACACTTCAATGTCTAGGAACACAAGATAGACTAGGAGGATAGAATCACCAAGGTTGAACAAAGAGTCCAAAGGATGGAATTCTCTCATTAGAACCTAGCTAATCAGGTGATCACCACTTTGAATGCACTGAATAAGAACATTAACATTCTCGGTGAATAATTGATTAGTGCTAGATTTTGTAGGGAAATGATGGAGAAGGCTAGCTTGGAAATTGGACCGAGTGAGGATGATCTAAAAGAAACCAGGGACCAAGTGGATGCTCAGAAATAGGACTAGGAGGATGCGAATGGTAGGAAGACCAATGAAGCTACAGAGACCCTACAAGTTCTTAATAGAGAGAATTGATAGTTAGTGCCACTTTGTTGTCTCGTATTCTCCTTGTGTAGCTAGCTTTTTCATGTTTTAGTATAGCTAGTTTTTTGTTTCTTGGCTATGGGCCTATTGTTTAGGGTTGGCTTTTGTTAGGTAGATTCTCTGTAGCTGGACTTTTCTAAATTTTTCTATCTTTGATATGTTGTAAAAACTTTCAAGTTTTAGGATCCCTATAAAAACTATTTTACTTAATAAAAAACATTTTTATATTGTATTACTTTATTTTATTATGTAATGTTCTAGCTAGAAGAACCTAGATGGATGTGCAACGTGGAGAGATTCCTATGGGATATTCTTGATGTGTTGTATCATAACATTGTGATAATATTTTAGCATGTTTGTTGTGATTGAATACCTAACCCTTGATGATTGTTTTACAAATATTTTTGGGCACCATTTTATGCTAATAAATCATCTAAGGCATAGGGTTAGAAATAATTTCCCTTCCTACCTAAGGTTGTCACTTGATAATACCATTTTAGCTATTCAAAATGACCTTGATGGGGATCATGCTTGCCATGATGGTTTAATGGTGTTGATTATGAATCTTCTTAAGTATAAAAAGGTGGACAGACCTTGTATTAGTAAAAAAATTTTGGAATGTGATACAGAGGAAAGTGATCAAGATGAGGTTTATGAAGAAGAAGCAGAGGAGGATGATGATGAGATGGCTGAAAAGAAGAGGAAAAATCTTTTACCTAAGAGCTCATCTGCTAAGAAAAGGAAAAGTAAGGAGGTGGATAATGAAATGTAGACAAAATATTATGAGGATCTTGAGGAGTATAAATCAAAGAAAACCAATTGGTAGGATTATTACCAAAACCAATGTGAAGAAGAGTGACCGAGTTATGAAAATTGCCTCTTATGATGAGCCTCTGATAAAAAAAAAGGATCTGAGAGGTAAGAAGGTGCTATCCCAAGGGAAGGCTAAGCCTCCCTCAAATAATGAGCCTCTGATAAAAAAGAAAGATCTGAGAGGTAAGAAGGTGCTTTCCCAAGGGAAGGCTGAGGACATTGCCATCAAGAAGGCATATACTGAAAGAGATACTATGGATATGGACGAGGAAAACTTGAATTAGGGCAATGCCCAAGATGAATAGGGGTATATGAAGGGTATCCTTGGTAACTTGAGTGTGATAAAAAGGGACATTAGTAGGATGAAGGAGCATATGTAGGATATTAGGAGGGATTTTGATCAGCTAAGCAAGACAACTAGAGGGGAGAGGACTCTTGGTCAACATTTAGATAGACTCTCGAAAGTTATTGGAAATGTGGAAGAAGTCAATAATTTAATGAAGAGAGTCCTTACTTTAAAAGTGAAGAACAATGCTATGGAGAAAATGATGAAGGACATGTTGAAAAAGATGGATGTCATTCAAAATAGAGTTGACAATACTAAGAATGCAGTAAAGAAATTGCCACACCAGAGTTGTTCCATCTTGAAGACTATTGTAGATAACATTAAGATTCTATTTGAAAAACTAGAATAGGGGTGACTTCAAAGTTCTAAGGAAATGAAAGAGGATCAAGGCCCTAGTAAATGCACAAGGAAAAATTCAAAGAAGATAGAGCTAATGGATGACAAAGAAATTGAGGAGCTAAGAGCCTCTACTATGAACATGAATATCTTGGCAAATTAGGCTGCTAATTTAATAAAGACATTATAGCTATCTTGATGTTGTCTTTTTCTATTTGGTTGCTATCTTTTTTCTTGTCTAATGTATTAAGGATACTTGTTTTAGTTTGAACTATTTTTTGGTGTTGATGCATAGTTCCTTGTGGGCTTTTTTAGCTTTTCTATTTAGTACTTTGGAAAAGGTTTCGGGTCCTTCAAAACGTATTTTTACTTAATAAAAATATTGTGATAATATTTGATGTAATTATTTAATATTGGAGAAAATAATTAAATGTGGGGTCAACGAGTTAGGTAGCACATGGTTTATGTAATACCACTTGGTGGTTTTTGTGGGGCTTGCTACTATATAAGCAACCACAAGGGTAGTTGTAAATACAAGACAAAATTCAAAAGATAAAAGGAAAGTCGAGCAAGAAAAGGCTTGAAAAGTTAACCAAGGGAGCATTTGTGAAGGTTGGAAGCATGTTATGGGATGTTGATTCATGCTTGTTCACATGGATTGCTTGGTTGTGGCTATGGTTTTTAAGGTTTCCATGATTGTATTACAATGGTGTGTTTACTAAATAATACATGATGGTGGATGCTTTTAGAGGCTGGATTTTTTTTTCCCTTAATGAGACTTTACCATGGTGTATCTTGTGTCACATTTTTTAGGGTATGTTATCTATTCTCTTGCATGTGGACTTCAATTGCATATTTATTTCAGATCTATAATGGGTTATGTGGAAATAGTTTTATTTTTGTTGCAAGTTTCCATACACATCATGAGTTCAATGTAGTACCTTTTGGTTTAACATGAACTTTGTCAATGTTCATGAGCTTAATGAATGGGGTACTCAAAATATTTTTGGATATATTTTTGATAGTCTTCTTGGGTAATATATTTTTATATTCTAAGAACATGGAAGAGCATGAACAACATTTAAGTTAGGTTTTATAATGCCTATTGGAAAATCAACTCTCTGCTAGCTTAGAAAAATGTAATATTTTCCAAAAAAAATTTAACTATTTAGGCCATGTAATCTTAGGGGATGGAATTTTCATGAACCCACAAAGATAAAAGACATAGTGCAGTGGCGAAAAATCGCCAAGATTTTAGAAGTTCATAGTTTCATGGGGCTAGATGGCTATTATAGGTGTTTTATCATGGAATTTTATAGGGTAGCTCATGTAATCACCTAAAAATGGTCATCTAGACTATTAGCTCCCTTTTCAACATTTTGGCTAAATTAATTTAATTACTTACCTAAGCCAAATTACTAATAATCAATTTATTTGATTATAACCTATAGTTTGACTATGCTATCCTAAGTTCATTATTTGATTAAAAGAATATGTCCCCTTTTAATTAAATAAAAGACCCCATTCTTCTAACCCACTTAAAGTGCACACATAAAGTCCTTTTTATATTTTGCAATTAAAAGAAAAGGCTTTGTGACTTTTGTCTTATATGACAAGTCAACTTATATTCTATTGGTTGACTTGTGTGTGCACATGGATCACTCCTCTTTTCAAATTCCACCGTTGATCATCCACCATTTTCATCTTGATCTCCACCGTCCATACATCTTTAAAAGGGAGAGAGCTTTCCCCCTCCATCCATCTTTTGAATATTGTTATGCTGTAGGTTTTCTAACAGGTTTCTTTGGAGCTTTGTGGAGAACTTCTCATTTCTTGTCTCATTCTCTCATTTCCATCATATTAGCATAAGATAATATGGCATTCTTAGCATAGTTGCATGTTAGTTTAGCTTTGATTCTTGCAATAATCTCACATAGTTTAAATAATGGTATTGTAACACTCTCATTCACATTCTAGCATAGCTGTATTTTGCATTATCATCTTAGCTTAGTTTCCATACTTGCATTGCATTCTTGAGGGATTCTTTGAAGATATTTTCACTCTTGCTCTTGTCTCAAAGAACCTCTCGTTGCATGGTTTACTAGCAAGAAGTACATTTCTAAGGCTTGGCTGAGAGCCTTCATGCTTGAAAACTAACTTGTTGCACTCCGTGGATAGGGAGCTCTAAGCTGACATCCAAGCATTCCAACTCATGGAATTGTTTGGATAGAAGGGTTTAGAGTGTGACACAATTTGAGTGTACATTTTTGGCAACTATGAGGCCAACCCATAAGTAGATTGGTTTGAAGGCCAAAAATCTAGTTGGTTTAAAGATTTGATCATATCTTTAAAACCAGTTGGATTTTGGTTCTGAATTTTTTTTTAAAGGTTAAGTATGTGTTCAAAATGTATCAGTCCAATTTTTAGAGAATTTTGATGTGATTTGCAGGAGTTATGATTTTTTCTTTGTTTTTCATTAAAAGCTGTTTCTGATCGCAAATCAGAGCATTTTTTAGAAAAACTTATATTTTCAAAAATATTTTTAAATTCTAATATGGGTACTCTCTTTGTGTTTTGACTTTTGAGGTATTATTAGGGATCAAAAACTTGATTTGATAAATCTGGTCAAGTTTTGACAAAATCAATCTCTAGGGAGCAAATGAAGAGATTTTTTTGAATTTCTTACATTTTTGGAAAGCTCTCTGATTTTTAGTAGGGGTCCCTTCTTTTCATTTCTATTTTTGGATTCAAAATCATAGCAAACAAGTCCAATCTTGTTGACTAGGTCAAAATCAAAGAGTAAAAATGAGAGCATTTGTGATTAACTTGCACTTTCCTTGCATGCACTTGGTTGGAAGATAAATTGGATTTTTGAGGAAACTAACCACTTTTTATTTCAGATTTTTATGTTATTTCATACTAACTTTTGGTGCTAACAAGTTGTGATTACAGGTTGCCATCCTTATGAAAAAAATTGAAACATTGCATAAAAAGAACGCATGTCAAAGCTTCAAATGCGCAAGGGCTACTAACATTTTTTGTAGGGCTGCCCAAAGCATAAAAACCCAAAATTTCTTACTTTTTTGTTTTCATGTGTGGCATTAACTAATTGTTAATTTTTCATAGGCACATAAAACTTGTGATTGGAGTCTATTGGTAATAGGAGAGTATGCTCTTCACCCTTGTGGTGAATCAGAAATCTTGACTTGCCATTTGGTTTCAAAAACAAGGGGTAACTGAATCTTCCTGGTGTGTTTGAGAGAAAATAATTGGAATAGGAGAGTATGCTCTTTACCCTTGTGGTGAATTAGAAATCTTGACTTCCAAAAGTTGATCCGCTCTTTGTGTAGTTTAGAATCCTTTAGAGGGCTTGCTCTCGGACAACTTGAGAGGAACGACCCAAGTGGAGACAAGAAAATTACCCAGCTCTTCCAACCCACTATAAACTCAAGGCTATCAAGGACACAAAACTTTGGTAGATGTAGTGTTTATCTTCACCTAGTGTTATCGCTTATGGGATTTTGACCATAGGGAGATCACTAGGCAAGAATGCTTAAGGTACTCTTGTGATCACGAGATCGGTTACTCATCGCAATGTGAGGTGTCCCATAATTAGGAGCAAGAGGAACACTATGAACGGAAGCCCTATCTAAACACCCTAAGTTAGTAACTACCCTTTTTAGCTGCTCAACTTCTTGGTGCAAAGATTGATCCTAGTAGGCTACCCGGATCACCCCAAGATTTACACTCACCATATGTGTTCCCTTGGTTGTGCTTATGGCACTTTCATGACAAAGCCAATATCTCTTGTGGGAAACCACTTGGTGTGAGGCAAAGGAGCATCAAGCGTGGGCTAAGTTGTTGAGTAATGAACCATGTCCTTTAGGTAGATATTGCTTGATGTGTTCTCAAATGTGCTAGACCTATGGAAATCTTTGGAACATACACATGATGAAAGTTATACGGCTTTCTTTTAAGACCTCACATATGCTTGTATCGTGCAAGGTTGCTTTGTCCCTTGCTTGATTTTTTGAAGACTACTCCATGTGTCACTATCTTGCTTGGAAAGAAATTGCTTTTGAACATCAAACTTGCTATGCTATCAACTATTGTCAAACTTTGTCAACCAAGTCAAAACATCAAATGCAAACATTTTCTTGTGTTACTTACTAAGGGGGGTTTCATCATTTGGGTATGATTTGTTATGTCTTTAGTGCTTAAACATGCTTAAAGTGGTTCTTTAGTCTTAGTGCTCTAGTTGTTTTTGTCTTCATGGTCTATGCATGCTTGCTAGTTATCCTTTTGCTAAAATGGTTGCCTAGCTATTGACTTGAGTCATTCATGTCGTAAGTTTCTTGGACATATTGTTTGACAAGTCACTTTAATCTCTCTCTACTATCTTGGCAAGTGAACACTCTACCTCCTATAGTTTCAACATCAAGTTATCTTCTAGGCTCTTTTATGCTTGGCTTTGCATCTACCACTATGGAATTCAAAGCTTGCGCTACCAAAATTCAACCAAATCTAGATGATCATGATATCCTCCATGTCACTAAAGAGTTTCAAGATCTATATGCAGAATACAAAGAACTAGAAGAGACAAATGATCTTTCTTACCTTCATTTCTCTAAGCGCATGACAAAAATGAAGTCTAAACTTGAGAAAAGGTTAGAGGAGAAGATTGCATCATTACACGAATCTTCCTTAAGGTCTTTACATGCATGTAAGTCACCTTCTTTGAGGTCATCCTCTTCTTCTAGGTCTACATGCTCTACTTCAAGACATCAAATGTCTTCATCTTCTAGATCTAAAGAACTCTTTAGAGAACAAGAAAGTGATAACTACTTTGAGCCTATTCCAAGATATCATGATGGACCTATCTTTGACCAAGACAATGATGAAGACATGGATGCATACCATTCACTTGAGAAACAAAAAAAAGACTCTAGAAATAATTTTGATAGAACTTTTTCTCCCTTGGAAGATTCTTATGATGACACTTTGCAAAAACTTCTTGGCAATAAGATCATCATGTTACCTAAGTCTATCTCATATGGAAACTCATTCTTGGATATCTATTGTGCTTATCATCAACATAATGAGCATAGTACTTGAGATTGCATTGAGCTAAAACATAAAATCCAAGATCTTATGGATAATGGAATTATTGATACCTCTAATGATTCATGTGATGAGGATACTTTTCTTGAGAAAGATCATATTAATGAACCTATGTCTAGTGATGGTTTCCTTGATACCTCCACTTCTTCCAACACTTCAAAGCTTTTCAACATGCCTCCATCAAACAAAAAATCTAGTGCTTTCCATATGCAATATGCATACCCTCAAGGGCTACCTCTAAAAGAAACTCAAGCTAACATTCACTTGGCTGCAAACCTTTTCCATGCTACTAATCTTAAACATCCTCAACCTTCATGCACTACTATACCTAATCCAAGCACTACTCCATTCACTCTTCATTCTCCCTTGTCCTTAGAAGTGGCTCCATGTCAAGAGGACTCTCAAAAAGAAAAAACTATAAATGTCAAGAAAGATCAAGATCAAGCACCCTTTCATCTCTTTCAAGATTTTTCCTCTCCATATCCTATATCTTGTCCACCTCCTAAGTATGATGAAGATATCACTTCCACTATCTCCTTTGAGCTTACTAAAAATTATGAGAAAAGTTCTCTTCCTATGCTATCTAAAGCTACTTGTCAAGATCAAAGTGTTCCCTCATGTTCTACTTCTCCATATCCACTTCAAAATTGTGCTCAAGCTTCAAGTGCTTCTATTAAATATGTTGTTCCTATCAAAGGTACTTATGAGTCTATTGATGGCTTTGACCATGTTGCTCATTCTAAAGATGTTGATATCCCTTCCCACTATCCCTTTGCATCTTATAAATCTATCCTTGGTCCTTATCTATCTAAGCTAAATCATTCAAACCTTCCATCCATATAGGGGCCTTATGTTCCTCCATATCCTACATTCACTCCTAGCTCGTTCCCTAGCTCTCCTATAATACCTCAAGATCAACAAAGACACTCATCCTTGATGACTTTTCACCCATCTATACAACTAAACCAGTCATATCATCCTTATTCATCCACAAATCCCAAGTCCTTTGGAAGTGAGAATAAACATAAGAATCTATTGAAAAAGAAAGATCACTATGTCCCATCTAATCGACATGTGAATGCTAAGAAGGAGAATGCACAAAAGAGACCGCAAAGGTCCACTATTAAAAAAGATAAATCAAAGAAAATATGGGTTCCTAAACCCATTATTGAAGAAATGTGTTTTGAAGTATCCAAAGGAAAATCTAAAGCTATATTGATTCCCAAGTCTCTTTTAGAAGACTTGAATATTGAAAATACTTCAAAGTTGACATTCAAGCTTCCAAAGGCTTCCATTCCATCTTTTTCCAAAAATCTTCTTAAAAATATTCCAAAGCCTTCCATTCCAACTTTTTCCAAATCTCTTCTACCACCTCATGCATCTAAACCTCAAGCTACTTCATCCATGATTCCTCCATCATTCCAATACCCTTCAAGGTGTGTGTCAATATTGATCTTGTGCAATATTTCAACTACCCTCATGAAATTCTCCAAAGCTTACACTTACTTTCTATACATGAACTATTATCCTAAATATATTCTTCCTACTACCATTTCTCTTTCATCAGCCTATCAACATCTTTGAGCATACCTTTCTATGGTCTTGTCTTATCATGACTTATCTTTCCTATAGGAGAACTATCTACATTCAAAAAGGTTGAGCTCTTTCTAAAAAAAAAAAAAAAAAAGAAAATTCAAAAATAGAAAAAATGGAAAAAATGAAAATGTGCCTTAGTGAAAACCACTTCTTGTGGCACCTTGGTAGCAAAAGTAAAGAGAAATAAATTTATCCTATGGTGAAAACTACTTCTTGTGGCACCTTAGATCAGTACCATGATGAAAACCTGGCAAACAGGCATCATGCATAATTCTTTCATCATCCATCTATCCCCTCTTCTCTCTTTGATCTTGACAATGTTGAGCTATCCTTGTGTATTGGCTATCTTATCTATCACTCACCCCATCCTTCTCATTCTCTCATATCATTCACATCTAGCTTCATTCTTATTAATCTATCCCATCACTATCCTATCTAGTTGACCCCATGAGTCTTGATCACAATAAATAAAACATGGTTCTCATAGGCCTCTTTATATGTCTACTCTCTTGGATTGTACACTTTCATGCTATCTCACTCATTGGCTTCCATCACTTATCTTATATGCTATCGCACTTGTTGGCTTCACCGCTTATCCTACACTCTATCTGTTAGTGTAGTTTTTTATTTTCTCTATTTTGCTAGGTTTTTCCTACACTTTTAGTAATCTCACTTAGGTTAATAAAGCATGTCTTATTAGGTGAATGGTTGTGAGGTGTCACCTTCCTACATGTGAGCATCCATTAGCTATCTTGGGAAGATACTTTTCTATCTTTAGTCCGATAGATGGTTGCTCCTCATTGGTTAGTGTTGCCACCTCATCCCTCTTCCTAGCCTATATAAACATGCTACTTGGCTTGTATTTGCATCTCTTGTTTTTGCATCCTCTTAATGCTATTTTGCTTCTAGCATTTGCATTACTCTCTTGGAGACTAACTCTATGATGCTATTTTGATTTTGTATCATTTGCATTCATAGTTTAGATATTTACTCTTTGCACTAGTTTTCTGGGTTATTAATCTTATCAGATTCTAACATGGTATAAGAGCTTTTCTATGTTCAAGAGTAGATTTTAGTTTTCTTATTTGAGAGATTCGGGGGGAGGGGGGGAATAAAATTTATTGTAGTTTTTTGAAAAACGAAGTATGCTCTTCTCTTGCATCTTTGGATGATCCTGAGAATCAGAAAAGTTTTGACAAAAACAGTTTTTCTCTGGGGTTTCAATCTCAAATCTGACAACCAACTTGCATATTTGGAGTTTTCAATCATTTTTGCAAGTTTTAGCATGCCATTGATGGACTTAAGAAGCTGATCCAGCATTTTCATGTCATATTTTGGTTGCTGGGGTCATTTTTTAATTTTTGGAGCCGTTTTTTTTACTATTAAAGGCGTCTGATTTACACTACAACAACATCTTTTATACATCAGCAAGAAAAACGCTTTCTGAGTTTTGTTTGAAGCCCCGAAAAACCATCTGGGTATCTTTTAGATTTTGCATGCAGGCTGTATATTTTTCAGAATCGAGCATGCAAAGCTACAACCATACCCCTCTCCGTTGGCAGTCGCAGATTTGAATGCAGTTTTCAAATGTCTCGTTCTTGCTCATACGGACTCCGATTTTGATGATTCTTGTTATGAACTTGGCTATTTTTTTGTGCTCTATCCACTAGTGGAGTTGTTTTTTGATTTTCATGCATGAATTATTCAGAAATTGTAGATTCTCAGCCATGACTGTGCACAGTTCTCGTTTTGGAAACTTCGAAGGATTATAACTTTCTCATACAACCTCGTATCGAGGTGATTCTTTTTTTGAAAGTGCATGATTTTTTGAGTAGATCGCAGTGGTGCTATTTGTTTCCTTGATTATTGTGCCTAAGTTTCACTTTTAGCATATGCTCTTCATGAGGGTTTGTAATGCATTGAAATCAAGACCACTAAGTATCTCTTTCTAGTAGTAGTTGTAAATGCACTAAAATAAAGTGCCAAATCATATTTCTTTGGGGGGGGGTTCTTTGATTGAGTAAAGAGGGGGGGGGGGGGGGAGGGGGCATTATTGTGGCTAGGTTCTCTTCTTTCTAACATTTCTTCTCTGCATTTCTTCATCATGGATCAAAAAAATATGCCCATCCTAACTCCATACAATTACTTTGAGTGGAAATCACGCATGACAATTCACTTAAGGAAAGCTGGATTAAATAGGATAACTATGGGACTTGAAACTAAACCTGCTAAAGATGAAGATAAGCCTAAGTGGTTTAACAAATGTGATGAGGCATTCGGAACATTGCGTTTGTCTGTTTCTCCTGACTTGATATTTCACATTGAGTCTTTGGATACACCAAATGAAGTATGGACAAAGCTAGAAACACTATTTGGCACACACGATTCAATAAGGGGTCATATGTTGGAAAATTAATTAATTAGTTTGAGTCCAGGCAATTTCAACACAATCCAAGATTTTTTCACCAAATTGAAATCACTAAGGCTGCAGTTAAAACAATGTGGAATTGAAAAGAAAGATGAACAACTGATTCTTAGTATTCTCTCTAAGCTAAGTTCAGAATATTCTGTGTTTGTCTCTACCTTCTATGCTACTAAGGGTGCACTTGGTACTCAATTCACCATGCCATCTTTAGATGATTTTGCTGTCAATCTCACTCGAGAATAGGACAAGCTAATCCAGATGGGCATTCTTAAGTCCTCTAAGTTACATGCCTTGGTTGCCAACCAAGGCACAAAAGAACAACAAGGAAAAAGTAGTAACAACAATAGTAAGGATAAGAAACAAAAGAATAGCGAGGATAAGAAGGATCAGATATCGATTTCTTCAAAAGCAACTATTGATACACCATCTTCCAAGGGCGATAAGCCTAAGAAAGAAAAGGTCAAATGTGCCTATTGTAAAAGGCCTGGTCATGATGAACATAAATTTTTGCAGAAACAACTTGATCACTTGACATACATTCTTGAGAAGAATAATATCAGTGTTCCTGAGTCTATCAAACAAAGTTCTAATGAAGGCTCTAACAAAGAAAAAGAAAACAGCAAGGGGAAAGGAAAGGGCAAGGCCTTTTTTGCAGTTGCTTCCTCACCATCCACTTGGGTTCTTGATTTGGGTGCTTCACACCACATTGCTTCATCTAAGGAAGAAATTGCATCCTTGGAGCAATGTACTATGCCTTCTATGTTGATGGGTGACAACACTCCTATTGAGGTGTGTGGGAGAGGGTCTGTTGATGTGGGGGATGACACATTCCATGATGTTCCTTATGTACCCTCATTCTCAACTAATCTCCTATCGGTACACCAGATCACTCACACAGGTTTAGGCAAGCGGGTTGAGTTCATTCCTGATTCAGTGGAGATACGTGAGTTGCACAATGATTCTACAATTGTAGTTGGGAGAGCAGATCATCAGTCAAGACTCTATATGTTTTCTCACCTTGTTTTTGATCCTCCTTTGACTATTTTTCTCACTCACTCTAATGATGTGAGTAGATTATGGCATGAGCAGTTTGGCCATCTTAACTTTCACTACTTGCATCAGCTTAACCAACAGAGCATGGTCACAGGGTTGCCTTCTACTTTGACATTGGAGTCACTTGGAATACATGATAGATCTTCTAATGGGTCAAATTCACTTGAGCAGTCTTCTACCTCCACTTTTGATGTAGAGAGTGATTTAGAGGACTCACCTCCTTCCTCTCCTAGTCATCATTTACAGGTTGATGATTCTCCTCTAGATTCTCCATCTTTTGGTCCACTTTGGGCTAGACAGACCTTGCAGTTTGTAGGTGATTGGGTTGGGGATCCATCAGACACCAAGCATACTACCTCAAATCCACATTCCTTTCATTGCTACTACCTCAAATCCACATTCCTTTCATGAGGCTTCTGGTATTTTTGAGTGGGATACAACTATGTAGGAAGAGTATAGTTCCTTGATGAGGAACCACACTTGCGATCTTGTCCTTTTTCCTAAGGAAAGAAAATTTGTTCGATGTAAGTGGATCTACCGGACAAAATTTGCAAGCTTTGCTGGAGGTGCAGGATGCTACATCTTTTGGGGGGGCCTCTTCCTCTCACTTGGAGTCCTAATTTTCTTTGGGGAGTCTCTTTTCTCTCTCTTTTGGGGAAATTTTATGTACATGGGTACCTCATTAGGCTTGACTTGCCGGGACCCATTTTTACATCCACCTAAGCTTCGCTTATGGGGGGGTGTTAGTGTAGTTTTTTATTTTTCCTATTTTGCTAAGTTTTTCCTACACTTTTAGTAATCTCGCTTAGGTTAATAAAGCATGTCTTATTAGGTGAATGGTTGTGAGGTGTCACCTTCCTACATGTGAGCATCCATTAGCTATCTTGGGAAGATACTTTTCTGTCTTTAGTCTGATAGATGGTTGCTCCTCATTAGTTAGTGTTGCCACCTCCTCCCTCTTCCTAGCCTATATAAGCATGCTACCTGGCTTGTATTTGCATCTCTTGTTTTTGCATCCTCTTAATGCTATTTTTCTTCCAGCATTTGCATTACTCTCTTGGAGACTAACTCTATGATGCTATTTTGATTTTGTATCATTTGCATTCATAGTTTAGATATTTACTCTTTGCACTAATTTTCTGGGTTATTAATCTTATCAGATTCTAACACTATCTTGCTCATTTCTTCCATTGCTTATCCAAAACCTACTTTATATGGCTATCTTTCCCTAGCTTGGGTACTCTTGAGGAGTGTGTCCTTAAGGATCACTTTCACTTGCTTCATACTCCTTTCTTATCCATCTTTGTCTATCCACCAACTTTCTACTCCATCATGTCCTACACCTTGCTAGACATTGGGAGAAAATGATGTGATCTTGCTTGAGAACTAGTAATCTCTAAATTATTCTAAAAAATCTAAAAAATCATATATGATGCTGAAAAAATCCTAAAAATTAGAAAATGTCCTGAATGTAGTGCCTGCCCCTAAGTCGCATTTCTGTTATCATTGCCAAACTCTTTTAGGCCAATTTTATGTTTGATGATTAGTATTATTATTTTAGAGATTATCAGATGTTGTTTTACACTCAGTTTATTATATGATGAGATTACTTGGTACTCTATATTTCATGCATGTATGATGATTATTTAATGTTTTCAGTTATCGATGATGATTAGTTAGATGGTTTATTATCATATGTGCTTTTTTATGGATACTTACCCCATACTGCATGTGTATGGTGTGCGTGTTTGTTTTCTTTATGTATGGTGTTTCTGATGTGGTTAAAGAAGGGAGTCGTAGTCACCTGCTAGTCGGGATCTACGCGATGCACCACTTCCTGCCATTGTCTGTTTAGCTTAGAATGTTGTGTTTGTACATGCATAAATTTTATGCAGGTTGCAGGTACCGGGTATCGACTTCCCTGAATTGCCAGGATGAGCATACCCTATCGCATTAGCTCAATGGTAAGAGAGAGGAGATAAACTCTTAAGTCCAAATCCTAAACCCTTTAGCCAATTGTCCTAATTGATAATTAGGACAAGTATCTGAGTTAAGTACCCTCCAAATGCATCAAAGGATGTAATTTCGTGATTATAACCCTTTTTGTTTGATTTAGTATGTATTTTTCTATGATGGGTTTTCGTATGTTGTTATGAGTCCTTGATGTGTTTTCTATTAATTAAGTCTAATTAAAAAGATCAATTAATGATTTAATTTAATGGAGAATTAATATGATATCTTTAATATTTAATTAATTGAGAAATTAATTAAATAAAAGAATTAAATTTGGAGATAAAAGTTCAAAGATAAATTTAGAACATGATAATATTTATTTAATTTAATAATAATATATTTGGAGTTCATTTTTAAATAAATGCTAAATATTATTGTTATTTAAATTAATTAAATATGTTATCAATTAAGTTTCTAAAATAAATTAAAAGTTGAAAGATATTAAATTATTAAGGATTCTAGATCGCATGATCTAAGCATGAGTTTAAATATGAGAAATAAATTAAAAGATTAAATAATAGAAATTAATAACGTTATTTTAATTTCATAAAGTGCACATGAGATTAAAGTAATAAATTAATTTAAAATAGAAGTCAAGTGGAATATTAAATAAAGTTATTTAATAATTCAACTTAATGTGCATGAAAGATGAATGCAAAATAAAATAAAAGATAATAAAGGTTAATTTGGGAGTTAACTGAGTTGTGCAAAGAGTCTTCTCGGGTGAACGCACAATTAGTGCCCCGATTTGAGGAAAAAACTCCTTATCACAACTTTGGGGGTTCATTTTTGTGGCACACGAATTTGGACGAGAATTTTTGGGGAGACAACTTTTGGAAGTGAATTTCAGAAGGCTGGTACCAAGAAAGTTTTCCAGAAGAAGGTTATTGAGAGGAGCGAATTCTCTTACAATTCCTGGAGATTGCATAATAGCATCAGGATCAGGTAGGGTCTTGTGTTTTTGTTTATTGATTAAATACGCAATTATCTTTTCTATCTTCTTCGTGTCTGGGGTTTGTAAATCTGAATTCTCTGTGATGAAAGTTTTAAGCTTTCAATATTGTGAATTTATTAATTGTTCGTCAATAATTTCTGTATCCATGGAGATTGGAAGAGTTTTTAGAACCCTTGTTTTCTAGATTAAGAAATTAAGATTTAATTGGGTAAGGGTTTTGAATGTAAAATTGAAAGTTCTAATTTTTTAAATATATATATATATATATTCCTTGGAGGATATTGTCTTAATAAAAATTAAATAAAACTAATTTAAAATAAACGAAATTTATTTTATATATATATTAAAATTAAGTTGAAAATTTTAAATAAAAAAAAATTAATTAAATTAAAAAAAATTAATATAATATGTATTTGGGGTGGGGCGGGGCCACCACTTCCCATGCCCCAGACACACCCATGCTGTAGGTGGACGGCAGGCTGGCGGGCCTTTAAAAACGCCAAGTTTTATTAAAACGAAAATATAATTACGATTTACTTTTTTTTATATATCAATTTTTTAAAAAAAATGTTTTAAATAAAAAATGTTTTAATTAATATTATTATTATTTAATTTAAAATTTATTAAATTTTAAATTATATTGAAATTATATTATTATTTATTAATAACTTTATAAATAAATAAATTATTAATAAATATAATATGATTCTTTTATGTATCATTAATTGATCTTATTTATAGTTTGACTTAATTAAGATTAATTAAATCAAAAATTTGTGTAAGAAAGTTTAATATTATAACACTGTTTTTAATGGAAGCGTAGATTATTATAATTAAAGATCAACTAGTATTATTAATAATTTAATTATTACCCTTAGATTGCTTTAGGACTTTGACTTGAAATCAATTAGGGGTAATTAGGTGTTTGAATTGGAGATAGGAACGAGATAATTTGTAAAGGTGAACTATGGATTCTATCTGTTTAAAACATACGTTCAACTGGAAATGGAAACCTCACATTAACTCAATAGTATATTATCAATCAAATTGAACTATAAAACTTTTTACTTGAATATAAACACTGAAAACTGAAACCTTATTGTTTAACTCAACTGTATGTTTTCAAATCAAAACCAATTGTGAGACTATGATGTTTTCTATATATTGTCTATGCTTTGAGTGTTATGGGGTTGGTTTAGCGTTGACCAGTTTAGGTTGTTACCAGAGGCTTGGGGTTGTGAATGTGATGTCATGATGATCTGGTCTCGATCTTTCTTAACCCGACCATGGTAATGTGATGGAGTGCTCTATGACATGATTGTATTTACTAGTTGTTATTGCTTTCTGTCTTCTTATGTGACGTTGTGGTGTATATATATTTGAGATACTTGACTTAACCATTCTTGAGTCTCGAACAGTTATACTTAGATTGCTTTTCGGTCGCTTGAGAGGACTGAAGTGTTTGTTATGTTCTTGATGATGTCATGTGTTGACTTAACCATTTTGGAGTCTTTGATCAGTATTGTAATTTACTATTGGGATACTTTCTGGTTGCTCATTGGAGAACCATTGGATTTTGTGATTTATCATTGATGCCTTCAGTTGCTGATAGAGAACTGTCGTGATCATATGATTATTATTTGATGCTTATCTGTTGCTCATGAAGAACTGATGTAATTTTTGTGGCTTATCTTTTATGATGTTTTTCAGTTTCTTGTATAGGACTGAGGTGATTTTATTATGATTCTTTGATTTGTGATTTCATGAGCCTAGGGTAGGTTATCTATGTGTAGTGTCGGGAAGTGGCTTGCAATGGGGATCGGGGCCCTAAGAGGCTGCCTAGAGTAACCCATTGTAAGTTGTTTTAATAAGTGAAAACATTTACACTAAATGAGAGAAAATGAACCTAACAAGATAATTGTATGTTCTCTCCCATGCCTTGAGTGCTAGTACAGACTAGGATGGGGTAGAGAGAATGCTTGGTTACGATCTTGCATTTTGTAGTATGCCTCGTCAGTACGAGAGGATACTAGTGGCTGCAGGGATCAGTAGGGACCCGAGATTCCTAAGGGATTACTCGGGTAACTTCTATGTGACTTTTGCGATGACACTTTCCCGCTTGCATATTAGGTTTCCTATGTGTCTTTGTGGTACCTCTGGGTTTAGATGTCGATCTTTTTAGCGACCCTTGAGTTAGCATACTTATAGGATTTTCTGGACTTAGAGAGTATTTATGATTATAGGTTTTGTTATCCTATTTGGGACTTGAGACTATCTCCTCAGCGCGGTGGGAGTAGACCATTTAGGTTTCACGCGGTTGGGTGGTAGTGATTTTTACTCTTACCATTGAGATCCATTCTGTGGTCACCGTGGCTGGAGTTTTCTTGGTTGGAATTTACCTTCACTATGTTCTTGGATTATTATGATGGATGGTTCGATTTTATGATAGATGTTTTATAATTATGGAAGTATGGATGTATCATGTATGGTGAATAGTTTCATATATTTTTACTGTACTTTGTATCATGGATTCATGGAGGTTGATGTATTTCTATTTTTACATATGTATATTCTTTTAAGCCTTTCATACCCTGTGACTTGTACAGTGGATGATTGAGCATTCCGAATTAATTTGCCAAAAAACATTTAGAACAAATGTATATTATGGACATTGGAGTTTCTAATTATCCTTTCATATGTATGTGGTAGTTGTTAGACTTAGAGTTAATTAAATTTAAATATGACTCAACGTCTTGGGATCCTTAAGAAATGTAACTTGCGATGTATGTTTGTCGATGACTACATGTTATTGCTTCCGCTACTATGTGTTTGATGTGTATGTTATACTTTCTTACTTTAAAAAAAAAAATGTTTAGCAAACTTAGTGAAACTTTAGGTTAATTCTTTTGGATCCCTTGGTGGGGCGTTACACTGAAAAAATGATCATCTTAGTGAAAACCTAGCAATAGGTGCTTTGATGTATCACCAAAAAAAAAAAAAAAATACAAAAATACAAAAAATTTGAAAAAAGTCCTTAAAAAATCTGTCAAGTGGTGAAAACCTGGAAACAGGCACTACTTGAAATCCTTGCACCTATGTCTATCAGTCTCAATCATCCACTTCGCTACACATTTCCTTGCTTGGAATTGTTTCTTGTCCTCATCTCGAGGGCATAGCTACTTAGCCTATTGAGGTATTCTTGTGCATTTGGGTTTCTTTGACAACTCACAAAATAGTGTTTCTCAACACTTCCCCCACCTTGACATCAAGTATTTTTCAACACTTTTCAGATAGTTTACCTACAGTCTCCAATTTCGCAATATTTCTCACTATCAAAATCAAGTCTTGAAGAAATGGCCAAGTGACTTACACACATGCACTTTAACACTTAAACAAATAAGCTATGCTGATATTTATCTACTTTGTGTGCTGTCTATGACAATTTATTTACTATATGTTCCATCCCTAATAGTCTTTCAAGGATGTCATTGACTAGAAGACTGGGGGCATGGGGCATGTTTTCTTGATTTCTGCTTGTGGGTATACTTTGTTTTCTATAGTGTTGTAAGCATTTGTGCTTATCCTATTCAACACTTTGACTTATAAATGTATCATCCCTGACTGTTTCACAAGACCGCACTTGGGGTTTATCCTAGCGCTTATGCCTTGATATAGGTGTAATCTTGCTAAATTAAACTTAGGGAATCTAATCATGTAGTTATCTTGACTTACATGTCTCTGATGCTTAGATTGGATTTCCACATACCTATCTGATATCGATCATATTCATATCCTCATAGTTATACTAGTGATGGTTGTATGATCTCATGATGTCCCTAATAAATGCTCAATAACAAAATTAAGAGTCTAAATGTTATGCACTTCTTGCTGGTAAACCACTTTTCATATTAGCTTGCATTTTAGGTTCATTTTCTAGCTTACTCTTGCATTCTTGCATATGGGGAGAGCTCTTTCTTCATCTTTTTGTGGACATATCAGCTAACTCCTTTCATATATTTCTTTATTTTCTTCTTGTTCATGTCTTTTCACCTTCTTAATCTTTCACTTCATCTCTTTTCTATCTTATCATCACATTATATAAAGTTTTGACCTCTTAAATAATTTCAACGTCCTAGATTCATTTTCGGGATCGAAATCCAAATTCGAGTTCATCTTGATGGTCAAAATTGTCTTTTAAAATTATACTTTCTTCTGAGCAGTTAGCTGACCTTTTGAGGTCTAATCTCTGAATCATCATTGGGGCATCTTCATTTCTTCATGTCTTCATCATTTCCATGCTTCATATCTACTTCAATTCACTATTTCATGTCTAAAATCACCTATCTACTCGTTTCAACCCAATTTTTATGCTATATCCTTCAAGGTCAACTCTAGTCAAACTGGGGCATTTTATCAATTTTTTTTATAGTCATTCTTGGGTTCTAAACATCTATCTATCATCTTGGACATTGCTATATTCTTTATTTTCTCATATCTAGCTTGTTTCTATGTCCCCTTACCTCATTTCGATTTTGATCCCGAGGGGGTAGAAATACTCTATTGCTGATTGTTACAGCTATCTATTTCTTAGGAGCATTTGTTTGACCTTATGACTTGCTCTCGATCTATTTGCTTTGCTAGTTGTTAGAATTCTTTTCGAATCCTAAAATCATCTTCCTAGTGTTCAGTACTACCACTATCAGGCTGTGCATTCAGGACTTGCCATCTATTTCTGCATTTCATTCTTTGAAATCAGATATCTATATCTATCACTGCCTACTTGGTTTTCTATTTTCTTTGACATAATGTGTTCCCAAATCGATCACACAGCTCATACCATATCTCCCTTATAGAAAAAGGGAAAAATTTTGTCTCAACTAAGAAATGCGAGGAGGCCTTTCAATGTTTAAAGGAGAAGCTAACTATTGCCCCAATTTTGGAAGTGCTCGATCCTTCAAAAAATTTGTAGTTTGTATGGGTATATCATTGGAAGGTATATGGGTGGTACTAATGTAAGAAGGAAGAGTTATTTCTTATGAGTCTAGAAAAATTAAAGACCATGAGCTTAAGTATCCTACAAATAAATTGGAGTGCTATGCCGTTAATATTGGTGTATATAGGATTATGATTAGTCAACTTGTGGCTATCTTAATCCTTAATTAAGTCATGTTTTCATTAATTATTTAGGTAGGTAGGTCAGCCTAGATGTTATGTAGGGTTGTGTCTATTTAGCCTAAGCATAATTAGCTATATATAGGAGGTTGTGAGTCATATTTCAAGATCATATTATGAAGTGTGTTTTCATTGGAGATATTTGGAGGTTTCCCCCTCGAAGTAGCATATTAATTTTAGTTACTATAAATTATTTATATAATATTTTATATTATTTCTTTTACTGTGTAAGTTATTTCATTACAAGTAGTATCAGAGCATGATCTTGGCACCATAGAGGCAAGATTTTTTCTCAACATTAGGGTGAATATGGGAAGAGCACAAAATTTAGATTTTAGAAAATTTTTAAAAGATTTTTAGAGGGTTTTTGAAGACCATATTAAAGAAGCTATAATCCAAAATTCAAAGGAATTGGAGCAAATTTGAGAAAATTATTGCAAAATTACTATTTCTACACAATTTATTGAGATCTTCAAACCTCTCACATCCTGCCGAATTGGAATATAACTTGTATTGGGTTTTTGAATACAAAGTAGAGGAGCCTAAATTTCAAAGCTTAGAGAAATTAAAGAAAAAGTAAGCAAGATATTACAAAATTAGGAAAATTCTCTCTTAAGGCAACAAATTTGCTAATTTTTTGGATTTTTTCTAAGGGTATCTTGGCCCTAGTAAGTTATAGTAAAAAATAAATAAATATATTAGAGAATTTACATTTCATTTGTGTGATTTATTTCAAAAATATTGGTTTCCATCATGATGGGGCCTCCAAAAAGAGGCAAAAAGAATGCTACCACACTGGGGAAATCCTGTGATCAAGATAGTAATCCCAATGATGAACTAAGTTTAAAGAAGAGGTTAAGAGGGATATGTGTGACCTACAAGGAGATATATTAGATATATGAAGCATGTTAAGCACCTATATGAATGAAACAAGGAAGGAGCTCTCAAGCAATCAAGGTAAAACCTTCAAATCGACTAATAATGACACAAATTTTTATACTCCTACAGGATCTAAGAATCTTTTTGCAAAGGTGGATATGCACAAATTTGATGGCAAGGATCCTCTAAGATGGATAAATCAAATGGAGAGTTGTTTTGAAGTACATCAAACCTCATATGCATAAAAGGTCACAATGACTTCCTTATATCTAGAACTAGACCAATTTATTTGGTATCATTGGCTTTGTACTCATAGGAGGAAAAAGGTTCTCACCATATCATGGTTAATTTTTATAGAAGAACTACAAGCACAATATAGCAATAGTGTGATAGAAAATTTCTTTAGCCAACTTGCTAAGCTTCAACAAATAGAATCAATTAAGGATTATATTCAAAAATTCAAAAATCTATCCTTAAGAGTGGATACAATTACAAAAGAGAACTTAAATGATTTATTCTTGGATGGTCTCAAGGATCACATTTGACATTAGGTACGCATGTTTAGTCCTAGCTTAGTAAATGAATCTGTTATATTGGCACACATGGTAGAAGAGAAGTCCTTGATTCCTAGAAAGAAAGGGGCTATTATGACAAGAGAAAAAGGATATTCAACACCTTATCTTACTCAAACTACTAGGTTGACTTCACAACAAATTGAGGAAAAAAGAGAAAAAGGGTTGTGTTTCAATTATGATAGAAAATATAGTCAAGGACATAAATATAGTGAAAAGAAATTGTTATGTATTGAAGGTCCAAGTGAGGAAGTAGAGGATGAACCTAGATTAGAGGAGGATAGGGAGTCAAGTGAGGAATCACATGATTTTCAACCAATCATTTCTTGTCATGCACTTTCAGGTTTCAATGCACCACAAACTCTCAAGGTAGTGGATTTCTTAAAGAAGTAGAAAGTAACTATGTTGATCAACTAAGGCAGTACTCATAATTTCATTAACAAAAAGTTGGAAACTCTTCTAAATTGTTTTATATATCTAGCACCATAGTTTTAGGTTTCAATTGTAGATGGGGTACAATTAGTTGCTTAGGGAAATGTAATAGCATCAAATTATCCATGGGAGATTATCAACTTGATACCCCAATGTATGTAATATCCACGGGTGTAGAAGATATTATTTTGGGAGTACAATGGCTTACTAAATTGGGCACAATTGAGGTGTACTTCCAAGAACTATTCATGAGATTTCAATCAAAAGGAAAGGTAGTGGAGCTAAGGAGGTTGAAGGAAAAATCCCCATAGATGGTAAGCTCTCATCAAATGAAAAAGTTTCTTAAGAAAGGAGAAAATGGATTTGTGGAACAAGTATGTTCATTAGAAGCTTCTAAATCTAATGCTCTTACTCATCTAAATTTACAAGCAATAATTGATCATCACTCAGTGATTGTTGGAGATATTCCTAAAGGACTTTCTCCTAAAAGGGATCATGACCATGTCATACAACTAGTTCCATGGAGCCAACCACCAAACATCAAGCCTTATAGGTACCCATACATACAAAAAAGTGAGATAGAAAAAAATGTTGAGGAAATGCTAGAGGTAGGAATTATTAGGCATAGCCAAAGTGCTTACTCCTCACCTATGGTGATGGTGCGTAAGAAGGATGAAACTTGGCACATGTGTCTAGATTATAGAGTGCTCAACAAGTACACCATTAAAGATAAGTTTCCTATTCCAATCATTGATGATTTTCTAGATGAATTAAATTGAGCTATATATTTTACCAAGTTAGATCTTAGATTGGGTTATCACCAAATTTAGATTAAGGAGGAAGATATTTGTAAGACAACATTTCAAACTCATGAGGGTCATTATAAATTTTTGGTGATGGCATTCGGTCTTACCAATGCACCATCTACATTACAAAGTTTGATGAATTCAATTTTTAATAATTTCTTAAGAAATTTTGTGTCAGTGTCTTTTGATGATATATTAATTCATAGCAAGACTTGGGAAGAACATTTGCAACATGTAGATCAAGCATTACAATTACTCAAAGATAATCAACTCTATGTTAAGCCATCCAATTATGCTTTTGGTCTTAAGGAGGTGGAGTATTTGGGACACATAGTTTCATATGAAGGAGTAAAGGTATACCCTAACAAAATTAAGGCTATCATGGAATGGCCTATTCCAAAAACCATAAAGAAGCTAAAGGGGTTTCTCAGGATTGACAGGGTACTATAGAAGATTTGTGAAGAATTATGGTTGTATAGTAACACCCCTCACCACTTTATCGAAGAAGGATTATTTTCATTAGAATGAATTTGCTAATGTAGCATTTGAGCAATTAAAGAAGACTATGTGTACAACTCCAGTGCTTGCCACTCTAGACTTCACCAACGAATTCATTATGGAATGTGATGCTTTTGGAAATGGATAGGAGTAGTTCTCATGCAAGAAGGTTGACCAATTTCTTTTGAGAGCCATCAATTAAAAGGTAAAAATTAGCTCAAACCTATCTATGAGAAGGAAATGCTGGCAATCCTTCATATAATTAAAAAATGGAGGCCTTATTTAATGGGTTGACACTTCAAGGTTAAGACAAATCATGATAACCTAAAATAGTTTTTGGAACAAAGATTGTCTTTAGAAGAGAAACAAAAATTTGTCACTAAGATGCTAGGATATGACTTTGAAATTGTATACAAGCAAGGGAAGGAAAATAATGTGGCCAATGCACTTTCTAGGAAGGATAAAAAAGATGAAGCCTTATTGTGTGCCCTTCTAATATTACAAGAAAATTGGGTGAAAGAAGCCAAAGTCGAGTGGCAAAATGATGTTGCAATAAGTAATCTCATCCAACAAGTAAAAAGTGATCCTAGTAGTTTAGATAAGTTTTGTTTAAATGGGGATATTCTTTGGTATAAAGAGCGGTTGTATCTCTACAAGAATTGCACTCTTACATAAAATATTCTCACAAAACTACATAAGTCCCCAATTGGTGGTCATTAAATATTTTTGAAGACATATCATTGGGTCAAGAAAGATCTTTCCTTGGAGGGGCTAAAAGGTGATGTTATAAAATTTGTGGCCCAATGTTTGGCTTGTCAAAGAAATAAGTAGAAGATAACGAAGACACCAGGTCTCTTGCAGCCATTATCTATTCCTAGCCAATGTTGGGAAGAGGTATCCATGGACTTCATCACAAGACTTCACAAATCTAAAGGTCATAATGTCATCATGGTAGTAGTTGATCACCTCACTAAATATGCACATTTCATTACATTATCACATTATTTACAACAAGTATAGTGGTAAAATTTTTCTTGGAGAATATCCAAAAGCTACGTGGTATACCTAAGGTTATTGTTAGTGATTGTGATCCTATCTTTACTAGTCACTTTTGGAAGGATTTATTCTCATGTTTAGGTACTCAATCGACTCATAGTTCTTTATACCATCCTTAATCAGCTGGGCAAACTGAGGTTATTAATAAATGTTTAGAAGGATATCTACATTTTTTCACTTTAGAGAAACAATCTCAATGGGTAGATTGGCTACCTCTTGCAGAATGGTGGTACAATACTTCTTTTCATAGCTCATCAAAAATGTCTCCATTTTTGACACTTTATGGATATCATCCTCCTTCCATTGCATAATCATTAAAGGTGTCACCAAGAGTTTAGGTAGTAGAGGACCACTTGCTTCATCAACAAGAGTTACTTTCAAGAGTCAAGGAGAATTTAGCTATGACACAAAATCAAATGAAACAACAACCGGATAAATATTGTAGTGAAATAAAATTTGAAGTTGGGGATGGGGTCTTCTTGATATTGCAACCTTATAAATAAAATTCAATGAAGCAACAAAAAAAGAATAATAAGTTGTCTCCAAGATATTATGGACAATACCAAATCTTGAAAAAGATTGGTAGTATTTCCTACAAGCTAGAGTTTCCACCAACAACAAAGATACATCCAATTATTCATGTTTCTTGTTTGAAGAAGGTAATTGGGCAAAATATTCCTACTCAAATAGTACTACTAGAGCTTGATGAAGAAGGAAGAATAATTTTGGAACTAGAGTGCATATTCAAACATGATTGAAAAAGTTGAGGAATAGAACCCTCACCCAATATATCATCCAATGAAAGAACTTATTAGTTGAAGAGGTCACATGGGAGGATAATAAGTTCTTTCAGAAGAATCCAAACTTGGTTAACATTGAGGACAATGCTTCTTTCAAGAGAGAGGGCATGCTATGCCCTTAATATTGGTGTACATAGGGTTATGAATAGTCAACTTGTGGCTATCTTAATCCTCAATTAAGTCATGTTATTGTTATTATATTATTATTTAGGTAGGTAGGTCAGCTTAGGTGTTATGTAGGGTCGTGTCTATTGAACCTAAGCATAATTAGGTATATATAGGAGGTTGTGAGTCTTATTTCAAGATCATATTATGAAGTGTGTTCTCATTGGAGATATTTGGAGGTTGCCCCCTCAAAGTGGCCTATTACTCTTAGTTACTATAAATTAATTAAATAATATTTTATACTATTTCTTCTATTGTGCAAGTTATTTCATTACATTGGAGTTAGTAGTTGTCATTCATGTGCTAGTTTGATGAAGACTATTTTTTAAGGGCTTAAGTTTGAACTCCATAAAGACCACCATAGTATTTAGTACATATTTACTTAGCACAATCTTAATGCCATACTAGGTGAATGAAATTTCTATGTGAATACAATTTTGAGGCTATATTGTTAGAAAGGTAAGTACTGGGAGGGGATGAGCGAATCAATACATATAAACTTCTACCAATTCAAACTTTTAACCGTGAACTATGTAACTATAATTCACATTAATTGATAGTACTCTAATGTAACTAGTTTACCAATATGTTGTTTTTGTAAACAACTAAACCATAACAAAATTCCCCCACACATAGCACAATGATTATTGCTCTAACAAAAACCCTTGGTTAGAGGGAAAAATTATCATGGGGATGTACCCACAAGTCTTCAATAATATAAAAAGATATGCTTGGTTAAGAGCTTACATATGTCACTTTATAGACGTCTCACCCAATTAAGAGTGACTAATACATTATTATATGTATCTAATAGTTTTTTTAGGAACTACTTTACTAAGATATTTATCACATTTTTATAGTGATCACCTAATTAAGGGATTTACAAAAATTTCAATTTAAAACTCCTAAGTCCTATTAGAGACTACTTGGTTAAGGGATTTACAATAGCTTGTAGAAACTGTTAGCTATCCTTACAAGATAGTGAATGACTTGTAACTTCTTTCCTTCCAAATATTCTCTAATTATTTATGGATTTCTCCCTCTCTATACTTTGATCACTTCAATTTTGCATTAACTCCATTTCTCCTTCCCATTGATAACATTATCCCTGTCTTTCAATCTTCTCCTTATACCTACTCAATATTCATAGTCTATTTTACTAATTAGGGTTTTTATTGCTTGATCTTGAATCTTCCATAAACCATTTTTCCTTCTTTCCTATATTATGGTCCTTTTATCATTTCCAATGTAAGTCATTGTTTGTCAAATTCTCCTCACGATTCTCACCTCAATATTCATTACCAATCTCCATGCACTATTTTACTCTTCTCATCCTCCTATGTAAACCATTTTACATTTTATCATATTCAATAAATTTGACTTTGGTATAATAGGTTTGATCTTCTTTTGTCATCGGCTAAAAAACTCTTCACCTATTCATGAATTCTTAGTTTTTTGATAATTCAATATTTTTCTGATAATTAACTCCTTTTTTCTAATTGGGCTTTCACAATTTATTTGTACTAATAACTATCTAGCTATCCAATAAATTTTTGACTTTTTTCCTTACTTGTGACAACTCTTCTTCTTCTTCCTAATAGTGTATCACTACTTTCATGTTAGCTTTCAATATTCATGTATTAAACTAACTTAATCAACTATTTAGTTCTTTGTCATCAATGAAAAACTTGACTCTAAAATCATCATCATCATGTGCCAACAATCTCCCCCTTTGGCATTGATGAAAAACTTGCATCCTTCACATTTTTCATGATTTGTACAATAGGTGTTTTGTATGCCAATAAAATGTCTTCTCTAAAATATTCTAACTCCATAATGTTTTAGATTATGGTAAAAGCAGGTTTTGAAGGGACCCCGAAACCCTTTAACAAAAAACAAAAATATAAAGCAAGACAATCCAACCAGGAAAAAACTTGCAACAAACTGAAGAACAATATCAAAATCAAGTTTTACAGGGACCTGAAACCACTAGAAAAGTCCAAAAACAAACTAAACCAAGTTTTACAGGGACCTGGAACCACAAACAGTCTAAACTATAAAAAACTAGAAACCAAGACTAGAGTCCCCAACTAGCGACCAATACTAGACAAGCACCAAACTAGAGAACCCACCCCAGTGCCACTATTGCAGCTCTAGGATCAATTTAGCTACTTCCTTACCAATTGTAGTAGTCTCTTGAATGGAAACAACATCCATAGTAGCAACAGATTTCATAGCACTCTTCCTTGAGCTCTGCCTTGTTCTTTTGCTCGGACCCTCAGCCGAAATGATATCTTCATTCGCCCTTTTGCCCAGGCTAGCAGCGGCTGCCCAAATACTCGAGGTGACCTATTCCATCTTAGTGCTACTCTCCTTGATTAACATTGTGAGGTTCTGCTCATAGTTGTTAAGTTTTTTAGGGATTTCTCCCGTCTATCCTTCCATATGACTAAGTTTAGCATTGATAGTATCCAGGTTATGTTGTAGAATTTCCACCTTTTTCTTCAAACCCATTATTTCATTGTAGATCCAGGAATCAACCTTGAGACTGGTGTCAGCTTTCTCCTTAGCAGAATGTAGGAAGGTAAGCATGGTATCCCTCTGCATAATGTCACAATCATCTCTAGTAGTCTCGTGTGGGGGGGAGCAGACATTATCATTGATATCCTCCATTTCCGTTTGATCCTCCTTTCAACCCTTGACATAGTCCTCAGGATGAGCAGAGTCCTTCCTTTTTTCTTCCTCTATCCCCTTAATAGGAGAAGAAGTAATAGCTGTATGGTCCTCCTTATTCTTCTCAATAGGATTCCCAATAGTGTTTTCTTCCACTTTATTACCCCCACTAGAAATAACCTGGTTACCCTCATTATTAGATTTACTTTGTTCAAAATTACCTTCACTATTGTTTTCCTCTTTTCTTTTTTCATTATTATCTTTAGTCTCCGGATACCTGTCCAAATTAGAACTTAACTCTCCAGTTTTAGTATCATCCTCATCCTCAAGTTTCCAATTCTCACAGCTTTTCGAATTATCAGTCTCAGACTCCTCATCCTCAAGAACTTGAGAGGCAGAGGGTTTCAAATTTAGGGCATTTTCTTTACCTTTAACAGAGTCACCCTTCTTACTCTTAATGGGCTCTTTCTTCTTGTCCTTAGAGGGAGTAGATGCAATGTGCTTATTTTTACAATATCCCTCAATAAGAAGGATCAAACCTTCATGAAGAATGGGTCTGGATTCCTTTTTCTTATGGGCTTCTAAACTATTAAGTAAAGAAAACCACAAAAATAAGGGGAAATATATTCTATCTTTATATCTGAAATGATTTTAAAAAACAAAATGACATTTATGAACTCTTTTATTTCTTCCATCAAGTATAAAATACTCACGGATGCAGTAGAGAACATCCCTCTAGATCTCTTTTATTTGGTTCGCATCAAAGAAATCACCATTCTTTTCCAGAAGCTTCTCCTCTTCTTCCGTTTTCATAAACTTTTTGTAGGCTGCATTTGAAATACTAGTTTGCTTAGTGAATTTTCTGCCCACCATAGGAAGCCCCGTGATCTCAACAATAAACTCCTTCGTAAGTTTCACAGTCACACCATGGAGAGTGACTTTGTCATTGGACCAGTTCTTAAAGAAAGCCGTAGTGATGTGTGGCTTAAAACCATTAAGTTGCTCCATGTAACGAGTCACTTTTCCTTTCTACAGAATTTTCCAAACATCCTTGTGAGCCTTCCATGCCTCACAATTATTTGGTTCTTGTTTGCATGGTTCGCCCCCCATCAGTAGAGAATAGTAAACACATTCAAACCAGAAAAGCCAGATGCATAGAAAGAGAGGGTTAGAAAGAAAATTGTTTTTCTTCCCACCAAAAGAGACACCTTTGTTCAGAGAAATGTGCAAACACCATGTCACATTCATTTGAGTGTACTTCATAGGGGATGGAAATCTAGCAATAATTTGATCACTCCACGAAATCATTAACTTTCCAATCTTTTCAAATCTTACCCACCTACACATGAATAGCTTCATAATGAATAATTGCTTTGAGATCAACTTGATTATTTAATTCATCAATCCACCTCACCATTTGCCCCATTAGGACAGCATAGTTGGCAACCCAATCAGCAGCACCGTTGGCCTCCCGAAAGGTATGAGATATGACAACTTTTTCAAATTTTTGAATAAGGTATTTAATCTCCTTGATAGTGGTCTCTATCGACCATGAGATAGCACTTTTATTATTAAGGATATTAATAATATTTAAAGAGTCACCTTCCAACCATAATTTTGGACATCCCAAATCCACTGCAATTTTCATAGTATAAAGGGCCGCCGTAGCTTCAGCAATGTGACTATTTGTCTGACCTATAGGGATAGCTATAACATCTTTAACTATTCCCATATGATCTCTCAACACACCTCCACAACCTGCACTCCCCGGATTTCCATTAGCAACACCATCAAAGTTTCCTTTAATCCAACCATTCGGAGGGGAACTCCAAGTGACATTCAATCTTGGGTTATCAGTTTGAGTCTTAGGGTTTCCAGGAAACATAGGATTATCAATAGGAAAGGTTTCATTAGATATTTTTAGAGATCTAAAATTCTCCTTACAAGCTCTAATAATATTCTGACCAAGCACCCATCCAAGAACCTCTCTGTTTCTAAAAATTCTATTATTCCTTTCTTTCCAAATACCCCAACAGAGATGAGGCAGAGTTCTATTAATTTTTCATAATCTAAAACTTGGTCAAATGTTGACTTCCATATGTCTTTCAACATCTCATACAATTGTTTAGGAACACTTTCCTTTACATCACTAGTGTACTTGTTAAACTTAAGAAAATGTGTTATGTATCTTCAATCAAGTTCTTATCCTTGTCAATTAATTTTGAAAATGTAACTGTACTAACTCTTCTAGCTAATGCAATCTGCATTATGTATTATGTCATCTCAATTAGAATCTTAGGTAATTTGTGTATGCTATGAAAACTAGTATCCAAAGGATATGAAATCAAGATCAAACATCAAAGCTAATTTATAATAACATATATGAGAAACACTCTAGATAGGTTAAAAAAGAATCAAAGCCCAAACCTTATAATCATGAAACTCCTTTGTTGAGTAGATTTGGTCCAACGATGGAATTTTTACTCAATGATATTGCCACAAGCTTCATATATGGATTCAATAATGGATGTAAAGGGAAATTTGGGCATAAAAATTGTGATTTGGTAGCTTTTGGCTGTCAAAATATCATAGATTTTACTCAAAAGGTGGATGAATTGTGAAGGATGCAAGGTTCAATTTATAGGCCAAGGGTAAGGAAAATGGATGGCCAAGCTGCAAAGTAGAGAGAATAATGTTAGGGAGGGCTAGGTTGAAAGGAAATATGAGCACATGGATTGTATTTTTTGAAATCCATAGCCTTGTGACAAGTGTCACAAGGAGAATGAGTGTGAAGGGATAGTAAATATGGAAGAATAATTAAGGAAGAGAGGTGTGAGTGGAAGATGTTGCATGAGAGTGGACTTAGGCTCAAGTTAGGGACACTTAATTCAAGTCTAAAATTGTGCAAATAATTTAGGGGATGTGATTAGTCTCATATAAAGGAGGTGATATGCTAAGATAAGAGGGTGATCTAGTTTAGGTAAGGGGGTGATGTGATTGACAAGTAGATTTTTTAGAGAGATGCAAACAGAGGAATTAATTAAATAAATTTAGTTATTTAATTGAATAGGCTAATTATTGGTGCATGGATTGGGTTAGGATAAACCAATAGGTTGAGGGTTAGTTGAGGTTTGAGGGATTTAGTTAATTAGGATTGTGTGACATATATAGGTGTATAGGATGATGAACTAATTGTTGGTGCTTGCAAAATTGCATTCCCATAGGCTTGGGTCTAGTGGTAATATATGTGGGATAGGTGGGATTGTAGTTCTGCAAAAGAGTTGAGAGTAGGGGTAGAATTTTGGAGGGTTTAGAATTTTTGGTTGGAATGTTATCCCACATAAATTTTATGTGGGTTTGCATTTATGAGAGATTGTGTTCTTGCCAATGAAAAAAAATTCCCACTTGGTAGTGTGGACTTAGGTAATTTGGTCAATGTGAGATCATGGTAGGTTGTACTAGGTTTGATGAGTGTGATGATGCATCTTCACATGAAGGGAGTAATGCTAGGATTTTAGGGGTTTGCAGAATCATGGTCCCTGGTAAGTAGGAATGTGGGTATATGGTAAAATGTGAATGTTTGAGGTGAGGCTATGGTTCCAAATGGGTAATTTTGTGTTGGGGGGTGGGCTGATTGGTAAATATAGTGGTTTAGGAAAGTTAGTAAGGTAGTTTGGTAGTGTAAATGATGATTGACATATGGTGAATTTGTGGATGCAGTGGTGTAATTATACATTGATCTCCTGAGAAAGTAATGTAGAGATAGAGTGGAAGCTTGATGGAATCAACTTATTAGGTCTTGTATAAAACCCATACTCCTCTTTATAACTTATTAATGGTCAAAAAAATCCAAGACTCTTTTTACATTCCAAATGATATTTACTAGAATTCTAGAATTCTTATAGACCTCTAAAGAGTCGTACATAACTTTTGAATTAGATAAGATTTTCACAATCAATTTAGTTAGAACTTTCATAATTTGGTTTTAAATAACATATCCAAAAATTATAAAAATTCAATAGTTAAATAAAAAGATATGGCCTGTGTATCAAGACTATAATTTTTATGAAAGCCACACAATCATCTATAATAATTGACGACTTTCTTCATTCAAATAATGAAATAAGGTAATGGAACATCAAGAACAAAATTTAGAAGGATATCAAAGTTCATTTCATATTCATCTCTCTATTACACTCAATTATCTTCTCTCATATATAATATGGACTTCCATTCATATTCGATGTAATTCTAGTTTCTTACATGCTTGACTCTCTAACTTCCATAATCAATCTTAATTTTAACTTCCTACTATGGATGACTCATGACTCCTATCCATATTACATTTATATTTAATCATCATCTCAATACATTAAAAGAAATAGTTTTATTGGAAACTCTATAACTAAGTGTATGCAAGAAAACCTAACCTGTTGAGAGCACATGTAAAAAAGAAAATGTTAATTGTGCATGTGCATATCAAAGATTCAAAAAAAATAAAAATACAAATAATTTTAGACTTGAGTTTTAAAACTATGCAACCAAAAAACTAGAATACTCATGCAACCTCAAAGAATCTCAACAAGGGCATCCATAAGAGGCCTTGTTGGTGTGCATAAGAATGAGGGATGTGGATGTGCTATCCTTAAACAAAACTATAGAATCCCATTAATTGATAAATGATATGCAATGATATGAAACTATGCTAAGATGAATGGAGAACACTTCAAGCAATGGCTATGGAAGCAACCATGCTTGAAAGAATTCAAAGGATATGAATGTGGATACAATAAATTAAACTAAGTTAAAAATACAAATGAAAATGAACTAGCAACTACCAAAGGTTAGTAACAATGCATAACAATCACTAAAATTCACTAGAAAGCTCTAAGTCTAAACTAGCATGATAATGATGCATATGGAGGAGATGAGAAATGCTTGAGACAAGGGCTCTATTTATAGGCTTAAGAGAGGCTTTGGGGAGGTGGCACATATGTGGCATCCACATAGGTGCCACAAGGGAGACACATGGACTAAAGAGAGAAGCCATGAAAAGGTCAACATAAGCCTTTTGGGTGAAAGGGATGGCTTAAGGTTTGCTCACACATGTCTGAGCAACCTTGGAGAAAGGAAAGGGGGACAAGTTTGGAAGAGTGTAAGACACTTTTGAATAAATTATAAAATGAAAGCTTTATTGGATCTTGAGTTTCTCACACATGTGTGAGCAAACACTTAGGAGCTAAAAGGTGTTTAGAAAGGTGCTTAGGATAATTAAGTGAGATTAATTAATGGGTAGGCTTAGAAGGATGACAGTGATGGGTGTAGACTAGGTTTTAGGTTGAATTAGGATTAAATTAAATAAGATTTAACTTAATCACAAGATTATAGAATTTAATAAAGTGGAGGGAATCAAATAAATTGAAATTTATTTAGAATGGAATTTTATGGAGCACTATGTATTAAATAAATTTAGTACATTAGGGGGGATGTATTTAAATTAAATTTAAATCCATTAGGGAAATGAACCTATTTAATTAAATAAGTAGAAGAACATGCTAAAAAAACGTACACAATCAAATCCAGAAGCAAAATTTGAAAGTCTAATGGATTGTGGAAACCTAATCAAATTGGATGAAAAATATAATTAATTATAATGTCAAAGAAAATATTAAATAAATTAATGTGTTTGGGATGATTTTAAGTGTCTACATTTTGCCCCTCTTTGATGTGATGTAGAGACGACATTATGTCAAAGAAAAAAATATACAGGTTGCCCTAAAGAGGTTAGGACTCCTAGGAGTTGTGTCATAGAGATGACAGGAGAGTAGGGTGCCCCCTCATGAAAATAGAGTAAAAAATATTTTTTGCACAATTTTTGCAAAAATGACTCTAGAAGAAAAGAAAGGGTAGGAAAAAGTCATAGATGAACATTTTGCATGGCATGGGGATAAATAGGGGTAGACACGGCCAAGGAAAGGGTATGAGCTCAAAAGGGAACCTTAGAGGGCCTATATAAGCCTCTAAGGGGCACATGGAAGAGTCATTTTCACACCTAGAGAGCATAGAAGCAAAGTGAAGAATGGATCTAATCGAGAGACTACAACTTCGATAGCATGTCTAGGAGCACTACATGTCACTCGACATAGAAGCATTGGTAATTAAACCATTCCTACTTGTCAAATTTTCAATTACACATTTTATTTTGGCATTTATTTTTCAATAATTGGGAAAAAATGGGTTCAGGGTGAAGATGACATTCTCCACTTTGTCATCTTCGTAGACAACAAACTAGGGAAAGTGGCTTTGCAGAGATGATAAGATATGTCATGTCATCTTCAAAGATGAAAGGGTCCATCCTATCATCTATGCAAACACTAAAAGGGGCAAATGATAGGTTAGAGATGGGGTCAAATATGATGATCTCTATGTCATCAACTTTGAAAATAACAAATTGGTAGCTTTCGGTGGGAAAATTGACATCTACAAAGTCACTAAAGATGCCTGAGTGACGTCTCCTTTATTTGGCATCCCTGCCAATCATCATTTGCATGGATTGGAATCTCTACCAATCCTCATTTATAGGGATTGGTATCTTTGTTGATGTGACAAATCAATAGATGTGGGTGGCAGGGATGACTCTAGAGGGAATAGAGCATGATGCCTCATGCTTAGATAAGAAAAAAGAGAAGAAAAAAAGGTAAATTGATTATTTCATGTCTATGTTGCAGATGGTGATAATGAAATTTTGGTCATGCAAGAATTATCCATCGATGATGGTGCAAGTAGAGAGGCTCATAGAGGTTGAGTGGGGACACATTTGATTATGTGGATTGGAGCATGTCCACAATTGGCCAAATTTTGAGGGCACACTTAGCACAACTATCATCAGTGATAGAGCGGTGGCATACATTGACCTCTAGCTTCCATCTACCTACAAAAGAGGTGATACTTACCTTATTGGATCTATGGTGAATACTGAGAGTGCTGATCTATGATTGATATGTAGAGTATTTGCTAGAGGGTGCAAATCCCTATCTATGGGAGTGCTTTGGGTAGCAGCGATAGAGGCTACCGATACATTGATCATGGCTAGTATGGAGGGAGCTTTTGGACTAGAGGTTTCCAAAACTTGCTCTTTACTTAACTTTTCTCATAAGGAGGATGGTATTAGACCATGTAGGGCATGGATTTCTAATTGGATAGATGCAAATGTTGAGCACTCTACTATAGGACAATGGCACAATTTTCTACTAGTGTCAAACTATCTTGGCCCAACTTTATTATGATCTCCATATATGCATATAGGACATAATGGACCATAGGTGTAGCACCAACTCTAGTGATGGTATGGTCATGGGAGCATATAGGCATGACTTGACCCATTACTAGATAGGAGACACAACTTCTTAGTGAGCCCTATGCATGTTAGTATAGGGCACTGATTCAATACACATCCACCAAGTCAGTAGGATTCTAGAGGAGGTGTTTAGATGGGATCATCATGTTTGACTGGATGCCATATGTAGGTAGTGAGTAGCGGGAGGCCATATTGCTAGCAAGGGGAGAGGATGATATGGAGGATCAACTTTATCTCCTGTATGCATAGATAAACTACTAGTTGATTGACCAGATGGTTCATATTGTTATGAGATATATGCCCTCTAGGGTACAATGAGAGTTTGGACAAATTTAGGATGTTTTTCTAGGTATATTCCTATATCTAATGGTATCTTGAGAGTATGGAAGAGTATGGGGTCATGGGACCACTTTGAGATTGGTGAGGGCTTCATGGTATGGTATGTAGCTAGTACCATGGGTACATGGATATGATATGGGAGATGCAGAGATGACACCTACATAATGGTGGGCAACTCATTAGCCCTTGAGACTAATAGTGCTAGGAGTTCCTCCACTAGTAGAGAAAACATGAGGAAGGGGAGATGGGGTTGGAGATGGAGATGGGGGATAGGTAGTAGCAGGACCACCACTAGGGTAGGTACCACAATAGGGGCCACAGATATGGTGAGTGCACCAGTGGAGAGTTCAACCACTAGCAGGGCCACTACTAGGGCAAGGACTACAACTAGGTCCATAGGTATAGGGGCCATAGGTATGGGATCCACTAGGGCCACCTTACTAGGTGGGTGTAGATATAATTAGGGTTGAGCATGATAGCCTCTAGATCAAGGTTTCCCATCTATAGGGGGAGGTAACAATTGAAAGTTCTTGAATTGTGAGCGTACATACACAGTGGGCTAGTAAAAATAGTACATAGGAGGTCCTGGTAGTGCTATAGGTGAGGGTGGATGATGGTGAGTTTAGCAATTTCACCATGTAGGAAGATATGGATGAGCTGCCCAAGGCAAATACTCTTCGATAGGAGGTGGCCACTCTACAAGTAGAGAGAGACCTTTTAGAGGTAGGTGGATGAGTATCATGGCCAACAAGATATCACTAGGTAGATGGTGAAGGTTGTGGGTTATGGTGATAGTGATGTAGGATTCCATGAATGCACATCGACATGAGGTACGAGCCCTATGAGAAGCAAGTTATTATAAGACATTATATCATGAGGTCATGCTAGTAGAGTAGCAAGAGCTAGATTTCTTGGAGGCATCTAGCTCATGGGCCGCAAGGGGCCATTAGAGGTTAGAGCCACTACTAGGACAGGGTAGGCCTCCACAAGGAGGGGGTACAAGAGAGGCAATACCCTCATAGCTAGGTTCATGAGTCCTAGAGCATTCAATTTTGACATAGTGATGTATATGCAATAAGTTTTTGATGATGCATTGTGCATAATATACTACATGATTATTTTGTATACAGACTATACATTGACACTTTTTGTTTTGATATATGACATGATTTGATGAGCCTAGATGGATATGGATGATGGTTTCTTATGCATGTGATGGTTATGATATGAGTATGATATGTGATGCATGATGTTATGATATTGTTACTAACATTGTGATACAGGATGTGTGTGATGTTATGTTTCCTATGGTGCATATATGATGACTAATATGTGGATGATGCAGGTCCCATGGTGATATATGAGACGTATGAATTTTGTTATTTTGCATGTATGGATTTACTATATGCTTTGGTATAGATGTATCATGATGTTTATGTCACTAAATTATGATATTTAATGGATTAATGCAATGAACAAGTACTGTGACCTAATGAATGAGATGCATAATGTAATATGTAATGAATGTAATAGATGAAAAATGAATGTATCCTAAATAAAAATATTTATAACATATGAATCATGAATGAGCTAAAAAAAATACAAAATGAAATGATGTAAGCACAAAGTGAAAATGAAGATGCAAAAAATGAATGAGACCTAAATGGTGGACTTGTGTCAAACTTGTTAGCTCAAAAGAATCAAGTAGCCTAGCATAGGAGGGGGGAATAAATAGAACCTTTTTCTCAAGAAGAGTGCAATGAAATCCTATATTACATGAATCCTAGCTACATGATGCTGAGGGATTTAGTTGTGTTTATATGGGAGAGCAAACCCTAGTTTGATTTTGTAAAAGGAGTTATGCACCTAATGCTATAGAAGCATAGATGACAAGGTTCCTTTGTGTAGAATAGACTCTCAAAAATAGGAGCTTTAGGACAATAGATGTAGTTTTCATAGTCATGATGGAACAAATGTCATATATGCACTAGAGAGGTGTAGGCACACCCAAATTATTTTTAGGGATCTTGGAGGAAAGTGTGCTAACAAATTGTCCCTAGTGAGAAATGCATAACCATAACTCAAAATTGACATAGATGCACTAAAGAATAATGAAAATAGATCATATTTCAAATGACATGTGTAGTTAGTTGGAACCATTCAGGTGATACCAAGATATGGAAGATTGAGGTACACCATAAAAGACCACTACTAACACACAAAGATGAAATCAACTAAAAGAAAACCTCATGACTAAGTAGTCAATTAGTCCATAGTTCCTACCAAGAATGTTAAGACTCCAAAAGTCAAGGTTTATAGTGTCATGTGTAGGAAGGATTCATCCTATGAAAATTTGTTTGTCTAATTTGTCGTCACAAATGTTTGTTGGCAAGGGTTGTGAAAAGAATAATTTCTTGAATCATTAAGTCTCAAAAGGTGATTTGTTTAAGTTTTGTTGTAGTTACTATTGTGGTAAAAAAATCAGTGTAATGGGAGTAGGACAAACATTCGATGGGAAAGTGCCTACTATAGGTCTTTTAAAAGGTGAAAGGGAATTGACGCCTCACAAAAAAAAAGGTCTTTTATGTGGATGCATGAAAAGTGCAAGTCATATAGGGATTCTACACAAAGATGGGATTAAATGGGGGAATATGGTGAAGTGAGATGAGCCTTATAGATAATGGACCAAAATTTTTTTCTCTTTCAAGAACTTTTTCAGTTTTTAGTCATTTCTTTAGGAGGATTTTACAAATGTTTTTGGATTTTTTCTGATTTTTTAATTTTTTTGGAGTTTTGTGGAACTATAAAAACATTTTATAGGAACTATAGAACTCAAGCATAGAACCACTTGAGGTGTTGGATATTTATACGCTTAGGGGGAAGATTTCCCTCTAAAGTGGCAATCTGATTTGCCCCAGAATCATATTTGACTATAGTGATAAACATACCAAGCCAATTAGCTTCAAATTTTCCTTTCTTTTCATAGTTCTAGAGGTTCCTCATGTTATGCTGCAAAACTAAGTCACCCACCTCAAATTCCTATGGTTTGACTTTTTTGTGAAACTAGAGTTGAAGGCAATTTTGATACACATAGAGGTGGTTTAGGGAATTGAGGTGTCTCTCATTGAGGAGTTACAACTCTTATAAGTGAGAAACTTGGTATTATTCTTTGAACATCAGATTTTTGAGAGAGATTCTGAGGGAAGGGAGCTCAATTTTGATGGGTAAAACAACTTCATAACCATAAACAAGGGAAAATGGAGTGGTTCCTATGAGAGTACAACTAAAGGTGTGATAGGTCCAAAGGGTGGGAGTAATTTGGAGGTTCCAATCATGGCTAACTACATCAATGATTTTCTTTAGGATTTTCAAAATAGTTTTATTGGTGGCTTCAACTTGGCCATTGCCCTAGTTGAAGTATTTGGTGGAAAAATGTTGGGTGATTCTGAATTTCCTACATAATGTGGCAACTTCATAATTTTTGAAAGGAGTTCCATTATTAGTCATGATGTCTTGAGGGATACCAAAATGACAGATAATTTATTTCAAGATGAATTTCAAAACCTATTTTCTAATGGTGTAGGTTAAAGGGATAGCCTCAACCCACTCTATGAAGTACTCAGTGGCAGCAATAGTGTACTTTTGGCCATTTGCAAAATTTGGATATATTTGACCAATAAGATTGAATCCCTAGTAGGACAAGGGCCATGGTGTGATGGTGGATTAAGGGTCTTGGATGGGAGCATGTATCAAATCTCCATGTTGTTGACAAGGAACACAACATTTCACAAAATGATAGGCATCAACTTCCATAGTAGGCCAATAATAACCCATTTTGAGGAGATTTTTTGCTAATGTAAGGCCACTAGAATGTGCATCACAAATTCCTTGGTGAACCTCTTCTAGTTTCATTCTAGCTTCATCTGAACTGAGACATTGGAGGAGGGTTCTATTGAAGTGTTTTCGAAAAACTCTATCACCTAGGATAGTATATTGGGCAATGCAACAGATGAAGGTTTTGCTTTGGTTTATGGACAGGGCTATGGGGATTTTTTTGTGATGAAGGTAGGAAAAAATGTTGGAGTACCATGGTTACTTAGGACCAAAAATCTCACGCACCAGCTCTGATTTGGGTTTCTTGTAAGTAGGAATAAAATAATTCTTAACAAGAAACTCACACTTAGGACTATACTCAGGCATGGTGATCATGGAGGAAATGGTGGTCATAGCATCTACTGCTTTGTTATTAGTCCTTGGTATCTACTAAAAGACTTTCAATGAAGTGTTGTTTGAGATCTACAACTATCCAATGATATGACAACACATTTTCATTCTTTGTTTGGTATTCATCTATGACTTGCCGAATGACCAATTAGGAGTCTCTAAAGACAAGTAGTCTCTTAATATTCCATCTAATAGCTTGACAGATCTTTTTTACTGTAGACACTAAAAAATGGTTCACGTCTATAGTTTCATCATATTTTTGCACTAACTAGTCCCATTTTCTCATTTCACTAATTTTGATCTTTTGGAAAATGTAATTATGTCTCAACAATGTTCTTCATCATTCGTATCCTCTTTCACATCAATTGCAAATCATTTTTGAAACCATTTCAACATCATTAGAATCATATCAAATTAACTTGGAATCATATCAAATCAACTTAGAATCACCCCAAGTCTACCCATAATCACCTAGAATCAACCATAACCAACTTGAAACATGTTAGACATCCCAAATCAATCATCATCTATCCAATCCTAGGCATTATTGTATCTGACCTTAGTACTATCATGGTTCTTAGTGCTAGGTCAAACCACCATTCTTATCATTCAATAATTAACATTTTTGAGTACATCAGTGTTAGATCATGACACCATCAAACCATTTTAATAACATTGACAATGTCCTTCTATGTTATTATGATCAACCATATCAATCAATCTCGATCTTGTAGCATTTACGATATTGATTAAATTTTATGTATCCTTAATTCATGTCATGTTCCCTTGGTATGTTATAAATTTTAATGAATCAATCAATTTGACCATGGCTTTGGTCTATCCATCATCATCCCAGTCAATCTATATAATTGTCATATTTTCATCAAAGGATATTGTCGCATTTATTAATCAAATTGGCCAATCATCTACTAATTTTCTCTATAGGATTAAATAGCCCATAATTTAATCCTATCTTCCCAATCATTTTCATCTCAAATTTACTAATTATTCTTCCTAATTTAAATTTGCAATTAATTTATATTAATTAATTAATTGATTCATCATTCACAAGCCATGGAAATTCACAATTTCCTAAGTCATATTTTCCACCATTAATTTCCATTTTACTAATTTCCATTTGTGTGGATATATGGATTTTTAACTCAAATATTCCACATAATATTGGCATAATCTTGACATCATCATGGCACATGGGTATGAAACATCATGGATTCTCCATTTACACTTGGCTAAGATATGTCATAATCCATATATTCTTATTCCCTTACACATATTTATATTTGGCATCCATTGTCATAGATTCTTGGCTTTAAGTGGGTTTGAGTTGTCACATGATGTGACATATATCCTCCACTAGTTTTAGCCATGTTTGACTTCCAAGCGTCATAGAATCCTATATTTGGCATTCTATGTCATATGTGTCATGGATTCTCAAAGGAATCACTTGCCAAGTCGCATATCCGCATATCCAAAGTGAAGATTCGAATGCTCTCATCTTGTGTGTTGTTTATAAATTGAGCATTCTTCCTCTCATTTTTGGTCCTAGCTTATTAGTCTCTTTATAATTCAAATCACTTACTCTAGTAATCTCATATCATTATCATTATTATTGACTTTTTCTTCCTAATTGTGTGCATTATAGGCAATTGGAGCTACATCATATGGAGAAGAAAGAAGGACATGGGAGCTACAAATGAAAGAGGGGATTTTAACTTTTTGTTTCTTTCTTTGCTTATTTGGCTTTCATGTAGACTAGAGGGTATCAATGTATGTTTATTGAGTTCCTGATTTGCTCATAGTATGTTAGATTTTAGGCTATTTTCTAGTCCTACAGTTACTAATGCTGGGCATGTGGAGCAATATTAGCATAGATCTAGGCATGGGAGAACATTGCTATAATCTAACCATGAGAGCAGAGCCAACCCTATATTTATGGATACATTGGATTTGTCCCACAAACTCATAGTAGGGACATCACCTACTACCAATGGATTTTTGATGAGCTGGTAGCTTTTACATGGTGGCCCTATCAAGAGTGCCATAGACGGTCGGATGCTTGAGAGCTAGAGTATATGTGCTATAGTAGACCTTTAGTGGATAGGTACTCAGAGATCATGGAGAGATTTGTGATCAGCTAGGTATGGTGTCAATTTGTAGAGTGCTAGGTGGTCTCAATGGAGAATACTACCTATTCTTGTTTCCACTTAGATGAGGCATGAGGATGGTTGCCGATGCTAGACTATCAAATAGTGATTCGAGATACAATAGCCTTGGTATAGCAAGATTACACCTATATCAAGGCATAAGCGCCATGATAACCCCCGACTGTAATTTTTCAAAAATAGTCAAGGATGATACATTTACAAGTCAAAGTGTCAAATAGAACAAGCATGAATTCTTTAAACACTATAAACAAACAAACTATACCCATAGGCAAAATCAAGAGAACATGACATGTGCCCCCAGTCTTCTAGTCAATGATATCCTTCAATGAATATTAAGGAGAGAACATATAATAAAGAAATTTTCATAGATAGCACACAAAGTAGATAAAGATCAACATAGCTCAGTTGTTTAAGTGTTTAAGTGCATGTGCATAAGTCATTTGGCCACTTCTTCAAGAGTTGATTTTGATAATGATAAATATTGCGACATCAAGGACTATAAGTAACTATTTATAAAGTGTTGAAAAACACTTGATGTCAATTTGGGGGGGTAGTGTTGAGAAATTTTTTTTTGTGAGTTGTCAAAGAAATCATAATGCACAAGGACACCTCAATAGGCTAAGCATCTGTGCCCCAGAGATGAGAATAAGAAACAATTACAAGCTAGGAAATGTGTTGCAAAGTGGATGAGTGAGATTGATAGACATAGGTGCAAGGGTCTCAAGTAGCGTTTGTTTCTAGGTTTTCACCACTTGGTAGGTTTTTTCAAGACTTATTTCAATTTTTTTGGATTTTTGGATTTTTAGATCTTTTTTGGTGATACATAAGAGCACCTATTGCTAGGTTTTCACTAAGATGATAATTTTTTAGGACATTTTTTGATTTTTAGGATTTTTTCAAGATCAATAAGTATGTACAAGATAACTAAGTGGAAAGCCTTTAAGCATATAAATTCTTCAAATGTAGGACATTGATAGGCTCTACAAGTTCTTCCCCTTTGGGAGTAGACAGTTGATAAGAACCAGACCCAAATACTATTGTGATAATGTATAGGTCTAACCAGTTAGGTCCAAACTTTCCCTTCTACTCTCTGTGCTATTGATTTTTTGGATTCTTTCTAACCAAAAGTTTACCTAATTGAAACACATGAGGATGAATTTTCTTATTATACTGAGTAGACATGTACTTCTAATAAGCCTTTGTGTGGTCAAAAGTAGCCTTATGACATTCATCAAGAGTCTTTAATTCCTATACTCACATAGCTCTATGGTCTTCAGTGTAGGTGCTCAAAAATGGTTCACATCTATGGTTTCATCATTTCTTCATACTATTTTGTCCCATTTTCTCATTCCATTAGCTTTGATCTTTTGGCCAAATTGATCATATTTTATCATTTGTATCCTCTTTCACATCAATTTCATGTCATTTCAAAATCATTTCATATCAACTCAAAACCATTTCATATCAACTCAAAATCACCCCAAATCAACTCAAAATCACTTGGAATCAGTCCTAATCATCACAAAACATATCAAATATAAAAAATCAATCATTATCTATCCAATCTTAGGCATTTTTGTGGCTTTTAGTGCCTTGAAAACCTATCAACCTATCAATCTTATCAATTTGACCTTAGTACTATTGTGGCTCTTAGTACTAGGTCAAACTATCATTCATGTTATATAATCTTTGACATCATTGAGGCTTTCAATGTCAAATCATGACATCATCAACCACTTTAATAATATTGACAATGTTTTCCGATGTTATTATGATCAACCTTATCAATCAATCTAGATCATGTAGCATTTTACAATGTTAGTTAAATGTTACGTATCAATCAATTCATGTCATGTGTCCTTGGCATGTTATCAATTTCAATTAATCAATCAATTTGAACATGGCTTTGGTCTATCTATCATCATCATATTCAATCTGTATCATCATCACATTTCATCAAAGGATACTGTCGCATTTATTTAATCAATCTGACCAATCATTTACTAATTTTCTCTATAGGATTAAATAACCCATAATTTAAACCTATGTCATTATTACTAATTATTCTTCCTAATTATCATCCTCAATTAACTAATTTTATTAATTAATTGGTTCATCATTCACAAACCATGGAAATTCTTAATTTCCTAAGTCACATTTTCATCTATTAATTCCATTTTTTACTAATTTCTATTTTGTGGAATAAAGGATTTTTAATTCAAATATTCCATGAAATATCAACATCATCATGACACTTGGGTACACCACCTCATGGATTCTCCTTTGAAACTTGGCTATGATATGTCGTAATCCAATTTTCTTATTCCCTTACACACATCCATATTTGGCTCCCTTTGTCATAGATTCTTGACTTTAAGTGGGCTTGAGGTGTCTTATGACGCATCATAGATTCTCTCCCACATTTAGCCAAGTTTGACTTCCATGCATCATAGAATCTTATAATTGGCATCTTTTTTCATATGTGTCATGGATTCTCAAAGGAATCTCTTGCCATATCACATATCCAAGGTGACAAATCCAATGCTCTCAACTTGAGTGTTGATTATAAAATGAGCACTCTTTCTCTCATTTCTGATCCTTAGCTTCTTTGCATTTTCATACCATTTCTCTCAAGCTAAAATCAAAAGTTCAAGTATTCTCATAGCATTATCATCACTATAGGCTTTTGCTTCAATTTTGTGTGCACTATAGGAAACTTTGGAGCTACATAATTTGGAGAAGAAAGAAGGACATGGGAGCTACAAATGAAAGATGGAGTTTAAACTTTGTTTTATTTCTCTATTAGTTTGGCTTTCATGGTAGACTAGTGGGTGCTAATGTATGTTGATTGAGTTTGTGATTTTCTCATAGTATGTTATGCATTTAACCCATTTTCTAGTCCTACAGCAAGGAGGGTATCTCAACTTCTAATGGGAGGATGACCTTAGAGCCATAGACTAGAGAAAATGGCATGACCCCTATAGGAGTATGAATGGTAGTTCTGTAGGCCCAAAGTGCCAGATTGATCTGTAGGTGCCAATCTTTCCCAAACTTATGAACCATTCGATGTAAGCTTTTTAGCAATGTCTTGTTGGAGGCCTTAGCTTGGCCATTCCCTTGAGGGTAGTAGATAGAGGACCAATGCTATTTGATTCAAAATTTCTTTCATAGTTGTTTGAGGTCCTTGTTCTTGAATTGACCTCCATTATTAGTAACAATGGAGGAAGGAATACCATAACAAAAAATGATGTGGTTTAGTATAAATAGGGCAACATTTTTGCCTATAGTAGTAGATAGTGGAACAACTTCCACCCATTTGGTAAACTACTTAGTAGATGTGATGATGAATTTGTGACTATTAGATGCACTTGGATGAATTTTGCCTACTAAGTCAAAGGCCCATTGTTGAAATGGCCAATATGTCACAAAGAGAATCAACTCACATCTAGGAGCATGAATTAAGTTGCCATGAAGTTGATATTTTTGATAGAACTTCACATAACAAATAACATCAACTTGCATGGTTGGGTAGTAATAACCCACCCTAAGCAGTTTCTAAGCAAATGCAAGGCCATTAGAATGTGCCCCAAAAATTCTATCATGGACTTCAGTGAGTTCCTTTTTAGACTCTTCAAGCTCTAAACACCTAAGCAACATTCCATCTAGACTCTTACTATACAAGTCACTTGAGACCAAAGTGTAATGTGAAGCATTGTAGAGGAGTTAGCATTTTTGGTTTTGTGTAAGGGTTTCAGGAATAACCTGATCACACAATTAAGAGAAGATAGCCATGTAGTAGGAGGAATCATGACCTACAATAGTATAGATCACCTAGCTATCTGAGGAATCATAGGTGGGATGACATAGTTCCTCCACCAGGAACTCAAATTGTGATTCATGTTCTTGCAGTTGGAGGATAGATGCTATAGTGGTGATAGCATCGACAACCTTATTTTCTACTCTAGGAATTTTTTGGAATGTCACAAATGTGAAATAGTTCCTTAAAGCATCTATCAACTTCTTGTAAGGTATCAACTTGTCATCCTTTGTTTGATATTAATTGTTCACTTGGTTTATAACAAGTTGAGAATATCCATAGATGTGAAATTCAATGATTCTTCATTTAAGAGCCATTTTGATCCCATTTTTAGTGCCTCATATTCTACAATTTTGTTTGTACAAGGAAATAAAAGTTTTTAGGATTTTGGGATCGTATATCCATGAAGGCAAATAAAAAAGACACCTACTCTAGCCCCATTCTATGTATGAGATCTGTCAAACAACATTTTACAAGCTCTCTTAGTAATGTACATAATTGAGGCCTCTAGAAACTCAATTTGTATGGGTGTTGTATCCTCTAATGGAAAATCAGCCAATTGGTCAGCTATGGCCTGCCCCTTGATAGATTTACGTTTGACATATTGAATGTCAAATTATAAAAGAATCCATCCATTTAGCTAAATGACTAGTAAGCACATCTTTTCTCAATAAATATTTCAAAGGATCAATTTTAGCAATTAGGTGAACTGTATGTGCCAACATGTAATCTTAGAGTTTTTGAGAAGCAAAGACCACTGCAAGACATGCTTTCTCCATACTAGCGTAGTTCATTTCATAAGAAACCAAAGTTCAACTGATGTAATATATAGCCTATTCTTTACAAATCTCATCACTTTGGGATAATAATTCTCCTAGAGAAGAAGTTGTAGCTAAGATATACAAGATCAAAGGTTTTCCCAGAATGGGTGGCATCAAAACTAGAGATTTAGTCAAGTACCCTTTGATTTGGTCTAGAATTCATTGACATTTATTGTTATAGATATGAGTAGAGCCTTTATGCAAATTCTTGTTAAAAGATTGAGCTTTATTAGCCAACTGAGAAATAAATCTTCTTATGGATTGTAGACATCCTTGCAAACTTCTAAGTTGATTGATATTTCTTGGAGGAGGCACTTTCATGATAGCCTAGACCTTTTTAGGATCAACCTCAATACCTTTTACTAAGATAGTGTAGCCTATAAATTTTCTAGATGTGACACCGAAGGTGCACTTTTTTTAATGTTTAGCCTAAGTTGAAATTGTTCCATACGATCCAATATCAGGCTAAGGTCTTCAAGATGTGCATCATGTTTTCTAGATTTTGCCACTATATCATCAATATAGTCTTCAATAATTTTATGCATCATATCATGGAAAATGGTGGTCATTTCTCTTTGATAGGTAGTACTAGCATTTTTGAGCCCAAAAGGCATGACATTCTAGAATAAAGTCTGATGCACATGTAAATTTTGTCTTCTCTTGATCAGTTGTAGCTATCTTAATTTGGTTATACCCAAAAAATCCATCCATGAGGGAGTACATTTCATAACCCACAGTCATGTCCACTATCATATCTATGTTTGGTAGTGAAAATTCATCCTTGGTTCATGATTTGTTAAGGTCTCTAAAATTAGTACAAACTTAGAAAAATTTATCATGTTTAGACACATGTATGATGTTGGAAATCCAGTCTACATAGTCAATAACTCTGATAAAGTTTGCACTCAAGAGTTTTTCTAACTCATATTTGACCAATAAGGCTACATGTGGATGCATCTTTCTCAATTTTTGTTTAACAAGTTTTATACCAAGAGAGATAGATAAATGATGCATGATAAGATCAGTATCAAGCCATGGCATATTTGAGTATGTCCATGTGAAATTGATCTTCTTGTCTTGAATTTTTTTGGCAACATGCTCCTTTTCCTTAGTTGATAGTGATTGAGCCACATGGATAATTTTAGGAGATTTATTTGTCCCTAAGTTGATAGGATATGTTGGTTTGATGAGAACTAAATATCTATCCTAAAAATAGCTTGGCAGATTACCAAGTACCTCATCTCAGGTGCCTTAGGGAGGATTTCACCATTAGATATGTCTTTTTTAAAACTATTTTTAGGTTCAAATACTACCACAATTTGGTTTTCACCATTTGTCTATTTTTTTTTTATTTTAATTTTATGACTAAGGTACTTGATATCTGATTCTATCATATGAACCATGAGTTCAATGGCATTTAGGTAACAAGTGATCTCATAGTCATTTTGAAAAGACAATATTTTAGGCCTTTGATTTTGAACAGACCAATCTTTGAGATCAAGGTGAATCAATGAGAGTGAGGTTGAAGCCTCAAGGTTATTAATGTGAAAAGAGTCATCTCTAGTGACATGCAAAGTTAAGCCTATATTGAACGTTGCAAAGGAGTCCAGATTAGGAATAGACCTAGAGGGACCACCATGATCCACTAAAACATGTTGCGAGACAAACTCATTTGACCCTATACTAGACTCTTCAACTACATTTGGTTGGGTCATATAGGAATGAATAACATCCACTCGTAGTTTACAAGATGCATCAAACATGCTTTCCCATTCATAGTCATGAGAGTCTATACTCTAATCTCTAGCAATTAGACAAGCAATATTTTGTCTAATCCATCCTCTATTCATGTCTTCATGGGCAAGTTCTTCTTGTTCTAGTTGTTGAGAACTGGAAGCTTTAGCATCATTATTGGTAATTAGTGTTTCTTCTCCTCAAAGGAGAGAGGTAATAGGCATAAAGTCTGCATCTTGCGAAGTGGCAGCAACAAAGGGAGGATCATCATCCTCTGATTTGCTAGACATGGGTGTGCTTCGATCAAATGTTGGTATGTTGTCTTCTAACCCAAAACCTAGGCCAACAGTATCTCGAGTATCACGACCTTGTGTATGAATTAAAGGTTCAACTAGAGCTTTTTTATTAATAGTTAAGGACCCATGGCCCTGATAGCCCATGTTTGCAAGCATTTTGTATCCTTTTCCATAATGTTTAGGATAAATGGGAGTACTGACTGTGACTTCCTCCTCATCTTCCTCTTCCCTAGAGATCCAATATTTAATTTCTTTTTCTTCTTTCTCTACTTCTAGGGGAACTGAGGACTACAAAAAAGTGCCAAAAAGAGTCATGGCAAAAGTAGAAGGCTTCTTTTTGGTAGAAGTTTTCCTATAAGATTGAGGGGAAATAGGTAAAGCAAAAATAGAGTGTAGAGTGTATTCACCCATGCGGAGGCTAATCATTTTCAATTGTTCACACTCTATAAAGGATGGTGTTAGCTCATGAGAAGAGTGATTATATGGAACCGGTGTTTCAGCAAAAAATATTGTATTTATAGACATGGAGTTGTCACCAAGGACAACTATCTTAATACCATTGAAAGGGAACTTGATGCATTGATGGTACGTAGAAGGTACTGCTTGCATGTAATGAATCCATGGTTGTCCTAATAACAAATTGTATGCAAGTGGTATTTCTAGGACTTGGAAAAAAACATCCTTATCAAATGAACCAACTTTGATTGGAAGCACAATTAGACCTTTGGAAATTCTTTCAACTTCATCATAAGATTTTATAGTGATCTTACACCTAGGGTCAATAGAAAATTCAGACATGTCCAACTATTGTATCACATTGAATGAAATGATATTTAACCCTGCGCCATTGTCTATCAAGACTCAACAAATGAAAGTATAGAAGATTTGGACTTTGACATGAAGAGCAAGATTGTGGGGATGATTGAGAGCTCGGTAATCTTGTTTAGAAAAGGTGAGGTAGTGAGGTGAAGAGATATGGTTCACCATATCTTGGAATCCTTCCAAATCAATATCTATAGGAATGCTGGTAGAAAGTAAATATTTTTTGAGGATATCCTTGTGTAATGGGAACAATTCTAACAACTCAAAAAGGGAAATTTGAGCTAGGGTATATTGCAGTTGACTGACAAGGTCATAGTTGGAGATCTTAGAAGTAGTTGATTGCTTAGAAGATGAAGCATTCTTAGGATCATAAGAAACTTTTAGGACAACCTTAGATTGCCCCCTAGTGATGGCATTAAGTAGTTCACTTTGTAAAGAGGAATATTTAGCCACTCAAAGTACCACCTTAATTCTAGTATCATTATGGTGTTGAGGAGAATTTTGTGTTTTTAGGAAAAATTTGGGTCTTATATCTTTAGGTCAATTTTCATCATTAGATCATGCCATGAATAAATACTCAACAGGCTCAAGCATGCCTATAAGGTTGTCTATGTTAGCATAGGCATAATTGATCTTGGCATCATGATTCTTTTTAGCAACTCTAGAGGTCTCACCTTTGGGTAAAAGCACAGATCTGTGTCACCGTTTGTGATATCAAAACTTGTTTTGGTCAAATTTCATTTCTCTATCAAAACTCAATTTTATTCAAAAACTAAAAATACCCTTTTATAGATCTTAGATTCAATATCATCATTATATAAGTTTTTGAGTTTTTTGATTAGTTATAATATGTTAGAATTTCAAAATATTATAAGTCAATATTTCAACATTTCAAAAGATGCTCACTTAAAAAAGGGAAAAAAATAGTAAATCATACCAAAAAAACAAAAAAATTATACTTATCTCTAGAGGAGAGAGTCCTCTTCATGAATATGTAATTTTTTTTCAAGAAGGTGTAGATTTGATTGGGAAGTTTTGACGGGAGGAAAAAGCTATTGGCTTCTAAGAAGGTCGAGCTTGAGTACTTATAACAAAGAAAATATAGATAAAAAATAATTATTTCTTTTTTTGTGCACTAGATATACATGTCATCTATAAGATATTTTCAAATCAAAACAAAAAAAGATGATTTGCATTTTATTTTTTGACGGGAACTACACCCTATGTTTTTTATAGTTAAAAAAGGGACTTCAAAATAAAAGAAATGAATAAATTCTTACTCAAAATTTTTTAAAAAAATGATAGGCATAAATTTCATCCAATTCTACACATTTCATCAGTTTACATCATTTTCAAATTCTAAACACAAATACCATTTTTTTTGTCATTAATGTTGAACTGTTGCATTTTGATATCACGTTTCTTCATAAAAGGTGACATAGGTTTTTGCTTTTACCCCTTTCTCATATTCTAGTAAGGGTTGTTTAAAAGCTTCATGGTCAACATTTTTGATGAGACCATTTGTAATAACTTTACCAAGCTCAATGAGATCTTGAATTACATCTTTGAGTTTGAAATAGTTTTTTAGTGTTGTGACCCTTGCTTTGGTGATAGCTACAAATGTGATCCTCTCTCCACCAAGGAGGTCTAATAGGTATTCATAGGGATGGGAATTATCTAGTAAAGTAACTAGCTTGTTTGCAATTAAGGTTTTTAAGGACACTTTGTAAGGCTCAACCATTGGTGTGTAAACACGTCATTTTTTGTAAACTTAGAGCTCTTGTCAAAAGTTAGTAATTTCTAACATTCTTATTTTTTTGTAGCATAAATAGCATTAGAAAGGTTAAATGCAAGTTCCTTGGTCTTAGGATTGTCCGCTGCTCTATCATTGACAACATATTTTCTTTTATTCTAAGGTTTGCCTTTGTCTTTACCATTACCATTGTTATTTTTGTCTTTGTTTATAACAATATTACCCTTTTTGATAGAAACATCTTCAATGAAATATGCACTCTCAACCATGGAATTGAAGGATGTGAATAACTATTTTCTTAAGTTAAAGTATAGTTCAAGTACAAGTGTGTTGACAAAAATGTCAAAATTTTCAGCTTTAGGAACTTGTCAAGGGTACCAAGAGTATAATGATATCCATCATTGAAAGTATGTTGCAAAAAGTTCTCCCAATTTTTGTTTGATATTGCATAAGATCAACATAGTTACAGGATGTTGAATGTTGTAAGAGTATTGCTAGATAAAGTTTTGTACAAGCTTGTCAAATGTTTTAAGAGGGGGACTCAATTTTGTGAACCATTCCATGGCTTTTCCTCTTAAACTCCTAGGGAATAGACACATAAGAAAGGTTTCATCATGCATAAAATCCATGCTAATAGCATAAAAATGCCTCACACGATCATGAGGGTCACCATTTACATCATATTTTTCATACTTAGGAACCTCTATATCCTTAGGAAATGGTAGCATATATAAAATCCTATCAAATGGAAGAGTGCATATTGATTCAACAAATGAAGTTTTAGGTGACTCTTTTGAAGTATTCAATTGTGCAAATTGTTTCCTCAATTCTTGTATTTCTTCTCTTAAGATTTCAACCTCAGTAGGCTCTTATTTTTGGATTATTTGCTACACATTGAAATCGAGCTTCCATCCTTTTGTCACCACTAGAAGTATTGATCCCTATTTTTCTCTAAAGATTTTAGCATCAATTTTTGAGCGAGCTCATCTTGTTGAAATCTTATAACATCCTCACTAGTGATCTCTTCATCACTTTCATGATGTGATTGTCTATGTAGTGAAGGGATTTCCCTTGCATTAACTCTAGGAATCCTTGGAGGTGAGTGATTACCATGATCACTACCGATTGGAATGTGTTCAAAAGGATTGAGATAATAATCTCTTCTAGTTTCCTCATTATGTGTATGACAGTTAGCTTCAACCTATAGATCCACTCTTTCCATAGCATAGATAATTTCCAAAAGTCTTTCATTCTCACATGCTTTCTCTTCTAAGTGGTATTTGATTTCATCAGGATGTATGTTGGTCAAAGTTTTTTCACCCATGGGTGTGTCAAAGGGTGTTCTAGATGGGTTCTCAAAATTGTAAAGTGGATTGTGCCAAACTTTAGCTATCTGCATTTGACTAGAATCAAGGTCTTCCACACAAGGTTGTCCATGAGGACATCTAGATGGAGTCTTGAACTATGTGAAAATGAAAGGGGAATTACTACTATTACCAACTTGAAATCTAGTTGTAACTAACATGTAAGGATTCATATTTTCTTAAAAGGACAAGAAAAGTGTGTTAGATTTGAAGCTCTTACAATCAAGATTAGTCACTTGTCAAAGTGTAATAGATGGCTTGTCAAATAATGCTCAAGACCTTACATCACTGGTGACTCAAGCTGAGTGAATGAGCAAGAAGCTTAATAGAAAATAGCTAGCATAGAATGGTAACCATATTTTGATAAGTGATTCATCAATGATGTTTTGAGACTTACATCTGACAGACTAAACCCATCTTTTTAACTTAGGATAGCTCCTAACATATGAATGAGCAACCAGGAGTAGGAACGATTGATGCAACAAGACTCTAAATCAGATTAAGTAGAACATAGACTCTATTTTGGCAGCAAAAGGGTTCAGATGATTTTTTTAAGAAGCTAAGTGATAGTAGGACAACACAATATATTATGCGATACAATTTATAGTACTCGGGCTATACTTCTCTATTGGGAGATAGTTCACACAAAGAGGGATGATAGATTGTTGTATATCAGGGTGATAGAACTTAAAATAGTAGGGTAACACAATTTTGAAAAAAAACTATCACACAATACTTCTCCAGAGTATGTGTGATAGAGTACCAGCTTTGTGTGAAAAAGGACAAGTTTTTGATTCCAAAAGTTTATGTTTCAATTCAACAATTAGTTAATTTTTAGATTAGTCAGTGTGAGATTTCAGTTTGATTTGATTATCAAGAAGGTTTGCAAATAATAGGGGTTTTTGACATGTCTCAAACAATTGAACAAGGGTAAAAACAACCTTGCCAATACACATTTGTGATATTAGTAAAACCTTCGTACAAATTTTACTGAGATGTTTGATTTGCAAGAATGTTAACACTGGTCAACGCATTCAAAAATAGTAGCCAAGAAATCTACCTTGTAGTCACGGTTCATTTCTCAACAACTTGGCCCACGCTTGATGCTTCTTCACCTCACACCAAGTGGTTCTCCACAAGAGATATTGGCTTTGTCATGGAAGCGCCATAAGCACAACCAAGGGAAGACATATGGTGAGAGTAAAATCTTGGGGTGATCTAGGTAGTCCACTAGGATCTATCCTTGCACCAAAAAGTTGAGTGAAAAAATAGGGTAGCTACTAACTTAGGGTGTTTAGAAAGGTCTTCCATTTTTAATGTTCCTCTTGTACCCAATTAAGTGACACCCCACCTTGCGGCCACAAGAGCACCTTAAGTGTTCTTGCTTAGTGATCTCCTTATGGTCGAAATCCCATAAGCAATCATACAAAGCAAAGATAAACACTATGTATACCAAGGTTTTGTGTCCTTGATAGCCTTGAGTTTATAGTGGGTTGGAAGAGCTAGGTATCAGCTTGTCCCCAATTGGATCATTCCTCTTAGTCTGTCTAACAACAAGCCCTCTAAAAGATTCTAACTACCATAGATTGGATCCACTATCAAGGGTCAAGATTTCTAATTCAACACAAGGATGAAGAGAATACTCTTCTACTTTAATTAATTCCCCCAAACATGTCAAGAAGCTTCAATTAATCCTCTTGTTCTCAAAATCCAAAGGTGAGTCAAGATTTCTGATTCACTGCAAGGGTGAAGAGCAAAGCTTCCTATCACCCAAGGATCCCAATTAAAAGTCTTATGTGCCTAGAAAATGAAGCAACTAGTAAGATGCCACACATAAAATGAAAGAAATACAAGAAAGTGTTTGGGTTTTATGCATTGGGTAGACCTGCAAATAATCATTAGTAGCCCTTGTGCATTTGAAGCTTTGACATGCATTCTTTTTTTTATATAAGGTGATTAGGCAAACATTTCAAGGTAACACCCTACAATTACAACCATTTGCCCCACAAGTTAGCTCCAAAACAACACATAATATACAAATAAACCTCTATAAAACAACTACAAACCTATAAAAATCCAACAAATACCAAGTACAACCAAGAAATTGACAAAATCACCAAAACAATAAGCAAATTCAAGCTAGGCAATAGTTTTTCCTAAAAGTATGTCATGTGATATTTCTCAATATATGCGTGTGAAAATTTCCTTTAAAGAAATATTTCTATATAAGTTAGGCAATAGAAAGTGCTATAGTGGAGCAACAGAGTTTAGTATTATTTTTCATCAATATTTCCAAAATATATCACCCTACAACTATAAGAACTATTGCATGAAACTAGAAAAATGTCGCCTGAATGCTGTAGTTGTAAAAAAAGAAAATTTGTAGATAGCAAGTGAAAAAGGCAAAAAAAAAAGAAAAACAAAGGACAAAACCAAGTGTTCTACTTGATGATGGGCACCAAAAATATACACTAAGAAAGTGTCATGCTCTAAACCCTTCTATCCAAGGGATTCCATGAGTTTGGAATGCTTGGATGCTGACTTAAAGCTCCCTATCCATAGAGTGCAAGGCAATATTTTTCAAGAATAAGAAAGCTCTCAGTTGAGCCATAGAAATGCTCTTCTTGCTAGTAAACCATGCAATGAGAAGTTCTTTGAGACAAGAGAAAGAATACAAGTGTGTACAATAGGAACTCTCAAAATGCAATACAAATATGAAATAAGCTAATATGAAATGAAAAATGCAGTTACACTAACAAGAATGGGAGTGTTACAAGATCCAAGCTAATTACTAAGTGATTTAAGCTATTGCAAGGAAACTACATTAACATGAAACTATCCTAAAATGTATATGATCTTAAAATAATATGTGATAGATGAGAGAATGAGAAAAGATATGAGAAGTTATCCATAAAGCTTCAAAGAAACCTATTAGAAAACCTGCAACATAACAATATTCAAAAGATGGATGGATCCTTTGACAAGAGGATAGCTCGCTCTTTTAAATTTGTATGGATGGTAGAGATCAAGGTCAAGATGATGGATGATCAATAGTGGAGTTCAAAAAGAGGAGTGGTCCATGTGCACACACAAGTCAACTAATATAATATAAGTTGACTTCCCATATAAGACAAAAGTCACAAAGCCTTTTCTTTTAATTTGAAAAATAGAAAAAGGACTTTATGTGTGCTCTTTAAGTGGGTAAGAAGAATGGGGTTTTTTATTTAATTAAAAGGGGACATGTTCTTTTAATCAAATAATGAACTTAGGATAGCATGGTCAAACTATAAGTTATAATCAAATTAATTGATTATTAAATTTTTTGTCTAGGTAAATGATTAATTAAATTAGCCAAAATGCTCAGAAGAGGGATGGGTGATTACACTACTCACACATTTTATTTAGTTATCACTTGATTTAAAGCTTCTACATGCCAACCCTCGAGAAATAGATAACATGCTGTGGAGATAAAAGCTCCCTCCATATGCTACCCTACCCTACCCATGCTCATCCAACAATGAGTTCTTGTAGCCATGCATATTCCCAATGCCACCCTAAATGATCATAACTCCTAGAAATACCACGAAAGATGGGGCCTTGCAAGTCACTTAACAAATACATGTGCACATGCTCATCTGTGGTGCACCACTATTACAAAGATCATAACAGAAGGACTAGATGAGAACACAAGCAAAATATCACTCAACCAAAAACAAGCTCAAGAGGATAGATTTTACATGAATCCCAATAAACAATAAAACCATACATCATTGAATCACTAGACCAACCCTAATTTAGGAGTATGGATTTTGCAGGAATCCCACTGATGCAACAAGATCAAACATCATGAACTCACTCAACCAACCTCACTCTAGGAGTATGGATTCTACACAAATCATAATGCCCATGAATCAATAACAAGGGACCAAAAGAAACCATAACACCAAGTATAAAATCACTCAATCGAACACAAAATTGGGAGTATAGATATAGCACACATCCCAATGAAAACATAAAAATGCAACAATAGTCTGATTGACATTGAATGATTCAGGTCCATGACTAAACTCATGCCAAAAGAACTTAAGAAAATAGGGTGGCATACAAAATGAGGTAAAAACTCCAAAAACTAGAAATCTTCAAAATTAAAACCCATTTGGTATTTGGGCACAAAAACCCTAAAAATCCAATAAAATTTGGATTTAGACATTGTACACAAAAATGGGCAGCATAATGACGTGAAACCCCAAACCCCCATTACAAAAAATAGGGAAAATATTCATACTCGATCGATTGAGCAGAACTAACAAATAGAAACAGAGGGGAACACTAGTTCTTAGCCTCCTAACAAATGGATACCAAAAATAGATGTTGAAACAGAGCATAAATAATAAAATGGGAGAGCCCTATCTCATAGCCAAAAGAGAAAAACAATAATCTGAACCATAAAATAAAAATCTCGCAGAAGTAGCTAAAATGGCAACAATCGAAGGTCTGCCGAGGCTAGATCCAATGAGACCAAACTCGAGACGATCCCACACCCATGTCTCCCACAAAAAACAAAATAGTAAATCCTCATGAAGAGGATTTTGGGTTTTACTCTCATAATTTCTAATTCAAAAGTGAGAAGTGATGAATTAAATTCCTTTTCAGATACTTATTCACTTTTTGAGTGAATAATTGATTAGGGAAAATAACTAGCCAACCTACTTAAACCTTGAATTGACCCAAATGAAAATAGGCTATTCCTAGTAATAGGAATTCATCAATGGCAAAGCTACCAAAAATTAAATTCAATAAAATTAAAAGCCCGACAACCCAAAAATCACATAATTTCTTTAACAACCTTCGAAACAATGTGAACCTCTAAATGCATATACATGCTCATTGGTATAATCACATAATGCAAATGAGTTTGGATTTAATAATCACCAAAAGGTTTAATTAAACAATTAAAATAAGGATACATCAACCATACATGGATGACATTCGTAAAATATGAATAGTTGAATCACTAACTCAATGTGCCACTACCATGGATATAAATCCTACACACTAAACAACACGATCAAGTGCAATTGCATGTAATAACATAGCTGAAGCAATAAATGTATTAAATGACTAATTTAATCATTTATTCAATTACACCAGAATAATCCATTTACATCACTCACGTTCACATATAGCATAGTGAAGCAAGAATGAAGTAAATAACCATAACATTAAATTCATCACATAACATAATCAGGGATTTGTCCAAATTCTAGATAAGCAGATATCATCATAAAATATACTATCATCTCAAAATGACATCATCATGCAAATATGATCAACTAAACAAAATAGAAGTCTAACATCTATGATACTAAAATTAAGTATAACATTTGACCCTTAGGTCATCTCAAATGTAAAACATAACATGAGTAACAATGTAAATATCCACAACACATAACCAATGAATCCAACATGGAAAATCTATCTCTAATTATTTAAGCATTTAATAATGGTTGTTTAAACAACATTAAGAAGAAACTTAAAAAAAAAGTGAACACAATCATAAACATGACTAGCCACTGCTACAGGAACCTAGTCCAATGCAGCAGGGTAAAAGTACATAGTGCAATCTCTGCACACATATTAGGGTAATCATAGAAAAACATCATGATACCACATTGATCCTGGTAACCACTAGCACAAAATTCAATGAACCATAAATCACATCATAATCTCACTAGTCAACCATAAGAATAATCAAAGTAACTAATATAGTAACATAAATCCAATCACCTCAAGGGTGTAGACCACTCATGGTCCCAATCATGATCCCTCACCAAGAAAGATCATCAAGGTTTCATCCATCAAGATAACATACATAAATCAAATGGGAGAGGAACTACACACCATCCTTGGTAATTTTTCTAAAAAAGGGCTCTCATAAAAACTCGTAGGGACATTAACACCATCTCTATCTTGTTTTTTCTAATAGATTTTTTCAACATTTCCAAGTTGTATGTATCTACAAGAAATGTTTGGACATCACTAGGGATGTTCTTATTATCAATGAGATCTTCATCTTGGTACACTTCTTCTTCATCATGTATATTGCTCCTTAGAATGGTGTTTCAAAAAGGATTCTTTGGTTCTTGTGTGGATGTTGAGCTAGGTATACCAAATTTTGTACTAGGGGGAAATGTATTCCCCAATGAGGTTGATCATGGAGGGAAGATGATTCTCCATCTCTTGTTGTTTTAGTGATTCCAATAAATTTGACATAGGATTAAATGTTAGTCTGTCAGATCATGTTTGTACCATAAAATTGTGACCAAACCAATGGGTGGAAGATTGTGGAAGAAAGAGAAGATGTGAGAGAGAAACTAAACCTTATATGATAAAAGGTCAAATAGCCTAAATTTAAACAAAAGACCTTGCTGATTTGGCAAACCAAGTGTGCTATAGGGTAAAACTATCTTTCTCCTACCAAAGATGGACAAGTGATCTTTGGGAAAGATAGGACACCAAATAGATTACACACTATTTGGAGATGGACTTGTGATCCCAAATAAGTGAGTACAACTATAATAAATTTTTTCTTGTGGATAAAGGTCTAGTGTTGTAATCTCAAAAGCTTTGTAACTAAGATTTTCTTAGGCCAAAAGATTAAGGTCCAAATGGTCAAGCTTTCTAGAGGAAATTTTGCAAATGGAAGACTAGAAATTTTGAAAACAGATTGATGTGGAAAATGAGGGTGATAAGGTCACTATGCAGATAACTCAATCTTCTCTCATTAGAAACAAAAATATCAGGTTTACACCAGGGAAAGTAGACCAGTTTCAATGTTTACCATTGTATAAGATTCTATTGTAACGGTCCTATTCAACTTCTTCCTTCTTCATGTCTTTGATAGCATATCAAAATTTATTTATCACTATATGCTAGGATTTTCCTTTCCTTGTAGGCAAATGGTTTGGATAGTTTCACCTTATTAAGTTTGATTTTGTTAGACATGGCAGGAACAAAACAAACCCAATTACAAGACCAAGTACAAAAATTTTGCAAAAAAGTTTGTGACTAAAAGACCTAATGAATTTCAAATGCTAGACCAAGTATAAGAACTTATGAAAATAACTGTAGGTCAAGAGGATCCACTTACAACCATTTTACTCACTGAATGTTTAGCTCACCATTTCACTCATTTTGGACTTGTTTGATTTTTGGTATTAGTTTTGGATGTTTAAACACTTAAGCATGTTGAACACATCAACAATCCTAATAAGGCTAATACTAGGATGTACAAAGATTATCTAGACGGTGTCCTTGATATATGCAAGGTATGTGAGGCCCAAATCTGTAGATGAAAGAAAATAGTGCCACATAGCTAGGAGGAGATAGTAACCCAAATCTCCACCTTCACTTCCCAAAGGTATAAAGTTCTTTGGGGCTTAGCCAAGAGTGACAAAAATTTTCTTCCAAGAGAGTGTCTTTCGATTCACCTCTTGATATTTATACTTCACTAGAACATTGGAGTTGAGGTCATCCCAAGGGGTGATGAAATCCCCAAGTAGGCCTCTTAAAAAATAAAAATAAGACCACTTATTTTTTGTACACTCAAGATCACCCAAAGGCGCGAGATGAGAGAATACCTAAGTGGCCTTGAGGTTTAAAAGACACTTGTTCTTTTCTAATGAAGCTTAGATTTTCTATATACTCTTGAAGACACTCATGTTTAAGCATGCATTATTCTTTCCAACTTGATAATGTCATAAACATAGTAAAAAAAAAAGGATTCATCAACAAAAGTAAATCAATCATCTTCAACATAAGAAAATTGTTGAGAATGAAACAAATTCTCTTAAGTCATTGAAGATTGAGTGCGTTCATTTTAAGCACCAAGTCTAAATATTTCATAGAAAACTTCTTTGTCCCTCAAGCATTAAAGATTGTATGAACATATTTTAAATCCAAATCAAAATGTTTCATCACATTCTTCTTTGATCCTTAAGCATTCAAGAGTGTGTTTTCTATCTAACCATTCATTCCAATAAAAAGCATGCTATTTACTTAAGGCACTCAAGATTGTATTTTATTTTAGATTAAGGTAAAAACAAGTTTTAGAGGGACACAAAACCTTTACAATAAACTAGAGATAAACATTAAGCACCACTAGGTTTTACAAGGACCTAAAACTTGAAGAAAAGAAAAAAACAACACAAAAAACTAAGTTTTATAGGGACCTGAAACCACAAGTTTAAACCAAATAAAAGAGACCAGGTTTTACAAGGACCAAAAACCTAGAGTTTTAAACAAGCTAGAAAACAAAAAGCAAAACCAGTAAAACCACATGAACTAGCAACCAACACACCAGCACCCACGACCAACACCTACAACAACTCTTTGATGATATTCGCCACCTCTTTACCTACTTCTACAATACTCTAGATAATTTTAGCCAAAGCTAAAATAGGAGCCTCAAGAGCCTTAATGATCCTTCTCCTCATGCTCTACCTAGTTCTCTTACTAGGTCCTCCTAGACTCCCCATCCCAACATTACCTAGAGAGATTATCTCCTCATTGCTCTTCTTGCCTAGACTGGTCACTACTACACACAAATTGGAAGTAACCTATTCCATTCTTCACCCACTTTCATTTATTAAGTAATAGAGCTCCTACTCATATTACTTGAGCTTTTCAAGGATGTTTCCATTTTGTATTTCCATCTAAGCTCTCATGATACATTCATAGTCCAGCTCTTTCTACATAAGCCCCACTTTTTTCTTGAGTACCATGATATCATTGTAAAGCCAAGAATATCCCTAAAGGGAAGCCTCTATTTTAAGCTTAGTAGTATGATTTTGCTTCATAAGACTCTTCTCTACCATCTACAACAACTCTAATCTCAGAATGAATAGTAGTAGTAACTATACTAATTTGGATATCATTGTTAATATTCTACTTCTCTATCCTCTCCTCTTTTTCCTCTTTACTCAAGCTATTGTCCTTGGTAGCAAGGTCTTTACCCTTATTTTCCTTACCAGTATCCTCCTCTATTTTCTCCTCATTGTCATTCCTCTTCAGATGGGAAGGGTGAACACTCTATTTCTCTTCATCCTCCCCCAACATTTCTAACCCAATATTAGAATTAGTAATCATGTCCTTGCTACCCTCCACATTATCTTTACCAGTTGACACCCCTTTGCTCCCAGAATATCCATCCAAGTTAGAACTAAGGTCCTCCATTTTTGTTTTGTCATGATTGTGAAAATTCTCAAATTTTATGGTTTCATCCACATTTTTCTTATTCCTCTCTCATTTGAAAACCTTTTTTGTACTCTTGCTATCACTAGTGCCCTCCTCAATTTTAAACTTAAATCTCTTAGAATGAGGATCATTGCTAGACTCTTTCCTCTTCTTCTCTAAAACTGGAGAGGGCTTAATGGCCTTGCTTTTATAGAGTTTTTTTATAAGTAATATTAAATGTTCATGAAGGACAAGACAATAATCTTTCTTCCTATGAGCATAGAGGCTTTGAAGTAGAGAATACTTCAAATAAAATGGAAAGGAGATCCTATCTTTATGCTTAAAATGATTTAGGAAAACAAAGTGAAATTTATGGACTCTCTTTGCTCTACCATCAAGAATAAAGTACTCATAGATACATGACAACATGTCCCTCTAGATGACCTTAATTTGTTTTAGGTCCCAGAAGTCACCATTTTTCTCCAAGTTTTTCTCTTCAGCTTCCTTCTTCAAGAATTTCTTAAAAGCAACATTCAAGATACTAGTCTCCTTACTAAATTTTATCCCTTCCATGGGAAGCCCCATAAGCTCAAAAATAAACTCTTTAGTCAAGTTCATGGTGACCCTATGCAAAGTGACCCTTTCTTCAAACCAATTTTTGAAGAAGATCTTAGTAATATGTGGTTTATACCCATGGAGTCTCTCAATGTAAGTCATAACTTTCCCCTTTTGCAGAATCTCCCCCATAGAAGCATTTTCCTTCTACTCCCTACAATTTTTTGGTTCTTGCTTTCTTGGTTCCCCTCCCATCTTGTGGTTTTCTTTGCCCCTGCAATTCACCTAAGAAATGAAAACTAGAAAAATGAGTGAATTTTTTATGATTACCGAGGAGCTTTTAACCTTACATATGTGTTGAATACAAATCATAATAGCACCAAAGTACTTCCTAGGGAAACTAATACTATCCTCCATAAACCCATCACTCCCCTTAATAAATTTTCCAATCTTAGGAAATGTTTCCTTCTCTAGCATGTGTCTTGTCATAATTAGCTATATCCATCAGCTCCACTTCCTTACATAGCTCAGCTTGTCACCTCAACTTTCTTTCCCTATAGATAGCTTGGTTGGTAATCTTATCAGCAACCGAGTCTCCCTCTTGAAATATATTAGAAAATAAAACATTATTAAATTTATTCATAAGATATTTAATTTCTAGTATACTTCCCTCAATAATCCAAGTTACCGGGCTCTTATTATTAAACATATTAATAATGTTGAGTGAATCTCCTTCTAACCAAAGATTTTGATAACCAGAATCCACTACCATCCTCATAGTATACAAAGCAGTCATAGCCTCTACTTTATGGCTAGTAGATATCCCTATAGGAATGGCAATAACATCAACAATTCTACTAGTATGGTCCCTCAAAACACCTCCACAACCAGCTTTACCAAGATTTTCTTTTATAGCACCATCAAAATTAGCTTTAATCCATCCCATAAGTGGAGAATCCCATTTAAAATTTTGTCTTTGATCATCAATTTTGGTTTTATAGCCTTTTGTCTTCATGGGATTATTAATTTGGATTTCATCACTCATTTTTTTGTGAGATTTGAAGTTTTCCTTGGTGACTCTAATAATATTATGACCAAGAACCCACTCAAGAATGTCTTTGTCTCTAAAGATTCTATTATTTCTTTTTTTTTGGATTCCCCACCAGAGATGGGGTGTAGAAATTTTCCAAAGAAAACTAATATCAGCATCCTTTGAAGGACAAGTTCAACTCTGAAAACATTGATCAATATTATTATGCTAAACCCGATCTAAGTTCCAATAGAGTAGGATATAACTCCAATTTTTTTGACTCAACCTGTAATTTTAGAATAAGTGATTCCTATCTTTAGATTCCATTTTGCATAGACAACATATATTGACAAAATAAACCCCTCTTTTTAATAGATTATCCAAAGCTAAGATTTTTTTTTTGAAGCAAGATCCAGAAAAAAAAATTGATTTTAGGAGTAAGACCTTTAATCCATTCTTTAGCCTACAAAGATCTATTTCCCTTTTCCTCATATCTAAAAACAAAAGAAACTTTAAAACAACCTCTTGGTTCAATCCCCCAAACCATATTATCTTAAATATGAGGATAAAGGCTAAAAGAATTCAAAATTAACTAGATACTAGTAAAAACCATATTACTTTTAGAAAGATTATCCATTCACTATTAATCCAATAATTCTCCACTAAAATACCACAACTCTGTATACATCTATCAACAAGTGTCCTATCTTCAAAATCCTCAATCAAAGGATGATCCAAAAGCCACACATCATCCAAAAACCTAATCTTATGCCCATTTACCACTTTCCAAATGCATCCCTTGATTAAAATATTTTTAGCTGCATGAATAACACCCCAAATAGCAGAAGAAGATTGGACATTTGCATAAAATAGAAAATTAGGCAAAGTAGGAGCAACAAAAAGGTATTTATGTTTCCAAATATAACTCCACAAATTATTATCATGATAAACTCTCCGACCCTACTTAGTAAGTAAAGCTTTATTCATACTCTTGACACACTTGATACCCAACCCACCATCCAACTTATGCTTACAACTTTTCTCCCAAGAAATTAAATCCATTCTCCTCTTCTCCTTAGATCCATACCAAAAGAAATTTCTTTGGATTTTGTCAATAGTATCAACATATTTTTCCAGAATCCTAAAGAGACTCAAAGCATATGTAGGGATACCTTGGAGGCATGCTTTAAGAAGAGTGACTTTACTAGCTTGACTCAACAAATTACCTTTCCATCTTGCTAGTTTCTTATTGAATTTCTTAACAAGATCCTCCTGAAAATAATCTGAAGGATTAGGTCCCAAAGGGAGACCTAGATAAATACAAGGAAAATATCCTATAGAATAACTAAGGATATTAGAAATATTACCCTATCTAGAAACACAAGCATTAATAAAATACAAATAACTTTGATTCAATTTAATCAATTGACCAAAAGTAGAAGAATAGAGATTAAGGGCCTTTTTGAAATTCCTTGCCTCCCTAACCTCAATTTTACCTTAAAAAAATAGTATGATCCACAAATTGTTCATGAGAACAAATAAGAGGATGAGAAGAAGGTCTCAAGCCTTTAATTTCCCCTATAGAAACCAATTTCCCAATATATCTACCTAGAAAATTAGCCATAATAGTGAAGATGATTTATGATAAAGGATCTCCCTAGCTCAACCCCCTAGCCAATTTAAAGAAATTATTGGAACACCCATTAACTAGAACAATAACCATAGTGGTAGAGGTCATCTGCATAATAAGCTTAACCACATTGACACTAAAACCAAAAGATAATAAGATCTTATGGAGAAAGGACCATTCTACTCTATCATAGGCTTTAACAATATCAACTTTCATAATAAACCCTTGATTATTAGAGAGAGGAAAAGAATGGATATTTTCATGCATAGTAATAATAGAGTTAATGATTTGTCTACTAGGAAAAACCATTTTTTTTCTTAGATATAATAGAAGGAAGCATATTCAACAATCTCATAGTAAGGACTTTAGAAATGATTTTATAAATCGAGTTGCAAAGACTAATAGGCCTGAATTGATCTGGGGAATCAACACCAATCTTCTTTGGAATTAGGTAGAAAATTAGAATTAATTTCCTTCAACATCTTATTAGCCCCAAAGAATTCTTTCACAACATCACACACATCTTTACCAACCATTTTTAATTATTTCTAAAAAAATAGCATGGGAAAACCAGCAGGCCCTGGTGACTTATCCCCTCCTAATGAGAAAACATCTTTATAAATTTCCTCTTCCTTAGGAATAACACACAACAAACTACTTTGATCTTTAGAAACCAATGAAGGAAAAACATCCAACAACTTAGCTTGATTAGTCAAGTTAATTCCAGGGTTTGAGGACATCAAAGAAGAAAAAAAGAAAACTGTTTCCTCCAAAATTTCCTTTTCATCAATTAACTTAGTTCTTCCTTTATTAAGACTAGAAATTTGAGTTTTGGCTCTATGTTTCAAAGTTGAAAAATTAAAGAATTTAGTATTTCTATCACCTTCTTCAAGCCAAATAGATCTAGATCTCTGCCTCCAATAAATCTCTTCTTTGGTAACAATGTCATGATACTCTAGCATCTTCTCATTTCTTCCATCACCAAATCCATAAAGTACCCTTCCAACTGTATTTTGTCTTGGATAGCATGTAGATCCTCTTTAATTTTTGATTTGCTATAAAAATTTTTCCAAAAAAATCCTTTATTCATTCTGTAACGCTCTTTTTAACATTTTAAAGTTTAGTAGCCACTCAAAATAAAGTCATTCCTTCAATATTTATCTTTCACCATTTAACCAACCAATCCTCAAACTGTGGGTGCTTCATCTAGATTTTCTCAAATCTAAATGAAAATTTCTTTCTTTCTTCAATCAACTTAGTTCTAAATATCAAAGGAAGATGATTTGAACCTATCTTCTAGATAGCCTTAAGATTACACACAAAACCTTTTGTCTAATCCAGTGATATAATAACTCTATCCAAGTGAGCTTGGATATAGCCATTACCAACTATTTTGTTTCTGCAAGTGAAATCAATCCCAAGAAGATCTAAATCCATTAATCCTTCCATGTTTATAAAATCTATAAAATTCCAATCTTCCATCCAGTTGACTAACATTTCCTCGTTCTTTTCATACTCATAAAGCAAAACATTAAAATCCCCCGAAAAGATCCATCTACCATAATAGTCATTACTCTTAATGTTAGATAAAGTAGCCCAAAAACTTTTTCTAGAAATCTTGTTATTAGGTACATACACATTCACAATATACCAATTATTGTTCAGGGCAATATTCTTAATCTTAACCAGCATAAAATGTTTATTAGCATTCAACATTATACCTGAAAACAAGGACTACTTCCACAATATCATTAAGCTTTTCAACTTTCTCTTCATCCATTTTGGTTTCTTGAAGCACTAAAATATCCAAATTGTGCTCTCTAACAAAATTTCAAACAATATCTAACTTATGAATACTATTCAACCCTCTAATATTCCAAGTAATAATATTCATCATAACTTTTTAGGGGTAAAATCCATAATAGTTGCCTGTTTACCATCAACATTATTCTACAAGCTTTCACTTTTTCTAGTTTTCTTTGATGTTTTCCTTCCAAGTTTATCTGGAGTTCCAACATTTAGTTTCAATTTTGGAAAGAAAATTTCCAATTTACTCTTCTAAGTCTGAACTCCTTTAGATAAAGTGTTACCTTTCTTCTTTATTTTCTTTCTTTGACTCTATTCTTGTTTAGATTCTTTCTTATCTAAAATCTAATCCATACCTTTGGATTCAAGGACATTATCAATGGATATACTCTCTTGAAAAAAGGGAGGAAATTGAATCTAAAATTCAAAAACTTGTATATTCTCTATTGCCAATATACTTCTTTCCTCAAGAATTTCTCCTTCCTTCATCTCTTCTAATTTTTCTATATCTTCCCATTCTAGCTCTTTTTTCGAAAGATAACCATTTGACTCATTGGATCTACATCCTTCTCTTTTTCTTGCAAACTTGAAGTCTCCTCTACTTCCATCTGCACTTTTGTATTTTGATTATCTAGGATATTTTTACCTTCAATCACCTTTCAGGCATAGCCTTAGGTTTCCATACCCTTTTCTAGATCTTAGTTTTTTTTTCCACATTCACCAACTTTGGTTGATTCTTAATTTTTAAAGGACAAATTTTTTTGTCTAGTGAACCTATTTTATACAGACAAAATATATAAATAAAGGATTTTCTTTTCTATCATAAACTTTTTATTGTAAAGATATGAAAAATTCAATAAAGATATATTAAATTTTATAAAATAAAATTGATGCAAGATGTGAAATAATAATGACAATAGTTTAATTTAAATAAAATAATTAAAATTAAAAAATATAATTACAAATGCTAAATTTTTATTCATATTTATTAATTAGTTTCAAAATTAAAATGTAATATGGTTTAATTATCTATAAATTATTAATATATATTAAAAATATGCATATGATAGTTGTTTATAAACTATTCTTCATCATTGAAAATATTTCATAATGAAAGAAAGTTAGGTGACAAGATAGGTATGAAATAAAAAATTGACACATAAATTATCAAAAATTTATTTAATTTTGGTCTTTGTTAAGGTTATAATCTTTTAGTTTTCATTTGGAAGATCTTCAAAGACTATCTCTTGCATCCTTTTACCAAGTCTTGAATTTAATTCCACCTTCTCGGGAAGGTTCTTCAAATGAGAAACTTTCACATAGATTTTGGCACAGTGAAGTTTTGATCTTGAAGCTGTAACATTGTCAATAGCTATGAGTTCACAAAAATATCTAGTTATCCCCTTAAAGATTCCTTCGTGCCAAAACTCAAGGAGTAAACCAGGTACTCTAACCCAAATCAGGGTAGTTAAGAAGAAGCCATCAAACAGATCCATATTGGGTTCCCATTTTTAATCGTTAGAGTACTATTACCAAATGACCAAGGTCCACCACATACCACCATAATTAAATCTTCCTTATAGGTAAAAAGAAAGGAAAAGAAGCCATTCATCATAAGTGAAATGTCTGCTTGACTGCAGAATGCCAATTTCCTTTTGATCGTATTTCTCAATTCATTAATATTAGCATTAGCCCCAAAAAAATTTCCAACTAGGGAAAATCCCATTGTCAAGATAGAAAAATCAACAATCAAATCTAGAACAAAGATTTGAAACTCACCTTTTTCCTTCCAGGATTTTGATGTAACTAGTGGAAAAGAAGATTTTCCTCGAGGTCTTCTCCCAAAAAATGAAGACCACTTGTGTTGATCTACTTCCAAATTCTCCTTCTTCCAGTCCTCTACACTATAAAAATTTGCATTCTTATCTACACCCTCTGAGAAATTCCTTTCCTACAGTGGGTCCCTTTTATGGACATGACAGTTAGGCAAAGGAATGGAAAGAACATCCTCAACCCCACTTTTGGTGGAACATAAACCCTATAGTTTGTATTCTTCTTCTAGGGGTCCATCGAAAACCATATTTGACCCTACAATTCTTGTCGAGATCCCCACTATTCAACTCCCTACCCCTCTAGGATTAGTCCCTGCTGTTAAGTTTCTGCCTACCAGATTCCTGCCTACCAAAGCTCTAACAATTTCAAAATGTTAGAGAGTCCAAGATTGTATTTTTTTACTCTAAATATTCATTTAATCAAAAAATTGTTCATTTATTAAGGCATTCAAGAGTGTGTTCAAATAACATTCATTCCAAAGAAATGTGTGTAAATTCCCTTAAAACATTCAGGAGTGTATTTGTAATGTTTACCTTAAACACATTCAAGAGTTTTTTTGGTTTAAGGTTTAGTTGTAACATATATTCCAAGGACAAGTGATTAATTCATACAAGTTCATTTGTCATTAAAATGATATAAGTGATTAAAATCACTATAAATCTCCAAGGTTTGTCTCTTGCAATAAAAAAAAATCAAATTGGAAAATCCTACATATCAAGTCATTAGTCAGTTAGGCATAAAAAACATAACTCAATCTGCAAATATTCAGAGATGACAAACAATAGGCACATACTCTAGAACTATAGAGATGATAAAACACTTAGAAGATAGAACATACAATAGTATGGTCTATTTTCACTTTCACCTTATAGTTGTAGATGATAGAATAGTAATGTAGATGTAGAATATCAAAGATGACCAAAAATCAGAGATGACAAAATAATGACAACATTGACTTTTCACCGCCCACAACATAGACAACAAAACATTAATTTAGAGTTAGCAGTTAGATGAAATATCAAGTTTAACTTGGCCCACCATGAAGACAACATACTATAGTGAAACTTTAGAGATGACAGTCTAAGATTCTATGGGTATGTGACCACCCAAAATGCAGATGATAGAAATGTATAACAACTAGAGATGATAGTTTGTAAACACTATTGGTTTTTTGGTAACCCACTATGTAGACAACAGAATGGTAACTTTTCAAAGATGACAATGGAAGTCACAAAGATGTCAAAATATAACACAGACAATAGAAGAGGGATGTTTGTAGGATGAAATTGTTTTGTAAAACTAACACTGGTACAGATGCCAATAAGTGGAGATGCTGATCTGCCCAAATGACAAAGTGCCTGCAAAGATGAAACTGCATCCTAATGGAGATGACAATGCACATTTTTTACAATAGGGATTGAGTTTCTTGACCAAATTTTGAAATAAAAGAGGGATGTAGGTCCCACTAGACATTCCAAAATATATGCAAGAAAAAGTAACTTGTCAAGAGCACACGTAAACAAGAAAATATTAGTTGTACATGTGCATATCAAAGATTTAAAATAAATCAAAATACAACTAATGTTAGACTTGAGTTTTAAAACTATGCAATAGAAAAACTAGAATCCTCATGCAACCTCAAAGTAGTTCAACAATTGTGCCCATAAGAGGCCTTGTTGGTGTGCTTAACAATGAGAGATGTGGATGTGCTCTCCTCAAACAAAACTATGGAATCCCATGATTTGATAAATGATATGCAATGATACGAAACTATGCTAAGATGAATGGAGAACACTTCAAGTAATGGCTATGGAAGCAACCTGTAATACCCCAAAATTGGCTCATTACCATGATCACCAATTCTGGTCTATTTCAATCAATCCTAAGTCCTATGTCACTAGGCAATTCTTATTTTTCTACTCGCTACTTGACTTAATTGTCAAATGCAAAAAACCTTAAATCTGCATTAATCAGAACATCTATTTAATTCCTAAAGTATTGACTCATATTAGTCACATTAAACCTATTGATTAAGATTTACTTTAATTTGAAGTATTTATACTTTAATTAAATTAAATTATATCCTAAGGCTAATTTACTAAGGAATTAAAATATTTAATTTAATAATCATGCCCACTTTAATTAATTAAATTAGATTATTCAATTAAATGAAAAAGGTATTTGTGAGGTCATATCTCACCTATTAAATTAAATAATATCTTCAAAATCCACTCTTTAGTTCTAAAATGGAAACTTTGCATGAACTACTTCTCAAAATGGAATCAATCTAGTTAACTCACTCTTGCACTTTTGACAAGTTCAATTAACTACTCATCACACTCAGATTTGAAATAGTTCACTTCACCTGCACAAGGAAGTTTCCGTCTTTGACTGAATCTTTGCTTCAATTGTGACCATCAATCTAAGTTTATCTCAACCATTGATGGATTCCAAGAATTCTATTTAAGAGGCTCATAATTCCTCATTACAGAGGTTGAATTGAATTGCTATCGAATCTCTGCTAGATTGTGCACTCATTTTCTTATTATCATAAAACTCTCATTTTATTAGATTAATATCATTTAGAATTAATATGCATTGATTTAGTTAATTCTATTTTTATGTTCTTAGATTAATTGCATAATCATTTAGATTCCCTCCATATTCATATAGATTAATCATTTAAAAACCTTCATTCTAGATGGTTTGATTACCTGTACCTCAAATCTGAGAGCATAACTAGGTAAAATCAACCTAGATAGAAGCAATAGGTCATATTGTAGGACTCTTCTTGGGTGAAAAATCTCATGTTCATTCTAGGATGAATTTGCATACAAGGACCATGTTGAAGTGTGTGTGTGAACTCTAAGTCCACATTCCACATATACATTTCTGGCGCCCACCGTGGGGCTGAGAAAATTAATTTCTCTAGCTTCATTTTCATTTGTTTCTATTATTTTAGCATTTTACCCATACTGTTTCATACAATCACTCAAATCTTCATGCGATACATTCCATTTTCACATGAGGATTTGAAGATCTTGCACGAAGTTCTAAACATTCTCATGCGAAAAAGTGTTCCATTGCGCAAGTCTTTGCACGACACCTCATTTTCTTACATGAGTGAGTAATAGATCTCACGCGGTCTTGTGCATGTTTTCAAATGGGTCTGTATATGATTTTGCACAGGCCTGTGCATAATTTCACTTGAGTTGGTACATGATTTCACGTGGTACAGACCATTTCTTCTTGTGGGTCTATGTACGATTAATTTTCCCATAGTTAAGCTTCCATTTGACTAACACATTTTCTTTGAAGCATTTTTATTTCAGTTTTTCTAATTTTTTGTAGCCTAATAGTTGTCTGCAAGACATTTAACAAAGAATCCTTTATAAAAACTCTCCAAACATGAAATGACTGTGTGTTTGTAGGATATTGTCAAAGATACATTTTACAAAGATCAACATTAAAACCCACTAAACAATATGTTTTCTTTCATGCTTTCAAAACATAGTCCAATTAGGGCTTGTGAACTTCCTCAGGTGGAAGACAAAAGAATAGGGGATTATGCACTTCACCACTTGGAGGTCATGATCAAGGGTGAATCAGAAACCTAGACTATTCTGAAAGATGACATTCTAAAGAAGGCAAGTAGCTTAGTGGTTCTCTAGAACTAATTATTTTCTATGATGAGATGGTGGTTTCCTTTCGAGGGGTTCAAAATCTTTAGGAAGAATGAGTCTGGATTGATTAAGCTAAGTCGGTAATTAACTTGTTCTATGTTTTTGGGTGAGAAAGTAAGGTAGAGGAGTATGCTCTTTCCCCTTAAGGGAAAACAAAAACTTTGACCCTTGCATTCAAACCACTAGTCTGAGTCAATCCTTTAGAGGGCCTACTAGAGTGATCCAACCTCCAGGAATGACCCAAGTGAGCACACTCCTTTTGCCAGAGATTCCAATTCACTATAATCAAGATGCTTTGTAGAGTGAAAGACTCCAAAGAAAAATTAATTTCTTTCCCTTGATTCTTGATATCACATATCAAGGGGAAGCTTTGTCCGTTGCACTAGCCGATGCCGACCCTAGTCTTACTAAGCAAGTGTGTGCACTCTCAAAAGCTAGTGTGGGCTGTTGGTCTCAACACCACTTGTAGAGCCACTAAGAATTAATATGAATGGAAGCCAAGTAAAAACCCCTTAGTTAGAAGCTACCCAGTTCACCTTCGAAAGGAGGCATAATATTTTTGCAAGGAGGGGGAGGAATCTCTCTTGTAGAACTCACCATAGGCATGCTACTAGAAATTTGAAGGTGGTATACATGCTTCTCCCCTGCCACAAGGTTGCTCATTCAACATATACTATTGAGTCCTTTGAATATACCAAAAACACAGGCACCCTCTAGGGGGTGACACAACTTTGTGAGGTACACAAGTGCATAAGTTGTGGGACAAAGGTTTTTTCCTTCTCTACAATTTTTTGTTTCTAGGGATAAAGCATGTTTGTTATCAAGTCCTAAACATGTCCAAACCTACTTAAAAAAACCACAAGTCAAGAATCCCCTTTCCCTCTGAGTTACTTTGTCCTCAGTTGGGTTGTATTCGACTACTGCTTGCTTCCCGTGTCTTGTTGAAAACACTTGCCTTGTTCAAAACCAAATGTTGTTTAAAACACTTGAAAATAAACCTTGCTATCTAATTGAAATCTACCAAACAAACCAAAAATTTGTCTAGAACTATTTGAAATCTTCAAAGTCCCTTCAAAATCTAGTTCAGTTGTCAATCTGGTTTCCATTTTCGCACACAGTTTACAAACTTTTGTGCAAATACTTGTTGTCCTACCATTTCTTCATGTGACTTTGTCTAGGTTTTCATGTGAGCTTATGCAAATCTTTTCACAAGATCTTGCAGTCTTGTCCTACTATCTAGATTCTATTTCTCTTGCAAGTCCTAACATGTTTTTGTGCAGTTTTGTGCAACTCTTTGCATGAGTTTAAATGGTTGTTCTGAGTCTTCACTTGTGCCTGTGTACTTTCTCATGCACCTCTAAAAGGATCTTTGAATGAGATCTTAAGTCTGAACTATCAAGTTGGTCTATCAGAGCTATCTACTCTCTCTACCAAGTCTATTTCCTACATTAGTTTAACTGCTTCTCTGTCTAAAAATAGTCCCAAATACAAGCATTTTTCTTAGCTAAATATTCATGACCCATACTCTGACTAGTCTCATCTTTTAATTGTCTTAATTCTCATTCTTTAGTTCTTTTCATACTCTACATTACAATAGTCATAATCTTTGGCTGTTCTAGCCTTCAAATCAGACTATTCATGCCTTAGTATATAGCACTCTTATCTTGTCTAGTTGAGACCACGTTCTAGTGTGGTCCTTGTCTAAGCTTTTGCTTTTTGTCATTGTCTATGACTATGGCAACTTGACTTATGTTCTAAAACTTGGTTGTCACTACTTGAAACATATTACATCAAAGTGGCTAACAACAAATGTGCTAAATCCAATATTCCTAGTGAGAAAGAAAAGCTACTTATTAATAACATGAAGCAACAAATCCAATTAATGGGCACTCAACTTCAAAGACTGAAGGAGGAAGATGAAACAAATTCTACCTGAGAGAAAATTTCCCTTCCTCCTATGACAACAAAAAATCAAATTCTTGTGATCTTGAATCCAAGATATTTGATAACACTTCACAAACACCCAAGAAATCTAGAAATATCTTTGAAGAAAAACCTTGGGAATCTAAACTAAAGCACGATTTCACCCCTTTGGGAAGATCTTATGAATCAACTTTGGAAGAACTTCTTCAAAAGAAACTCATTGTGTTACCTAAGGTTACTTTGGTAGGAGTTTCCTTTATGAGTAACTATTGTGCTTATCATAGACATAATTTACATAAAACTTCACATTGTAGGGAGATGAAAAAAGAGATCCAAGATTTCTTTGACAATGATATAATTCAAAAATCTAAGCTCTCATCTACTATAGATTATACTCTCAAGAAGGATCAACCTCATGAAACCATGTCTAGTAATGGTTCAAATGTGACTTCTACTTCTTCTAACATACAACCACCTTCTAAATTGTCCAATCTTTGCAACACATATTCACCAAAAGAAGAACTCACTACTCCCCTTGTTGACTATGTGTAACTTCAAGGACTGCCTTTGAAAGAAACTCAAGCCAATAGATACTGGGATGCAAGTCTTTTTACTACCTTCACAAATCATACTTCTTCATGCCTTGCTATGCCTATGAAGTCAATTCCGAATAATTTTCCTTTTGAACTTCAAGAGCCTATTATGCAGACTCTAGAAATAGATTCAAATACAGATTTAGATACTTCCTCATCCGTAGAATTGGTTTCATGTCAAGAGGACTACTTAAATGATGAATAAACAAGTGTTGATCAAGACCAAGATTCCTTCATCCCCTTTCAAAATTTTCAAGATCTCATACCTCCATCTTAAGAGCCACATAGTCCTCCATCTCCCATGTCATCCACCTCTACTAAGCAAGATCAAGATATTCCTTCCACCACCCTTAAGGAGACTATTAAAGACCAAGAGAAGGATATTTTTCCTATACTACCTAAAATTCCTTTTGAAGATAAAAGTTTTCCCTCACCCTCTTGTTCTAACTTGCTACATTCACTTCCAAACTATGCTCAAGCTTTAAATACTCCTGTCAAAGGTATTGCTCCTATAGTAGTTACTCATAAATCTATTGATGGCATTGGTCATATTGCTCACCCTTAAGATGCTGATATCCATACTCATGGTCCATTCACATTTTCTAAATCTATCCTTGGTCCCTATCCATCTAAGCTAAAATCTTCAAACCTTCCATCCATATTGGGACCTTATGTTCCTCTTTCTCCTACTTCCACTCTTAGCTCATTACACATTCCTCCTACCCTACCCGAAGATCAACAAATACACACACACTTGAACTCTTCACATTCACTTTTCCATCTAAACCAGTCATATTAGCCTCATTCATCCACAAGTCCCATGTCCTTTGGAAGCAATTTGGATTATCAACTCAAACACAAGTGCATGAATCCATTCTAAAAAGTTCACTATGTCTCCTCTAATCAACATGCAAATGTCAAGAAGGAAAATACACAAAAGAGACCACAAAGGTCCACTATTCAAAGAGTTCAACCAAAGAAAGTATGGGTTCTTAAATCTATTATTGAAGAAATTCTTTCCAAAGCATCTAATCAAAAATCAAAAGCTATATGGATTCCCAAGTCTCTTATGAAGGACTTGAATATTGAAAACAAATCAAAGTTGACATTTAAGCTTCCAAAGGCTTCCACTCCATCTTCTTCCCAAAATCTTCCTAAAAGGGTTTCAAAACCTTCTACTCCACCCCCCTTAAAAATGGCTTTGCCATCTCATATATCTAAACCTCATACCATTTCATCCATATTTCCCCCATCATTCCATTACCCTTCAAGGTGTGTGTCAATGTTGATCTTGCCCACTTTTTCTTCTACCCTTGCACATCCCTTTCAATACCCTATCCACTCCACCTTCTATCCTCCACCTTTTATCCCTCCATCCCATTTATCTCATCCATAGCCTAAAACCTTATCCTCCATATATATTTTCTACTATCTCCCTTCCATTACCTTATCAACATCTTTGAGTGTACCTTGCTATGGCCTTCGCTTATCATAACTTATCTTTGTTATAAGAATTCTATCTAACTTGAGAAATGCTTGAATTCTTACCAAAAACTCTAAAAATCCAAAAAAAAGAAAATGTGCCTTGGTGAAAACTTGGAAACAGGCGCCTTGGTAGCAAAAGTAAAGAAAAATAAATCCATCCTATGGTGAAACCACTTCTTATGGCACCTTGGACAAGTACCATGATGAAAACCTAGTAAATAGGCATCATGCATAATTATTCCATCCATGACATCCTATCATGATCTTGCTTATCCTTTAGATGTCCTCATTTCCAAAGTCATTCACTCATAACCTTCATAAAAAAAATTTTCTATCATGTTTAGTTAACCCTTTGGTCTTGATCAACAAAAGAAAGAAGAAAACATAGTTCTTAACAATCTCTTGACATTGTCACTTTCTTGGATTGCTTATGTGACACCCTTCATTACACCATGAGCTTATATTGTTATATCTTTTTCCCTAGCTTGGGTAATCTTGTGAAGGCTTTCCTTGATGGTAACATTCACCGCTTCATACTCCTTGCTTATCCATCTCCACTTATCCACTAGCTTGCTACTACATCTTGTCCTACACCTTGCTAGACACTGGAACAAAATCAAGGTAATCCTTCTTGAGAACTAGTAATCTCTAAAAAAGTTCTAAAAATTTGAAAATATCCTGAAAAAAATCTAGAAATTGCAAAAAGTCCTAAATTTTTTTTATTATCTTGGTGAAAATCTAGCAATAGGTGCTTTGGTAATAACAAAAAAAAAAATGGAAAATTCCAAAAATTCTAAAAACATTTGAAAAATACAAAAAAATTGGAAAACAAGAAAAGTTCCATTGGTGAAAACCTAGAAACAGGCATCATGGTAAAAAAAAAAAAAGAAGCTCTACCAAGAAGGTGAAAACCTGGTAAACAGGCACCTCTTGTTCCTAATGCTCTACCTCACAGTGCATCTTTTGGCCTTCTGTATAGTTGCTTTCCTACTTTTCCCACTTTTTTGCTCATGTATCCATGAATTGAGTCTTGTCATAGCTCAGGGACATTCCCCTTTAGTGTCACTCTTTTTGAGATTCTCCTCATAGAATCTCTTTTGTGATAGTCACTAGTCATTCTAGTTGTGTCTGCCTACTATTGCTAGTGTCACTCTTTGTCAAGATTCTCATCATAGAATCTCTTTTGCGATAATCACTAGTCATTCTGGTTATGTTTGCTTACTATTCCTAGTATCACTCTTTTTGAGATTCTCCTCATAGAATCTCTTTTGTGATAGTCACCAGTTATTCTTGCTATGTCTACCTACTGTCACTAGTGTCACTCTTTGTCAAGATTCTCCTCATAGAATCTCTTTCACAACAATCACTAGTTGTTTTAGCTATGTCTACCTACTATTTCTTGGGTCACATCTCCAGATTCCTTTATGGAAGATCTCTCTTGCATTAGTCACCTATCATTCTGGCTGTATTTGCCTACTATCGCTAATGTCACTCTTTGTCAAGATTCTCCTCATAGAATCTCTTTTGCAATATTCACCAGTTGTTTTAGCTATGTCTACCTACTATTGCTTGGGTCAGTTCTCTAGATTCCTTTATGGAAGATCTCTCTTGTGTCAGTCACCAGTCATTATGGCTATGTCTACATATTGTCACTAGTGTCACTCTTTGTGAAGATTCTCCTCATAGAATCTCTTTCACAATAGTCACTAGTTGTTTCAGCCATGTCTGCCTAATATTGCTTGGGTCACATCTCTAGATTCCTTTATGGAAGATCTCTCTTGCATCAGTCATTAGTCATCCTAGCTATGCCTATCTACTATCGCTCAATCCTCTTAGGTTCTTCACCTCGAAGATTCCTCTTTGACCTCAGTCACCAGTCATTCTAATTGCATTTTCTTACTATTGTCACCCTACTAAAGAGATTTCTTTCAAAAATGTTATGGATACTAACACTTGACATGAGAAAAAATGAACTCAAAATGACACACTTGTTTGGATATGCTGAGTATTTTCTTTGCTTGCTTTGTTTTCACTTTATCATGTCTCCTTGAGCAACTCGATGATATCATTTCTAACTAGAGAAGTAATGATTAGGGGCATGATCTTTTCTTTTATTTCTATCTATGGTTTAGTTCCAATTAATTTGACATATTCCTATAAGAGGGGTGTCCATTATAAGAGCCTCCATCTCATATTGGATGGCCAGGTGTAACTCAACTTTTTTTTTATGAATATGTCAATAATGTTGGTTCTTCCCCTTGTCTGTTAGAGTGAACTCTTCATGCTATAGTACATATTGATACTCATCCTACTAAGTGAATGTATGGGTCATTGTGAGTATACCTAGCACATGTCTATCTTAGGTTACGAATGTAAGGGTCATTGCAGATAGAATAAATACTGAGTACTTAGCATAAGATGGATCTCTTGTGTGTTTGGTGTGTCTGCCATGAAAGCAACATTCTAGTCATCCTAGCATTTATGCTTTGATGCTTATGTTAACTTGCTATAGTAAAAGGGACAAATGTTCTGGTGATTTTGGCTTCTTGTGCCTTGAATGCTTAAATTTAATCCTAACAAACTTATAACATATATCTTATTCATATTCCCATGATTGCAATGTTAGTGGGAATTGTAAGACACATGGGATTTCATCCTATGCTCAGTGATGATAATGGTCGAGGCTTGGTAATCAGACCTAGGGTTGCATTTAACATAGTCTTGCATTGCATACTTCACTTGCATAAGCATGCGATTCAATTGCAACTCTCTTTCATCCTTTGTGATGGGGGACTGTGGATCTCTAAACAAGCATCATGTTCTTCAAGACTACACAAATGATTGATTAATCACCCTCTTGGCTACTTTGGCTGTTCTAAACCCATTTTTTCGAGATCGAATTCAAAATCTGACACACTTAAGTGGCTCAAAAAAATGTGTTTTAAAATTTTGGGACCGACACGATCGAATGTTTGTGTAGTCCACATTTTTCTAATACTTTGTGATTCTTGGAATATTTTCAACACAAAATTCTTCATCTTTTCAAAATTTATTTTCAAAAATTCAACTCCAATCAACTCTTGGTCAAACTTGGTCTTTTGGACCTCGAAATCACTTCAGATCGACTTCCAATTTTTTTCTGATCATTCTGATCTCTTATATAGTCTTCAGATCATTCTAATCTTTTCTATATTCCTTCAGATCATTCTAATCTCTTCATATTTTCTTTTGATTGCTCTGACCCCTTCTACATTCTACTGAATCTTAGATTTTATCTACATATCTTTATCTATTGCTTTACATCATATTTTTGGTGTGTCATCTTTCGATTTCGCTCTTGAGAAGGCAAGATGATTACATCATTGAATCCTTATTGCTCAAGGCATCTCATTCCCATCTTAAGTTCTCATCATTCGAGGAATCTCATCACTAGGGGCATCTTGTTTCCTTCTTTTTATAATCCTTGTCATCTATTTCATCTTGTCATCAATTGATTACAGGTATCGAGACAATCTAAACCTCGACTCTTGAGGATCAAGCCTCATTCTAGGGATGATTCTATGACTCATAATTTGATCTTGCTATCTTTTTTCAAATTATAGGTATCTAGATGTTCTATCTAGATCCTTAAAGGTTAAGCTCCATTCTGGAGATAATCTTTTAAATGCTATCAATTTCAAGTATCTAGGTGTTCTATCTGGATCCTTAAAGGTTAAGCTCCGTTCTAGAGATAATCTTTTAAATGCTATCAATTTTAGGTATCTATTTGTTCTATCTCGATCTTTAAAGGTTAAGCTCCATTCTAGAGATAATATTTTAAATGTTATCAATCTTGGGTATCTAGATGTTCTATCTAGATCCTTAAAGGTTAAGCTTCATTCTGGAGATAATCTTTTAAATGCTATCAATCTTAGATATCTAGATGTTCTATCTGGATCCTTAAAGGTTAAGCTTCATTCTAAAGAAAAACTTTAAAATTCTATCAATCTTGGGTATCTAGATGTTAAATCTCGATCCTTAAAGGTTAAACTTCATTCTGAAGGAAACCTTTAAAATGCTTATCAATTTAGGTATCTAGGTGCTCTGCTTGGATTCCTTAGGATTAAGCTTCATTCTAGAGATGGTCCTTAAAAGCTTATCAATTGGTCTTCATGATATCAACTTTGAAACCAATCTTACTTATTGATCTTCACATCATGCTTTCTAATTTTCTTTGAATCGAACGTGCTGCTCACACATCCATTCAAAGAGGGGCAAAATGCAACACCCCAAAATTGGCTCATTGCCATGATCACCAATTCTAGTCTATTTCAATCAATCCTAAGTCCTATGTCACTAGGCAATTCTTATTTTGCTACTCACTACTTGACTTAATTTTCAAATGCAAAAAACCTTAAATCTACATTAATTAGGACATCTATTTAATTCCTAAAGTATTGACTCATATTAGTCACATTAAACCTGTTGATTAAGATTTAATTTAATTTGAAGTATTTATACTTTAATTAAATTAAATTATATCCTAAGGCTAATGTACTAAGGAATTAAAATATTTAATTTAATAATCGTGCCTGCTTTAATTAATTGAATTAGGTTTTTCAATTAAATTAAAAAGGTATTTGTGAGGTCATATCTCACCTATTAATTAAATAATATCTTCAAAATCCACTCTTCAGTTCTAGAATGTAAACTCTGCATGAACTACTTCTCGAAATGGAATCAATCGAGTTAACTCACTCTCGCACTTTTGACAAGTTCAGTTAACTACTCATCACAGTTAGATTTGAAATAGTTCACTTAACCTGCACAAAGAAGTTTCCATCTTTGACTGAATCTTTGCTTCAATCTTGACTATCAATCTAAGTTGATCTCAACCATTGATGGATTTTAGGAATTCTATTTAAGAGGCTCATAATTCCTCATTACAGAGGTTGAATTGAATTGCTATCAAATCTCTACTAGATTGTGTACTCATTTTTTTATTGTCATAAAGCTCTAATTTTCTTAGATTAATATCATTTATAATTAATATGCATTCATTTAGTTAATTCTATTTATATGTTCTTAGATTAATTGCATAATCATTTAGATTCCCTGCATATTCATACAGATTAATCATTTTAAAACATTCATTCTAGATGGTCTGATTGCCTGTAGCTCAAATTTGAGAGCATAAGTAGGTAAAATCCACCTAGATAGAAGGCAACATGTCATCTTGCAAGAATCTTCTTGGGTGAACAATCTCATGTTCATTCTAGTATGAATTTGCATACAAGGACCATGTTGAAGTGTGTGTGTGAACTCTGAGGCCACATTTCACATATACACAACCATGCTTGAAAGTATTCAAAGGATATGAATGTGGATGAAAGAAATCAAAGTAAGTTAAAAATACAAATGAAAATGAACAAGCAACTACCAAAGGTTAGTAATAAACCATAAAAATCACTAAAATTCACTAGAAAGCTCTAAGTCTAAACTAGCATGATAACAATGCATATGGAGGAGATGATAAGTGTTTGAGACAAGGGACCTATTTATAGGCTTGAGAGAGGCCTTGGGGAGGTGGCATCTATGTGGCATCCATATAAGTTTCATAAGGGAGACACATGGACTAAGGGGACAAGCCATGCAAAGGTCAACATAAGCCTTTTGGGTGAAAGGGATGGCTTAAGGTTTGCTCACACATGTGTGAGCAACCTTGGAGAAAGGAAAAGGGGACAAGTGTGTAAGAGTTTAAGACACACTTGAAAAAATTAATAAAATGGAAGCTTTATTGGATTTTGAGTTTCTCACACATGTAAGAAAACACTTGGGAGCTAAAAGGTGTTTAGGATAATTAAGTGAGATTAATTAATGGGTAGGCTTAGAAAGATACGAGTGATGGGTGTAGACTAGGTTTTAGGTTGAATTAGGATTAAATTAAATAGGATTTAACTTAATCACATGATTATAGAATTTATTAAAGTGGAGGGAATTAAATAAATTGAAATTTATTTAAAAGTGGATTTTAAGGAGCACTATGTATTAAATAAATTTAATACATTAGGGGGGATGTATTTAAATTAAATTTAAATCCATTAAGAAAATGAATCTATTTAATTAAATAAAATTAATTAAATAAGTAGAAGAATATGAAAAATATAATTATTTAATAATTAATTAATTATAATGTCAAAGGAAATATTAAATAAATTAATATAGTGTTTGGGACAATTTTAAGTGTCTACACTAAGAACCATAACATTGAGACATTTTGACAATTTTCATGAAAACAAATTTATGTTCTTGGCTGTCACTACACTATACTCCCAACTTTGAAACTTTTACAAGTCCTCTTGGAAACACTTACAAAATAAACATTATAAATAAAAATATTTCTTCATCTTGACTTTAGGCTTATACTCATCTTCCACCTGCAATCCTATCCTTGCTTGCCCTTGACTCACTTGTATTTTTCTTGCCTTCTTCATCTTAATATTTGGTCTGCCTCTTTTTCATAACATAAAAACCATTTGTTGCTGCTCATTAATTTCCAGCAACAACTTTATCAAATGTAACACCTTTGATACTACATACATTTATAATTGCACTAAATACACTTGCCCATGAAAATCCTCTTTCCTTTCACCATAAACATTCCATATCTCCCTACTTGGAGAATACACAAACACTAGATCCCTTTCATGACCCATTACCAACTCTTCTATAGTCTCTTCTCTTGAGACCAAATTAGATTCCTCAATCTGAATTTCTACTTCTTGGTATTCCATTCCAAAATTCAATTTTAAGGCATTAGAAAATTTCCTTCAAATTATTTGTCATAAGAGTAACTTGCTGCACAGTACCCGTATTTATCTTCAAAGGACATAACATAGTCCCAACCACAACTTCTTCAACATACTCAAACTTGGCTATCATTACCAACTTCTTTGTCTTAATTCTCTATTTTTACTTCAAGAATTACTTTAGAATTTTGTACTTGTTGATGTGTTGCATCCTCTTTCTCTTCCTTGACTGAAAATGTTGATCGAAATTTACATATTTCTACATGCTTCATGATTTCTTCCTCAACACTTTCTTTAACTTGCTCTTCACATTCTTCACATGCTAAAAATTATATCCTATCAACCAGATCTATGCTCCTTATCATTGGCCATGATGTAATCATCATCATTTAATGGAAACAAATTAAATTTTTTTCATCCCTTTTGAGGGAATATGTATTCTTTCTACCATCATATATAGTTGAATTATCAAATTGCCATTCTCTTCCTAAAATTAAGTGATAATATCTCAAAGAAATAATATCACAAATAAAATCATCATAGTATTCTCCAATATTGAAAGGAACACAAGCTTGTTCAATAAGATTAATTCATTAGTTGTCATCTAGCCCAAATAATTTGTAAGGTATTTCATGAGGAAATCTACGAAGCTTCGACTTTTCAACCATTTCTATTGAAACTATATTATCAAGCAAACCACTATCTACTATGACTTTGCATACCTTTCCATTCTACTTGCACTTTGTCCTCAATATTGAATGAATTTGAGGTTTCCTTGCTCTTGTTGTTTCAATTTCTTCCATGATGTCTTTAAAGTCTCAATTACCAATCTATAAAATTCACCTACAAGGATCTACTTCCTTGCTTTGATACCAATGTGATGTAGAGCTATAGTGGAGGCTTGATGGAATCAACTTCTTAGGTCTTGTATAAAATCCACACTCCTCTTTATAAATTATTAATGGTAAAACAATATCCAAGAATCATTTTACATTTCAAATGATATTTACTAGCATTTTGGAATTCATACAAACCTCTAAAGAGTTGTACATAACTGTTGAAATAGATAAGATTTCCACAATTTCTTCAGTCATAGATTTACTAATTTGGTTCTAAATAACATATCCAAAATGTGGAAATATCCAACAGTTCAATAAAAAGATATAGTTTGTGTACCAAGACTTTAATTTTTATGACAGTCACACAGTCATCTACAATAATTGGCAACTTTCTTCATTCAAACAATGAAATAAGGAAATGTAGTATCAAGAACAAATTTAGAAGGATATCAAAGTTTATTTCATATTCACATCTCTATTACATTCAATTATCTCCTATCATATATATTATGGACTTCCATTCATATTTGGTGTAATTCTAGTTTCTTACACTTAACTCTCTAACTTCCATAATGACTCTTCATTTTAACTTCCTAATATGACTGACTCTTGAGTCCAATCCATATTACATTTATATTTAATTATCACGTCAATACATTAAAATAAATAGTTTTATTGGAAAATTTATAACTAAGAATCATAACATTGAGAAATTTTGACAAATTTCATGAAAATAAATTTATGTTCTTGGGTGCTACTATACCAAAGAGAGAGGATGCCTCATTGGCATATGTATATGGCCATGGTGACATCATGACATGAGTGGTGTCATTCAAAGTCAACTACATTCCATCTCTCAATATGGGAGATGACACTTACATTAGAGGATGTATACAAGATTTTTGAGTTACTTGTATGAGGTACTAAGGTGCTCACTACTAGAGATTTGACAAAAAAGTAGGCAATACAAATGCTAGTGGGTCGTAGGGTTCCATTCAGGATCCAATAGGGTTAGTTTACACTACATCAATATTTAGATGCAGTGCCACATAGGTGGGTATATTTCTATGTGTGTGGGATGGTGTCTTGGTACCTTGCCCCAAATATAGGAGGTACTTAGTGTTACACTGGGAAACTAAATGTATATTTAAATGGTTATGCAACTAAGTAAAATGAAAAATGAATGATAATACAAATTAAATGCACCCTAATGAATGGAGAATTCAATTAGATGCATCTAAGAATGAATGGTATGTTACTGGAACTAAGAATTTTAATGGAAATAATAAACAAATGCAACTAAATGTATTTAAATGATTATACAACTAAGTGCAATACAAATGAATGATAATGAAAATAAAATGCACCCTAACATGAATGGAGAAATACAACATATCGTTGATTGGCTATGCCTTGAGGGTGGGGGAATAATCAGTTGCACAATTTTAAGAAATTGGGGATTTTTGAGAGTAAACTAGGGGATCAACTTGCTAAATTAAACCTATAGGGTAGTAGTGTGAGATGAATGGAAATTCAGAAACTTTGAATTTTCTAGGATTTTTAGGATTTAGTAGGATCTTGTTTGTAGAACTAATATTGATAGGATGGTTGGGATTAACAAATTTCTTTGCGGTCATTTGGGATTTGAGCAAAATAATTACTCTTTTTTGTGTGTTTCCTTTTTAATGGGGGATGGAATGGAATCCTTTTGAAACTTGAGCATGGGGTACCTCAGGAAGGAGTACTACATGTAGTTAAGAACTTACTTTGATGTAGACCTACCAAGGTTACCAAGAACATCAAGGGCATATCACTGTCACTGCATAAGATTGACTCAAAATAGATATGCAAGGATTTCCCCAACATCACACATGAATCTTGAAAGGAATGAAAATGGAAATGATGTTGGGTAACCTAAAAATAAGAGAAATTTCCCAAGTGCACCATGCAACTAAAAATGATCATATGTTCGGATATGCAAGGGTTACATCTAATTAATTGATAGGAAGCATAATAAATAATAAACAAACTAATCTAGAACTTGCTCTCAGATTTTCTCATTTACAACACCCATGATATGAAATATTGCAAGGACCTTGATGAGAAAACAACCAAATTTCTTAGAAAAGATAACCAAGAACCAAAATTGAAAACCAATATCGAAAGAAAGAGTAATTGATGAAAAAAATGAAAACCAATATCAAAAGAAAGAGTAATCAATGAAAATATTTTTTTTCCAAAGAGATCGATAGGAATGGATACTCACAAACCAAGCTCATACATGAGGAAGGATACATTCTACACAGACCTTTTAGTAGTACCTGAAACCATAATGAAATAAAAAATTGAAAATTTTAGGGAAACATTGTTTAGAATAAAGGATATCTCATAAGGACCTTGATAAGAAATACACTAATACAAAAAATGAGATATGTACACAAATACCAATTGACATGGAAGGTGGTATGTATGATGGGAAAACCAATCTATTTACAGGGGAACTATGCAAAAACTTAAGATGAAAAAGATATTAGGACTGACTATTATAGTACAAATGAAAATCTTGGGATAGGGTGATAGAAAACCAACTAATATAATACACTAGATATAGTATATCTAAAACTATTATGGTACACAGTAAAAACTTGACATGATATAGTATAATGTTTGAATTTTCATTTCACACTTAATTATTAGTACATGTGTCTCTGTCATGTATTTCTATAGAACCATAGGAATATGGGTAAGTGGATGAGTAAATTTGTGGGGATTGGGGATGGGATTTGATAGATAATGAGCAAGTTTGAGTACACTAGACAACTATTGCTAGATTTTCATCAAGGCATCTATCTAAGGCACTTGTATTTCCAAGTTTTCCTTGTTGGATGATTTCTTTTTCTTTTTTCTTTTCTATTTTTCTCTTTTTTTTGTTTGATATATATATATATATATATATATATATATATATATATATATATTTATCACTAGGCACCTAAATTACTATATGTTTACTGTGACGATGACATTTTAGGACATTTTATCATGTTTATATACATTTTTCAAGAGTATCAAGGTAAACTAAGGGGCTCAAGCATAGAACTTCTTGAGTTGAATGATATTGGTGGGATCATTCAAAATTCTACCTTCTAAAGTGGATAAGTTATATGCTCTTGAGGTAAAGGATGCCATAAGAACATAAGGACCTAGCTAGGTGGGCTCAAATTTACCATGTCTCTCACCTAAAAGTGGTGCGGATGAACCTTTTTGTTGAAATTTCTCTTGATTCTATTCTGATACACCACTAGGTAGTCATAGTTATGTTGCTTTCATTCATCAAGTAAATCAAGCTAGGTGAGTCTAGCTACTTGGTAGTCATCATCATATATTTTACCTTGCAAAGAGATATAGAAGGAATTTAGTTCAACTTCCATTGGTAGGAAAACTTTGACACCATAAACTAGGGAATATGAGGTTGTGCCTATGGATGTTTAAAATGAAGTACGATATGCCTAAAGGACAAGGTTGATTTATAAATGCTAGCAAGAATACCAGATGCTAGCAAGAATACTAGAGTGGGAAACAATGTGGTAGAGGATAAATTTAGAGACTTGAACTCCCATGGCATTGACAAGTGGAACTTCTTCAATCCACTTTTTGAAATAATCGATAGCTATAATGATTCACTTCTGTTCAAGGATGAAGGTTTGATTACCCTAATAAGGCCAAATCCCCAACATGAAAATGGCCATGGGTTGTAGATCTTGTGCTAGAATATATATCAAATTGGCATGTTGCTAACATGGTAAAATTTTTTAGACAAAATCATAGTCATCATGCTCTAATGTGGGCCAATAATACCCATCTATTAAGATCTACCTAGATAGAATCATACCACTCATGTGGGCACCAAAAATTCAAACATTTACCTCCCATGGAGCCATCATGTCCTTGTTGGAGTCTAAGCACCTAGAAAGGGTATCATGACAACTTCAGCAATATAGGGTGTTGGCTACAATAGTGTGGTGGGAGGATATGCCAATAAGGTTTAAGCATTGGTGTTAGGTAAAGTGAGGGGATATGATACCATCCTTTTAGGTAATCATGAATATAATAGTACTTTGAGTATTGGGGACCAACCAAAATGCACACCATAATTTACTCATCATTTTGTATGTAATTTCTTGACTAAAAATTAATATTGTGAATCTTCCCAAGGAATTTTGAGGAGAAAGCCAGTAGTAGCCATTATGTCTATAACCTTGTTTTGAAGTTGGGACACATATGTGAATTGGATCTTAATGAAGTGTTCCTTTATTTTATCCACTATCTCCTTATATGGTATCAACTTGTCATCTTTTGTTTTGTACTCATCAAGGACCTTCTTGATAATCAATTGTGAATCATTGAAGACGTGTAGATCTATGATATTCCATTCTATTACTATTTTGAGTTTGGTGATGATAGCTTATACTCTAATATATTATTGGTACACTCAAATCTCAACTTGAAGGATCTAGGGATGTAATTACATTAAGGGATAACCAATATTATCCCTTTTCTAGGTCCATTTGATGTATAGGACCAATAAAAGTAAATATTCCATAGAGGCTACTCTTCTATCATACAAAGACATTCATCAAGAAATTTTATGAGTAATAGATAGGCATACTCTAAGGGTAAATTGACAAAATAATATAAAATAACTTTCCCTTTTAATGCTTTCTAATCTACATACTAGATATCAAACTCATTAAAGCATGAACCATTTTCTAGGTGGCCTATTAGAGCTATCTATGAGAGCATGTTTTTTAGTGGGTCAATTTTTGAGATAATCTTTAACATGTGGCTAAGCATGTAATGATAATTTTTTTGAGTGGAAAAGACCACTGCCAAGTATGCTTTTTCCATTGAGGTATAGTTGAGATCATAGCCAACAAGGGTATGATTGATATAGTAGATCACTCTTTCTTTCTTGTCATCATCTAGTTGATCTAAGATAACCCCATATGGAAATAGCATAGCTGATATGTACAATATTAATGGTCTTCCTTCTATTTCTGACACTAGAATAGATGGAATAGCTAGGCATTGCTTGATCTTTTTGAATCTTCATTGACATATATGATCCCATTTAAAAATCCAATCTTTCTTCAATAGTGTGTGAATGGATATTACTTGTCTGTAGGTTGTAAAATAAATCTTCTGACTGATTGGAACTTGTCCTAGAGACTACATAATTGTTTCAATGTTTTGGGAGGAGACATGTCCATGATAGCTTTGACCTTTTTGGGATAAATCTCTATACCTCTCTATCACATGATGGATCATAGAAGCTTACTTGATGTGATTCCAAAGACAACACTTCTTTGGGTTTAACATGAGGTGATATTTTTTGAGGTGATAAAAAATCTCTGCCAAGTCTTGGAAATGATCCAAACCATCAATTGATTTTTTCAAGATATGGTCTACATAATCCTCAATATGTTTTTGGAATAGGTTATGGAAGATAGATATCATGGATCTCTGATAAGTTTCTCTGGAATTATTTATTCTAAAGGGCATCATGTTGTAGGAGGTCCCCCATGGGTTTTTAAATTTTGTCTTATGTTGATCTTCTTTTGTAATGTGGATATCCTTATATCTTGAAAATATGTCCATGAGAGACAACATATCATGTCTAGTTGTGAGGTCCACAACCATATCTATATTTGGTAATGGAAAATCATCCTTCGGACAAGATTTGTTGAGGTCCTTGAAATTAGTGTAGATCTTGATTTACTAGATGGCTTGGTGACTTGTACTATGTTCAATATCTACTCTAAATAGTCAATGGGTGTGATGACTTCTTCTTGGATAATTTTTTCCTATTTTTCCTTGACCAATAATGCTACCTTAGAGTGATTTTTTCTCAACTTTTGTTTGACAAGTTTGGCATTTGGATCCATTACTAGATGATTTACAATCATTTCTAGGTCTAGTCCTAGAATGTCATGATATGACCATGTGAATCTACCAATATTATCTTGAAGGACCTCAATAAGGGAATCTTCTTGTGTCTCTTGTAAGGATGTGTAGATGTATGTGATTCTAGGAATCTCTATTACATCAATGTTGACCAACTTTATTTCTTTTATCAATATGGATGATACCTCTAGTTTGTGATCCTATAGGGGAAGGAAAAATCTCCATCCTTAGGCACCTCAAAGATATTGTCACCATCAAATACGTCCTTTATTTTATTTTTTAATTAGGTCTAATGGTAGACCAAAGGAGTTTGCACTAGGAGACTTTCTTTTTTACTTTCATTTTTGTGATTGGATACTTCTTCCTCCTTGAAATAACCCTTCATCTCCAACTTATGTATAGAGGTATATTGTGGTTTTGCTTTCTTATGTGGTACTTCAACTCCCATGTATCTCAAGTGTGTATCCTAGCTAGGAAACTCATCAATATGAAGTATGCTTGGTTGACCTCAATCAATGAGTTCAGGATAGACAAGGGAAAGATAAATGAGGTTAATGATTAGTTTACAAAGCACAAAGGGTCCTAGGAAGATGTCATCATTAGGAATATCATCATATGCTCTCTTTTCAACCTCTTCAGGGATGTCTTCAAATTTTATGAGTTTATTTTGGATGTTTAGGAAGGTGTAGCCATTCTCATTAGTATTACTAGTTGTGGGTAGTCCAAAACTATGTCCTTTATGTTTGGTTTGAATATATGCTTTTGTAGGGATTGTGATTCCCATTTCTTCTTAGCATTAGCTGCCTCCTTAATAATCCCATGATTATGTAGTAAGTTGATGTGAGTTGGGATAGTTTTCTTTGAAATAGTTGAGCAATCCTTTTTCCTTGGGAGGAAAATATTTATACAACTAGGTGCTAATGTCTGGGGCTATCTCCTTTCTATTCAAGATTTTTTTGGAGATAAATGTGGATGTCTTGATATGCATAAAATCTAGTGTGGTGTCTTTCTCTAGGCTTGGTGTAGTGGTCAGCCTTGTGTATGTGGGTCAAGGGGCAAGGATCCAACTATAAATACATTTGATCGGCTATACTTACCACAACCCTAGTGAATGATCTTAATAGTGGATAGTGTAGAGGTAAGGATGCTATGTGGATCGTGACATTTTTTGGAAGAGTTGGAAATGGAAATTTTGATATTGATCTTAGGGAAATGATTATTTTAGGGATACAATTATTCCAATGCATGGTAGTATGCAAAGGGTTGGAGATTAGTGTGAATGGATATCTCAGTGCCTTGATGTGTAAATTTAATTCACTACTAGTATGTGGATGGAATGACCTTCATTGAATGTATCCAAGGTCAATCAAGGAGGAAGTTGTAAGGTAGGTTAAGATAAACCACATGGAATACAATTTCTTGAGTGGTTGGGCCAACTCTGATAGGTAATCAAATAGTGCCTCCTAATGTTCTTTCTAGGTTATCACACACTTTGATTGTGATGACTTCATCCATGATGTTTGCCTCAGTGTACCCATCTTGTTTGATGAATTTCAAAGTACACAAGTTCAGGGCTAACCCATTATCTATCATGACCCATTTGACATCAAAGTCAAAGACCATGAAATTGATATGTAATGGAAGGTTGTGATGTATTTCAACATCATCGATGTTAGAAGATTTAAATTATATAGAACATGATGCAGATAGAGTCATATGTATTTGGTTGCATAGATATCCTTGGGGATACAAGGTTCATGAAGAGTGTTGTTGAGGATCTCTTGATAGACTGGGATAGTACATAGGAAATCTAAGATGGAGATCTAGGCTGGTGTATTCCCATCCAAAAGGTCATATTATGCTCCTGATTGAGCATTCATAGTTGGACCTATGAAACATATCTAGGTTTGTCAGGTTGTAATAACACACTAATATTCAATGCCCTAGACATGTGTGACATTGAAAGAGGGATCATCTTGGGATATACATCCTATTAAATTGTTGTAGTTAATGTAAGCTGCTATGTAATTATTTTTGTCATGGAAGTCACCTTGCTTCTATCTTTTGTTATTATTATTATTATTGTTGGAGTTGGTGTTCTAGATGGGTACCTTGCCAAAATTATTATTATGTGGTGATAATGCATTTTGACAGATCAACAATCTTGCATTTGGAGAAGTTTGTGCAATTACCCCCCTTTTAATTTTCTTGTGATCTATAAGATCCTATACATAATCTTTGAGCTTCATACAATTGACTATAACATGTCCCTTAACTCAATGATAGGTACAAAACTCATTATCTTTTTACCACATGGGTTTAGGTTGAATTTTTTCAAGTCCTTGTATCTGCAAGAAGACCAAAGGTTTTTTTAACTTTTTGTCAAAGATAACATCCAAGGACTCACCTAGATGAGTTAAAACTCATTTTGGGTCATTCTGGACATGTGGCTTCTCTATAGTTGTGATGGATATGTCATTCATCCAATTTACTAGCTTCTCATGATAAAATATTGACACATATTGTTGATGTGTCTATTATAGGTATAATTATTGTTGATAGGATATTTGTTGTTGATATGCTAGGTGGTTTTCGGAACCCTTGTTTGTAATAAAAGTTTGGCGAGTTTTGTGTAATGGCCAACAACTAGACATGCTTCATGTTGGTAGTAACTTTAGTCACCATACTTTTTTTCTTTTTCTAGTATTGTGAATTAACATTAGAGTGACTATGCTCTTGGGTATTTTATTTTTATGTTTTATGACTCCATCTTTTATGAGTCCTTATTCTAGGTCCAAACCATTGTTTATGATATCCTTATATGTTTGCAAGTAGTTCATGCACATCTGATACACAAGCCTTAGCTGTGTATTGTTGACAAATATTTTAACAAGGTGTCATTCTGATAAGTTGCATGAGACTTGGATTGTAGGGGTTTTCCACCTTTTTAGAAAGTCAACACAGCTTTCATCTCCTTTCTATTTCATGTGAACTGGGTCAACCATTAATAGCTTAATCTTAATGAAGTGAGCATATTATGCAACAAAATTTTCAAAGAGTCCTACAAATGTTTTGATGGTTCCATATTGTATTCAATAAAACCATTCAAGAGCCCCCCTCCCCCTCACCCCCACCGAGACTCTTTGGGAATAGGCATATGAGGAATAATTTTCTATAGGCCACTTTTTCATAGTGTATGTAAAATTACTTTATGTGTATCACATGATATCCCTTCCCTTTGAATTTCTCAAATTTTGGTGTCTCAAATTTTGGGAAGGTTCTTCAAATTTGAAACACCAAAATTTGAAAAATTTGAGAAATTCTAAAATTTTAATGTCTTGGTCTCATTGTTGACTTTTAGTTCCTTGATGATATCTCATATTTCTTTCCATTCTAAATTAATAGGTGTTATAGGAAGTGACCTCCAATCTAGGTGCTCCCAGTGTATGATATGCATCAGATGAAGTAGATGAATATTGAGGGATTTGGTGTGTGAACTAAGGTGGTTGGAATGATGACTTTCCTAACACTTGAAATTGAGTTTTTGGTTTTTGTAGGGGTGGTTGGACATACTGTTGCCGTAGGATGGAATCTGTGTGTAATGTTGTGCTACATGATTGTGTGATTACTATACGGATGCATATGTTTATTTTTGGGCATATTTCACATACTAATATTGTAGCTATTATTGTAGCTATTGAGGTGGATAGATTTGTACATTGGTTTGGGAACCTATGGTTTTCCCAATGTATGATTGATGGTGTACCTACATGAGGAGTTACTTGGGTGCTGGATGGTGTAAGTTAATTGATAGAGGGGGCCAACCCTATTTTCTTTTGATGTGATGGGATGTTGTGGTTAATTCTAAGAGGAGGCATGGCCAAATAGTTGGTGATGGGTGGCAATGAACCTTGTTGTTGTGCATGGAAGGTCATCTATTGTTAGGTTGTATAAAAGGAGTGAAAGATGGGATACCTACAACATATATAGGTATTTCGCTAAATCTCCATTGTGCAAGTGGAAATAATATGGGAATGCCTTTGGTGATTACAAATGGGTTGGTAGCAGTTTTAGACAGAGGAATGTGTTGATTATTGGGCCTTATGGGTGTCATTCCTATTGTGTATTGGGGTGCTAATTGTGAGCCTTGTTGAGATGGAATGATGACCTTGTTAGTAGGTAGGGTATTTCTTATAGATGCTGGTCATTAGATGATGATATTTTGGATAGCTTCTTGAGTGATGATGGGCCCTACAATGTTTATCAGGATAGAGATTGGTTGTATGATAGCACTAGTAGCAATAGGGATACTAGTGGATGCTACTTGTGATGTGGTGGATTGTTGTAGTGTGGTATGCACCGATCACAATGTGAGAGATAGTTGATTGTTTGGAGGGATGAGGTCACTTAGTTGGATAGATCTTGCATTTGGTTCTATGGCCTATTGTATAACTAGCCGATGTCCTCTTCTAGAAATGTAAAGAGGATTATTGGATCAAAAGGACCAAGTAGTGGTGGTAATATGCCAAATAAAGGATGTGAAAGGTCTATAATTTCCATAAGTGGTGGTATTCTCCCAAATTCAAATACTTTGATATTATATCTCTTTAGATTTTACATGATGGTATCTTTATTTCTAGCAATGATGACATTGTTAAGTATTGTTGTCTAGGTTGGCTTATGAATGCCTCTAAGGTGGTTGCTATAGGTCTTGAACTTCAGATGTTTTTTGTAATTATTTTTGGATGTTGAGGGGGTGGGTCATGTACAACCATGGAAGCTTGAGGGTTTAGCTATAAACTAGTCAAACCTCTACTTGGATTAGGGTCCATGTCTCTATTCTTCCTTTTGTTCTTGTTAAGAAGTGTGGTTGGTGGCATGAAATGATAGTGTATGTAGGTGTGAGATGTAAAATGTATTGTAAGCTCAAAGACTTTCTAGTGATGAAAATTAAGCTTATGATGCAAATATTTTCTTAAGATTCTAAGGATGGTGAATAATGCAAGAAGAGATAGGACACAAGATGATGCAAATGATGATAATAGAGGATTAGTCCTAAGGACATGATTACTATGAGATTGAAAGATTATCTTGGTATTACAAATGGATGAGATTACTTCTTATGTGAAAGTTCAAGATTGTGGTGGGTGTGTCAACTTAGGGTAGACTAATGACCTGTTGGAAGATGTGAGATGATCAAAATTAGAGCCTAATCTATATAATAAGGTGACAAGGGACACAAGTGATAAGATAAACTACCCTAGAAAATTGTGTGGTCCAAGGGATAGTCACAATAATGTGATGGACATAAGATATATGATATATAAATTTTAGGATAATAATGGCAATGATATGATATGATGAGGGATTTGATTCAAGATGTGATTTGGATGAGGATTTGGCTAAGGATTAAGAAAAATTCTCAAAGGATGATGGATCTAGAAATGCCTAAGGGATGATGGCCTATATGATAACTCCTAATAACAAATCTAAGGTGGGATTGTCAAAGTGAAAAGTGTGTTTGAAAGAAGATGAATATAGTCATCGTGGAGGTTGCTTGTGTATGTGATGGATCTACGATTGACCCCATGTCTATGTATCATGTTCTAGACTCTGTAATCCTACTCTATTTGTATGGTCACTTCAAAACCTTATTTCTCAATTTGGAGCTCTTTCACAATTCTTTGTTTGGGAGAATTTTTTTTTGAGTTTTTCTTATCTTTCTCTAAAGGTTAGTGTTGGTTTGTGCTTGACCTTTTTGAGCTTTGGATTGGTTTGATCTATCTTGAAATATCAACTTGATTCTTCTTTAAAATAAATTTCAGATTTAGATCACGACTACGCTAAGTATACCCTAAATTAGGTTGAAAGACATACACATTTTGATAATGGGTCAAGTGAACAAGCAATTACTCAAAGCTCAAAGTAACTCTAAGGGAGACATACAAATGATCTCTTTTGGATTTTTTTTGATAAAACCAAAGTGTATATGTTTAAATTTTTTTTTTAATGTGGTCAATCACAATAGAGACACTTCAAGCACATGTTATTCTTATGGTCAAATTTAGCTCCAAGCTTGATGTTTTCTATTTCTAGGCCACTGTGTCCCTCTAAATCTAATAGTTGTGTTGATACAAGAGTAAATAAATAAAATTACATGTTGTTAAAGCTTCAAAGTATGGAAAATAGAAGCCCCCTTTTTGGGGGTTGATCACTCTTGGAGATGAAGCCCGAGTAGCCTTATGCCTATAGTAGGGAAAACACATATGGATAGTATCTTTAGAGAAGACTTATATTCTCTTGAATATTTCATAACATACAAAGGATAATGGGGTGGCTTGCTAAAGTTGGTTTTCACTAAGATCTATGGTGTCCTCCCAATCAATTTGTATGTGTGTGGCTCACTTAAGAACCTAATTGACCATGTCAAAATTGTAGGGATATTCACCCACCTCAGGCTACCATCAACACACATCACCTAAGCTTGAGGGGAGAAGTGAGAGTTTAATAAAAACTACATTAATATAGCAACTAAGGAATTAATAATATGAGATTGTTCTCCAATAATGAAGTGCTCCTAAATTTATTTTTTGTAGTCTTACTAAAAACTCTTTGGTATCCAAGCCATGTAATTAATTAGATCTACTTCACAAGAAATAAATGAGCCCACAAAATTATTGAAAAAAACTCCTTCAAACATACCAAGAAGATTTTATACCCAAATTCATGATTAATTAATCTTAAGTGTTTTCTAGTTTATGGATGCAAACACTCATGGTTATCATATAAGGTTCTTTCTTGGAAGTTGAAATTATGCATGTTTGAAAGGGACAATTTGTTTGCAAAAGAAGAAGAGTGTTACTCCCTTAACATTCAAGGATTTTTGAATTCATTTTAAGCCCAAATAAAAAAGTTTGTAATAAAAATTTTCTTTCAGTTTTTGACATTCAAGATTGCATTTTTATTAATATTAGCCTTGCAAATTTTAAAGCCAAAAAAACAAAAGTGTGATGTGTTGTGAGTACATGCAATGTTTTTTTTAGGTACCTAGATTGAATTGGGAGTTAATTTCAAAATTAAATAAAGATTAACACCATATAAATGTTCCTATATACTAGAGAAAACTAGTCAAACAAGATAAAAATGCATTCTTGCAAGTTTACTAGGCATTCTCACTATCGTGGTGATGCAATCTCACAAAGAATAAAAAAGATAGTAAATGTTAAAAAAATAATGATGGAATGACAAATTGGACTCCTGCAAGCTAAATACCCATAGAGTGTTCCATTAAAATTATGGCCTCATTGATATAGCTGATGGTCTCATGGTTACAAATTGATGAATTTCAAGAAGTTTCCCAAGGGCTTAAAATAAGAAATCCTGCAAGGTCAATTGACATTTTTGTTGAGTCAATGAATGTTCTTGCAAAGACATGACTAAGAGAGAGTGGACAAAAGTTAGAAAAAAAGAAAATTCCATAGGTATTTTATTTTGAAGGTTTTAATGGTGTTCCCTTAGTCACAAAATCACATTCCCACCTGTGTCTCTGTCATTATTATGGTCATGAGATCATAGATCTATAATTGTTTTATGGTTTTCTATGTAAATTTTGATTAAAGTATGAGTGAATTATTTTCTTTCTACTACATGTTCAACCTATGAAACTTGAAAATATCCTATGAAAAGAAATCAAAAGAACAAAAAATAGATGTTTCGTTAGTCCTTTTTCAAAGCAAAAAATAAACTGTTAGATAATAGAATGATGCAATAGTGGGGTTCTACTAGGTGTGCCAAAATGTATTGCTATGAAAACTAGTAGGAAAAGGATATGAAATCAATATTAAGCATCCAACGAGATATGCAAACCTTGTAATCAAACAACTCATTTGTTGAGTATATTTTGTCAAAGAATGGAATATGCACTCAATGACGTTGCTTAAAGATTTAAAAAAGTTATTCAATGATGGATGATGAATGGAAATTTGGGCATAAAAATGGTGCTTTGGATACTTTTGGATATTAAAACAACATAATAAGTTTACTCAAAATGTAGATGAATTGTAAAGGATGCAGGGTTAAATTCATAGGCCAAGGGTAAGGAAAATGGATAACCAAGATAAAAAATGGAGAGATTGTGAGGAAGGGATAGGATGCAAGGAAATAATTGTAAATGGATTGTACATTCTCAAATCCATAGCCTCATGACAAGTGTCACAAGGAGAATGAGTGTAAGGGGATAGGAAGTCTATATGAATAGTTAAGCAGAAGAGGTGCGAAATAGAATTTAGTGATCTTAGGTATGAGAGGGATATGTGGCATGAGAGTTCACTTAGGATTGAGTAAGGAAGTCTTAATTTTTTCCTATTATTGTGTGAGTGATTTGGGGAGATTATTAGTCTTAGGTAAAGGGGATGATGTGGATAAGATAAGAGGGTGACATGGTTTAGATAAGGGGTAATGTTGCCGATAAATGGATATGTTAGAGAAATGCAAGTGAAGGGATTAAATAAATAAATGTAACTATTTAATTAAATAGGATAATTATTGGTGCATGGGTTGGATCAGAGTAAACCACTGAGTTGAGGGTTAGTTAAGGTTTAAGAGATTTAATTAATTAAATGGGGGAGGGAATTTAAGATTAAATTAAATAGTTTGTGCAATTATAAAAATTAATAGAGGAATGGCAATTTAATTAATAAATTAGACTATTTATTGTCATTAGATTATTAATTAGACTATAGATAATTAATTAAATTAATTAACTATTAGGTAACATAAACTAAATATTATATATGCATTGAAAATAATTTGATCTTCCATCCATAAAAATGATCAAGCTTCTTTAACATCACTCATATCAACTTATAGAAATGGGCACTCTTTTAGAATTTGAATTAGCTGGATTGCTTGTAGGCGAGAAACTGGTCTGGGAGAATCTGGCTAGTAGTACTGACCCTGGGGGAATGGCAAAGGATGCTGAGAAGTTTACGAGGTTAGAATCTTTGGTTGAGGTGGACAATGGAAAGTCCTTGGGTGAAACTGACCTTTTGTGTGGGGTCTGTGTCCCACCTTTGGGATCCTAGTCTACTTCTCATGTGTCAGGATAGGATCTTGAGAAGGAAAAAGAAATTGTTGTCTCTTTCAAGGAAAAGACCTTTGGAGGGTAGAAACAAGGGGCCTTAGAAGGAAAATCTTGGTCATCCCTGTTTGGCAAGAAACCAACTAGAAAGTCTCTCTTCTCACCGGTGACTACGAAGACCTGTTGGGAGAAAGGTGAGTTTCAAGTTTTTATCCTAGACCCTTTAGTTGATTTTTCTGTGTCTTCCATGGATTTCACTTTAGTGGGAAAATTTTTAAGTGCTATACCTGATCTTGAAACTCTTAGAAAGATGGTGAAAAGGAAATGGGTTATTAGAGGAGAGGTAGATGTTTCCCCCATGTTGAATGGCTTCTTTTCATTTATCTTCAACTATAAAGAAGACATGGATAGAGTTCTTTGTGGAGGGCTGTGGTCTTTTAGAAAAAGTTCTCTTACCATTACAAAATGGGAACCCAATATGGATCTTTCAGAATCATTCTTCTTAACCACTCCCATTTGGGCCAGACTCCCTAGACTCCCTCTTGAATTTTGGCATGAAGATATCTTTAAAGGTATCACTAGTTCCTTTGGTGAACTAGTGGCTATGGATAATTCTATGGCTTCTAGATCCAAACTTCATTGTGTCAGACTTTTTGTTATGGTGGCAGACCCGAATCACCTCCTAGCAAAGGTGGATTTGATCTCCAAGTTGGGTAAAAGAACTCAAGAAATCCTCTTTGAAGATCTTCCTAATTCATGCTATGCTTGTAAGAAGTAGGGGCATTTGGTTAAAAACTATCCCTCTAAAAGTAAAAATTAGGCTAGTAGTGGTTTGGAAAGGAAAAAGAACAAGATTCAACACAAGAAAGTTTGGAAACCCAAAGAAGGACAACGCCAAGAACAAAAAAGCAATAAAAAAGTTCAAGCTCCACAGGGTGAGGTAGAGAAAGAGCTTGCTTCTAAGGAAGCCAACTCTGAGAAAGAAGGTCCTGATTTACAATCTAAAACCAGTATACCTGAAAAAGAATTGGAAAATCAAGCAAATATCTCTAAACAAATTGTTATTTACCAAAGGATAGAAGAACAATGGGGAGATATTGATGACAAAACTGTGCTTGAGGATGGTGAAATCTTGGCTGATATTGGAAATTTACCTGAGGAAGGAGATCTTCCTTCTTCTCAATCTAGGGAGATTTAGATGCAAACACAAGTAGAAAATGACCCTTCTATGGTGGAACCTCCTCCCCTAGATGATGTGAAAGAAAATGGCTCAATTCATAAACCAAACCAAAGGAAAAGGGCTGAAAAAAAGAACAATACCAAGGGGGTAGAGACTAGAAGCAACAAAATAGATCAACATATCAAGGCAAAACCTCCTATTTCTAATCTAGAAAAAACTAGGAAAAGAACAGATCAACACACTAAGGTAAAACTGGATGTTGGATCCTCAGGCAATCCTAGAAGAAGATCTATGAAGAAAACTAGAGAGTTAGAAAGTATGCAAAATATTGTTGATGGTAGGCAGACAACTATTATGGATTTTTCTATAAAAAAATGGATATGAAGATCATAACCTGGAATATTAGGGGGTTGAATAGTACTCATAAACTAGACATTGTTAGCAATTTTGTTAGAGAACAAAAGCCTGATTTTCTCCTACTTCAAGAGACTAAGATGAATAAAGAGAAAGCGAAAAAGATTAAAGCTTTTTAAAACTATTGTTTAAATGCTAGTAGTTCATAAGGGGCATCAGGGGGAACTTTGATGTTATGGAAGAAGAACTATTTCTCTGGAACAATTTTGTTTGCTAGTAAACACCTTATGATAGCCAAAATTTCTAGTTCAGACCAGAAGGAAGATTGATATATTGTGAATATTTATGCTCCAAACTCAAAGCTTTCAAGGAAAAAGGTCTAGGATTTTGTTTCTAATTTTAAAAGCAAAAACTATTTTGGTCGATGGATCATTATGAGATATTTTAATGTCCCTCTTTATGACCATGAGAAAATGGGAGGCAATGCTACTCAATTGGAAGGAAGATTAGATTTAAGGGAATTCATAAATAACGAGGGCTTAATGGATTTGGACCTCTATGGTATCTAGTATAGATGGAGCAACAAGAGATTTGGTAATGAATGTATTCAGGCTAGGCTTGACTATGCTCTTATTTCTCCCGATTGGACTAAAGACTTCATTTGTAAACTAGAGGCTTGTCAAAAAATCAGATCGGATCATTTCCCTCTTATATTCACTGATGAGAAGATTAACCTCAAGAAGAATTTTCCTTTTAGATTTGAGAAGATGTGGATGTAGCACCCTCAGTTTGAAACTAAATTGAAAGAATGGTGGAATATAGAGTTTGAAGACACTGCCCTCTTTAGAATTGCTTCCAAGCTCAAAAATGTCAAAAGGGAAGTCAAAAAATGGAACAAGAACAGCTTTGGGAACATTTTTGAGAACAAAATTGCTGTTAAGGAGGAAATTCTTAATATACAGGAAAAAATCTAGAAGAAAGGTTATACCACTGATCTCCTCCTTGAAGAGAATGAAAAGCTTGTCTAATACCATGACATCATCACTAAAGAAGAAATCTTTGGGAGATAGAGATCACGATTGTTATGGTTGAGAGAAGGAGATAAAAATACTAAGTTTTTCCATCTCTCCACTCTGAAGCATAGGGCCAAAACTCACATTTCATATCTTAAAATGGGAGATGTGAAAATTGTTGAAGATAAGGCTATCATGAATGAGATGGTGACTTTTTTCTCTTCCCTTATGACAGCTGATTCCAACATTAATGTGGAAAGTCAGGCTGAATTCCTCAAAGTGATTCCTCCACTGATTACTAAGGATTAGAATAAAATGTTATGTTCAATTCCTAAGGATGATGAAATTCTCAAGGCTGTTAGCTCTCTGGGAGGAGATAAAGCCCCTGGCCCTAATGGATTCCCCATGTTCTTTTTCCAGAAGCTTTGGAAAGTGGTTGGTAAAGATGTTTGTGATGCTATTAAGGAATTCTATGGGGCTAAACAATTTCTTAAAGAAATCAAGTCCACTTTTTTGTGCCTTATTCCCAAGAAAGTTGGGGCCGATTCTCCAGATCAGTTTCATTCGATCAGCCTATGTAACTCTTTTTATAAAATTATTTCCAATGTTGTCACTTCCAGACTTGTTCAGGTGATCCCATTGATTATTTCTGATCAACATAATGGTTTTGTCCCTGGTAGACAAATCCTCAACTCTATCATCTCTGCTCATGAGAATATTGATTCCTTGTCTTGTTCTAACAATCAGGGCTTCATTATGAAAGTGGACATTGCTAAGGCCTACAATAGAGTGGATTGGTCTTTCCTCTATAATATTTTTCTTGATTTTGGATTTGATCATAAGGTTGTGGGCCTGATCTGCCAATTGGTTTATACTATCTCTATTATCGTCTTGGTTAATGGTAGCTCCTCTCCTTTCTTTTTTCCTTCTCGAGGGTTGAGACAAGGTGATCCTTTATCCCCCATCCTTTTGTTATTATGGATGATTGCTGGGGAGATTTATTGGAGACTTGGTCCTAAGAGGTTTTCTCAAGGGCTTACAACCTTCTTCTCAATCATTAACTTGCTCTCATGGACAATTTTTTGATGGTACCATCTTCATTGGTAAGGCTAAAGTGAAGGAAGCCAGGATTTTAAAGTAGGCTATTAACTTATATTCTACTACTTCCAGACAAGGGGTTAATTGGAGCAAAAGTGCTATGTTCTTCATTAACACCCCTATCCATAGACAAATTAAAATTGCTAAAATCCTAGGATGTTCTATAGGATCTCTCCCATCCTCTTGCTTGGGGCTCCCCCTAGGCTTGAAGGTCCCTGATGCTTTTTGGGAAGATCTTATTAACAAATTCAAAAAAAAGTTGGTGGGATGGAAAGGAATTCTTTTAAGCCAAGCTGGTAAGTTAACTCTTCTCAAAGCCTATCTCCAAAGCATTCCTACTTATGCACTAAGTCTTTTCAGAATTCCTTTTAAACTTGTTGAGTCAATTGATAAAATTCAAAGAAACTTCTTATGGTCTGGCTCTGAGGATAAAAGGAGAATGCCTTTAATTGCTTAGGATCAAGTTTGTAAACCTCGCAGTGAAGGGGGATTAGGAATTCAAAAAATCAGTAGTTTGAATAAAGCCCTTCTAGCCAAATAGGGGGGGAGAGTGTACAATGACAACAAAGAGTGAAGTTCCATTTGGAAACATAAGTATCTCTTCAATGCTTATTCCCTTCCAGATTTCCTTGAATCTCCTGATGTTATTCACTCTTCCTCCATATGGGAAGCTATTTAGGGGACCAAGAAAACTTTAAGAAAAGGATGTTCCTGGAAAGTTGGTAATGGACTTAAAGTGAAATTTTGGGAAGATATCTAGCTTACGGACCACCCTTTGATTTAAGATTTTAATGACAAGGCCTTACTTGATCGATGCAAGTAGAGATTTGGCCTTCTTGTTTGTCATTACTAGAAAAATAATTCATGGGTGAATTTAACTGATGTTAGTCATGGCTTCAGTAATATCCAATTATCCCTTAATGTTGTTTCTCTTTACCCTTATCTGGAGGATGAGATTATTTGGTATGCTGATCCTAGTGGGAAATTTAAAGTCTCTTCTATCTTTGCTTCTAAGGATAATAGTAATCAACCTCTCTAGTCTCAAGCTTGAATTAAGGGTATCATTCCCAAAATTAACATTTTCTTTTGGACTCTTCTCCAAAAATTTTTTTTGACTCTTGACAACTTGCAAAAAAGAGGTATAAATTTGGTTAATAGGTGTTCTTTATGCAGAAAGGGACTTGAAGATAGAGATCATATGTTTTTGAGATGCTCTTATACCCAGGAAGTCTAGACTGAGATTTTGAATTTTTGGGGTATGACATGGGTCCATCAAAACAATGTGGATCTTTCTTTCAAGAGTCTGAGATGCCCCTCAAAGGATCCTGATGCTCAATTTCTTTGGAAACTAACCCTCCTGCACCTTTGGTGGGGCATATGGAAAGAAAGAAATAACAGGATATTCACAAATAAAGATCTTCCAAGATGGGTGCTTGGTTAGAATATCATCAGAGCCTTCAAGGAGAATTTTATGTCCTAGAGGGAGTCTGCTCAAACCTTCCAACTTGATTACCCTTTAAGATCAAGGATCTAAGTTGAAAATTGATAATCCTAGATCGATTATAAAGTGGCTTGTTCCTCCTAGTGGATTGATAAAAGGGAATTTTGACAGAGCTGCCAAGGGTAACTCGGGAAAAGTAGGATGTGGAGGTTTTCTTAGAGATCATATGGGAAATGTTATTAATGCTATTACTGAAGCTACTACTTCCCTTTATACCATTGTTTTAGCTGTTGATTTGGGGTACTCCAAATTATGGTTGGAAGGTGATTCTCTAAATATTATAAATATTCTTAATAATAAAAATTCCATCTCTTGGTCTATTGAGGCAACGGTTAGGAAAATAAAAACCTTGTTTCAAAATTTTGAAAAGGTGGTCATTTCCCATACTTATAGAGAAGTCAATGGGGTTGCTGATTGGATAGCAAATCACACAGTTCAAATGGGGCAAAAGATGAGGTGGCTCAATGATTTAAACAAACATGTGGATCTTAAAGAAATTATTAATTATGATGTTATTCATTCTAGAGTGGGAAAGATTTGCTTGGATTATAAATTTAATGATTTATGGGAGTGGCCTTACGACTATCTGACTACCATTCCCAAGGAGGTACATTCATGTGAAGGCTATGTGTTCTCTACACGTATCCTCAAAAAGGCATCCTTGATATCATGTGACAAAAAATTGGTCTCACTTCTACCTCTCTGCTATCAATATCTAGGTGTCTCTATTTTTTTGTTTGCTCTGCAATATGGGAGGTGAATCGAGGAAGCAGGAACCCAAAAAATGTGATGATTGGAAGGCTAGGCAGGACGTTTGGAAGATTCTCCAGAAAGGGAAGGTGGTCAGCTACTTGGAGCGGTTGCATGGATTCAAACCCCATGTCACCACTGCCTTCTTCAAAAATGGGGTGGATGAAAAAGTTACTTTACATGGAGTGTTTGTAAAACTTACTAAGGAATTCATTGCCAAGGTCACTGGTCTCCCCATGAAAGGTATCAAGTTTTTGAAGCAGACCAATATTTCCAATGCGACCTAGAGAAAATTTTTGAAGACAGAAGAAGAGGAGATGCAATTGGAAAAGAATGGAAACTTCTTTGATGTGCAATAGATAAAAGGTATTTGGCATGATGTGCTTGGTTGTAATCATGAGTATTTCATCCTTGATGGAAGAAATAAAAGGGAGCACAAATTCCACTTTGTCTTCCTTAACCATTTCAGGTACAAGGAGAAAATTTCTTTCCCTTTCTATTTGTAGTTTTCTTTGCTTCAAAGTTTGAATGCCCATAAAAAGAAATAGTCTCAACCCATCTTACATGAAGGTCTGATTTTACTCATTGAGGGTTTTTGTAAAAATAAGTCCATTGCTTCATCTCCATCCATTGGAAAGAAAAATAGTCCTAAACCCTTAAAAGGTAAAACAGATGAGAGTGTTAAAGAGAAAATTAAGGCTAAACTAAAACCCTCTAGCTCTCAAAGACAAATTGAGGAAGAGGATACAGAGGTGGAGAGTACTGAAGGCTCAGATAAGGATGCCCCTGAGGAAGAGGAGGTGACAGATGCTAGGGAGTTTAGCTCTAACCTGGATGGTTACCCAGATTCAAAAGACACAAATGAGGAAGGGAGAGACGAAGATACTATTGAGGTGAATTTGGAACAAAGTAAGTCTGATAATGAGTATACACATATCAAGTCTGGGGGAGGTGATAAAGAGAAAGAAAATTTAATTGATGATCTAGCCATTTTGAGTGAGGAGGAAAATACGGGGAAAGCTTCCACTCCTATAAAGGAGATTGAGGGACAAGATAAGGAGGGCTAGAGCCACCATATTCAAGTAGAGTCTGGTGAGGAGGAGCCATTGGATGGGGGGATTCATATTGATAATTTGGCCCCTTACCACACACCATTGCTGATGATGCAGGTGACTCCCCGGTGAGGGAAACCAAACTTTCCTTCCTTCACTTTGTTAAACAAAAAGTTGACTCTTTCCTTCAGGTCAACTCTTGGTTATATAATGAAATAATGGGGATGAAGAAGAAAGTGGATACCTTGCAACAAAACCAGGAGGCTGACTAGGCTATTATTCAACACATGGAGGTGAAAATGGGAGATATCTCAAAAAAACTAAAGGATTATGAGCATAATCTTAGAGTGCTCATCAAGGAAAGTGGAACAAAAATGGAGCAAGTAACTTCAAGCATCTGTGCAACTGCGACGACATTGGGCAAAAGAGAAAATGAAGGAACCATATCTTCGGAGGGCCCAAGCAAGCGAACAAGATAGAGTTCAAGGAAGAAAGCTTTGATTGCTACTGCTTCTTCGGCTACTAACTCCATCTAGGACATAGCTAAGATTGGTAAGGAGGCAGTGAAGATGATTACAGAACTACAATAGTTTCTTGGGTCTTCTTTTCTGGTCAGGTTCCTGTTCAGGTCCTATTTGCTTGCTGTTACTTCTGGTTCTTGTGTTTGGTCCTATTTTCTAGCTTTTAGTTTTTAATATGTACTGACGGTTCCAGGTCCTTGTAAAACTTGGGTACTTTATTTGGACATTATTAATGGTTTTAGGTCCCTATAAAACCTAATTTTGGTTCTACTTTTCAGTAGGTTTAAGGGCTCTTTCCTGTTGGATGGCTTGTTTTTTCCTTTTATGAGGATGTGAAAGGGTTTCGGGGTCCCTTCAAAACCCGTTTTTACCATAATCTAAAACATAAAATGAATATTAAATATCTAGTTTTTAATGCCTTAGGATATGACTAAATATGATTACATAATTGTATAATCAGTTTTTGGTGTCTACAAATTTAATATATTCTTAACTATTCATTTTTCCAACTTATAAATCTCTTCCTTCAATCTTGTATCCTCTTCATTCAATTTCTATTGCTTGGTAGCTAGTGGAGTCCTTGTCTAAGTCTGAGTAGTTTGCATCTCATAACTTCTAGGATTTTTTTCTCTCTTGTTTCAAGACTCTTACCTCTAGCCAATTTAGACTTCTCAACTTTTGTTTCTATCTTACCAATAGAAATAGGTGTTTTCACTTCTTCTTCTTCTTGGGTTTTTCTCTCCTTGATTCCATGTAAAACCTATAGAGGTTGTGTCTCTACTTTCTTGTCACTTTTATTGGTTCACTACTTCTTGGTTAGTGTAGTATGGAGCTCCAATGGGTTCTCTTCTATCTACTCCTCTATTTGTGAGTTATTTCCTTCCTCATCGCTTGCATATTTAGCTTCCAAGTTTTCTAGCATTTTCTCTTTTTCATTTTAGTCTTTGGCTTCTTAATGTCCAAAGTAATCCTCTTATAATATTCTTCATAAGTTTCAATTTTTATTAGCTTCATTATCCTTAGGTAAACTCAAAATAGAATCTACACTTCTAATTGCTTCTTCTTTAGTTGCTTCATATCACATAGTCGGTACCCATGAGGCTCTTAGTGCTACTCATTGAATCCTACAATTATCAATATCTACAAGAAAACATATAATATCCTTATAATTTTCAACTATAGATTAGGGTATTCTATATCATTTTTGCATTCTCATTTGGAAATCCTGAAAGAAACCTCACATAATCTTCTTAATTTTTCTCCTAATTCAATAATTTTATTCTTCGTAAAATACTAGGTTATCTAACTTCTAATTCACTTTACCTATTCTTGAAAATTAATTTGAACATGGAAAAATAAACAAACAAGCACAAATGCATATTGAAATTCTTTCTTGTGATATTTATTCAATCTTTTCATGTTGGCTAACAATTATGTCTACGCCATTTCTACTAGGTTATAATGTTTTCCTAGTTTGGAAAGTTTATATGCGCATGCACATTACTCCCCAATACGTTGTTAGTTCTACTCAACTGATAGACCATGTAGTCAATTATCATTGTTGCAAACCTTGTCTCTACATTTGTGATCTTGTCAAATTTCAAATCTTGACCATCTTTCTCAGTTTTAGTTATTTTCTCCAATTCGTTAATGATTAACAATAAAAAATTACACTCTTTTCATTCTACTGGTAGTTCACTGACCATATGAATTAGGTCTTTTAGAATCATAACTGGCATATCCTCATCCAACCAAAAAAACTAGTTAAGCACTTGGTTGAGACATAGTGTATCCATTCTTCATTAAAAAACTTTGGCTAACAAGATCAAATGGGTTAAACCCTGTGTCCCAAGATGCTTATGATCTTCCTTATAAATTGTATTAATGTATAGCTAATTATTATAATATTTCTTGATATCCTAATTACTTAGCTCAATAATTTTATAATGATTAAAGGTCTTTATGTCCTAAATCAACATTACTCTTAATGGTAGAGATGATACTACTCTAATATTGCCCTTATTTTTTTCCTTCAATGGAAATAGCTTGAATTCTAGTGCCACTTCATCATTGATGTCAACCACAATGAGGTTCTCAATCCATAATTCCATTAAGTTCAAAATATTCTACTTTAACTCTAAAATTTGATATATTCTACATGTTTTGTACTAGACAGTTCACTCCACTAAGATAGGGCACAAAATTTCCTTTTCTTTAGTTTCTAAGAAAGTCCTAGTTAGTAGCAGTTTGCAATTGATAAGACTTATGCTATTAAATTCAACTCAAATGATAGATTTTCAAAAAAAGTAAGCTAACAACAAAAAGGTTAAACATGTATTAATGTGTCAAAAAGTGTACAAATGACTACTTTTATAGTAAGTTATCTTACCAAAAATGCTTGATCAATAATGATCTTTTACCCAATAACTAGACTCTATACTACATACATTCTTTTTTTGTGATAACTAAACTTATTGACCAATAACTTTATAAATCCAAATGATAAATAAACGATATTCAATACCAATTCACTTATTCTTTAAGTATATCATTTGTGATTCTTATTTCATTTTATGTTAGACAATTTTATTTTAGGTTCCTAAGAAAAACTTTCTTAGTTTGATGATGAATCCTCTTGACCAGAGGATGGAGGGTTATTTTTTGGTGCATCACTTGGCTCCTTCTTAACCCAAAATTTCTTTATGTCGCTCCTCACCTATTCTTGATTAACCACTTATTTTACTTTGTTATTTGCATTATTGGGTTGTCAATACCTGTAGTTTTGTGCTAGGTGTCCATATTTGTGATAGATGAAACATACCATACCTATTGATCTCCAAAGTCTAAAATTACCTCTTGAATTTCTTAGTATATAATTAATTGTCATACATCCAAAGTGTCCCCATATGTTAGACATAGTTGGAATGTTTCCTTATCTTATCAATATGCTTATCAATTTGTTTGGTATTCTTGTCAATGAAACTCTTGATTTGTAATGTTCAAAATTGGGTCCATATTGATTGCATGTATAAAAATAACCTACAAAACTCCTTCCAGATGATATATGCTAGCTCATGATCTATATTCCTTTTCATGATGTAAAAACTTGTTGTAACTATGGCAATGTCCATTGAATGGTGTACTACTTAGAATATTAGTAGATGTACTTCTACAAACATTTGATGTATGACCAAGCTTTCTAGAATTGTAATAGGTAGTTTAGTAATTTTCTTACCTTATCTACCAATAGGTTCCTTAGGTTCATGCAATATGTTTTCTACTACCAATTTGGATGATTCTCCCATTTCAAATTTGTTGTTTCTAGTATATCCTCAGCCATTTGTATCTCCTAGTATTTTTTGGTTCTTCAATTGCTCACCAACTTTTTGCATGCTTGTTTCAAACCTTGTGAGCCTTTTGTTGGATTCTTTTTCAATTTTTTTATTGGTCCTTAGTTCTTCTACTAGTTGTCTTAGACTTTCATTTTCAAAAATTTCCTACATGCTCATCATTCATTTAGTTACCTATTCATTCAATGTATTGATCTCATGTTTCAACCTTTGAATGATAAAATCTTCATATTTTATTGCTCTTTCAAAATTCCCCTTATTTACTTCAAGAGTTTCTTTGGCATATTCTTTTTTTCTAATTTTTTAATTACTGCTTTAGTCATTCTTAGGGCTTGAATCTCAAGTTTCTTTTTGTCTTTTAGTTAAATCTTCATCTAAGACTATATTCCTTACCATCATTTCCTCAACTAATGCATCAAATTCTTTAGACATTGCAATATTTTTTGATAGTTTTTGAAGGTTGCCCAAGCTTATAAGAAATCATTCTAACAAGTCTTTCCTTTTCATAAATGAGGCTTTCACTTTGTTTTTAAGATCTTGTATTTAACCATGAGCTTCATCCAGAGCTTTTTCCAATTTTTTTTTCCTCCTATACCTCTCTATATTCTCAAATCTACTACGTAGTTGTTAAAACATCCCTATAGAAAGCTAATCACTGATACCAATTATTGGAAAGCTAAGTATTGAGAGGGGGGTGGAGTGAATCAATACTTATAATCTTCTACCAATTCAAACTTTCAACCATGAACCATGTAACTATAATTCATATTAACCAATAGTATTGTAATGTATCTAATTCTTTGATATTTTGAGCTTTTAAACAATCAATTAATTAATAGTAGAACCCTAAAAAATTCAACCACACATAACACAATGATTTTTGGTCTCATAGAAACCCTTGGTCATAGGGAAAAAATATGGTGGCGATGGTATCCATAACTCTTCACTATTGTAAAAAGAGTTGACTAGTTAAGATATTATATATGTCACTTTCTAGGTAACTCACTCAATTAGGAGTGACAAATACATTATTAGATGTATCTAACAATATTGTCAGGAACTAAATTTTTAAGATATTTTATTATTCTTTTATAGTGATCACCAAGGATAAGCTTAAGAAACCCCCACTTAATATTTTTTATAAATTTGTGGTGAACCCAACATTATTTTCAGTGGAATTTTTAAAATTTCTATGGTGATTTTTTTCAACATCAGGAAAAGTTTAATTTTAGGGGAAATTTTTCTCTGACCATAATAAAATTTCATAAAATTGAGGTGAATTTTTTCCCCTTATGATAGAAAAAATTATAATGTAAGACGCGATTTTGTCCCTTGTAATGGAAAAAATATATAATGTATGAGGTGTTTTTCCCTATGTAATGAAAAACTATATATTATATGAGGCAATTTTCCTTTTTAATGTAAAAAAATCTATACTATATGAGGTGATTTTTCCCTCTAATAGAAAATTTATATATTGAATGACTTGAATTTTCCCTTCTAATGAAAAAAAAAATGCATTGGTGAATGTCCACTTCAAGACAAAGAAAAAAGTCATATCATCTGCAAATTACACATGATAACTAAATGAATCAATGACTATATATCTATTGTATGGTTATCATAAAGTTTTCATATTATCAAAAGATTAAAATCAATATCAAATAGAGGATCGATAAGAAAATGAGGTATCAAAATGATGGAATGCACGTGGAATGTATTGTTGCATTTATGGCAGAATGGAAACTAGTCAAAAAAATATTCTTTAAAATATAGACATGTCTCTTTCCATCATTAGACACATAGTTGATTGCTATAAATATGAGTGCCTATGGTAGATGGACCGTCAAATGAAAATCCAAGCCCTCTTGTCAACCTAAATTTGACTTTGGATGAGGATGAGGAGCAAAGTGATATTATTACTCAGATTATGAAGGCTTCACATGTTATCCCTACTAATCCATGGGTGTTAGGCCAATTATATTACTATGGGGGAGTATATTAGCATTGTTGAAGCATGTGGGATATTGTTAGTATGATCATATGTTGCATTCATGGTAGTATTTGTCATTGATGTCAACATATTGAATATTCTATAAAGATTAATATAGTAGAAGACAAAGATTGAGATCACATGAATAACATAGTGAGGATGAGGTCAAGTGTAGTTGAGGACATGTTCTATAGAGTGTCCCAATTTTTTGGTAAAGAGAACACAAAGAAAGTAAAAGACTAGTGGTAGTTATTCAAGATTTACAGAAGATAGTATACATATAGAGTTCCTGAGAAGTGGTTTCTAGTAATTAGGTTATATCTCCTAATAGATATAGAATATAGTTAAGAAGAGTTAGATAAATATAGAAGACATCATGGTGATGATATCAATAAGTTCTTGAAGTCCGAGGTTGTAGGTGTGAAGATTTGTGAAGGCTGCGAGCTGATAGTGTTACATAATTATGGAAAGATGTAATATAATGTGCATTATTCTATCCTAATGAGGTTATATTGTAATCACATATTGGGAAAACCTCAATGCCAACTTAATGAATTAATTTGAGGAATTGGTATAAAGGAAAGTTGTTTTTCTTGCAAAAGGAATGAATGTGAAAAAATAAGAAAGTGAATTGTAAGTTTGAATTACATGCTAGTAAGTGATCTAAGATATTTTTGTGATGTGAGTTTGTAGATCTGGTATTGAAATCTAATAATTATATGGTGTAGCAAAGGTACAATGAATGAGCATAGTGATTATATTTGGTATTGTTCTGAAAGGAATAATACACAAGCTGATTGGACAGTGAGTTTGGTGGTCTTTCCCTTGAAGCTATTTGGATAGTGGGTCATTATACCTTCCACAACTCCTAACAAGGTTGGTGCAACTACTAATAAGGTTAGAATCTCTTCACAAGGATTCAAAGTCTCCTAACAAGGACTAGTATGTACTAAATGTGTTTCATTAACATCTAATAGGGTCCATTCTCTTGCAAAGAATATATATATATATATATATATATTAGTATGATTTTTTCCTTTGATCAAGGGTTTCCCTAGTTAACAAATATGGTATTATTGTGTATGGTTATCTTCTTGTGGTTATTGCACTTGTTGATTACATATTTCAAATTTAACAAGGATAACCAAAGTTTTTTTTATTGCATAATTGATTCACCCCCCTCTCAATTATCATGGTGGACTTTACTTTCTAATAATCGGTATCAAAACATTAGGTTCTTAAAGGGAAATCTTAACAACTTAAATAGATTTATGGTGAGTCATTTCAGAAAGGATAGTTAGAAGTTTGATGGAACCAACTATTATAGTTGGAAAGAGAAGATGAAGAAACATTTTCTAAGTGGTCTAGGATATTAGGTGATCATTAAGAATGAGAAAGAAGTGATTGAAGATTGTATTGAAAAGCAAAGAGAGTTGTTCATGTGTAACATGCTTTCTTGATAAGCACTCTCGTCAGCCCTTCCAAAAATTGAATACAGTCAGGTAAAATATTTTAGATTATCACATGAAATTTGGAAAGCTTTACAGTCTACTTATGAAGGTGATAAGTATGCTAAGAAGGTTAGAGTATAGAACTAGATATGTTTGTTTCAAGAATCTAAAATGATGGAAGATAAATCTGTAAGATGTTATTTTGGTAAAATATCAAAAATTGTTCTAGGAATTAAGGCTTGTCATGGAACAAAATGATTGAGATGAAATTGTATGGAAGATCTTGAAAACATTGACACATGCATATAAGAAAATAGAAAAAATGATATAATAGGTTATACCTTGACCAGAGAAGTTCACAAGAGAAACTTTTCTTGGAATATTAGAATCAACATAGGGAATTTTGAGATAAAATGGAGAATTCTTAGAATTGAGACAACATTCAACACATTGAGTGTTAGATCTACATTGACAAGGAGTGCAAGCACTAGTGGAGATTATGCTAGCAACAACAAAGGATTATCTGAAGAAGACATAAATATTGAAGGAGTTACCCTATTTGTGAAAAGAGAACTTGAAGGTAAGAAAATCTTTAAATGTTAGACTTGTTATGAATATGGTCAATTTGTTTCTAAAGGCCCTAAGTGAGTAAAGAAGTACAAGATGAATTTCAAGCCTAGGAGATCTAAAGAATGTCTTCATGCAAATTATGAAGATATGGAAGCTAGTGTGGAAAGATTCTTGAGTAAAAATGATAATGATAGTGATGAACTAGGATTTTTTTCAATTAAAGAAGAAAGTCCTAAAAAGGAAGAAGTCAGGGAAGAAAAGGCATTAGTGTCACAAGTTAAGCAGAAGAAATTTGATTGTATCATATATAATGGTTTTTTCACATCATATGACTGGTGATATGAATAAATTTTTTGAGTTTAATACTTGTGAAGGAGGAATTCTCAGAATTGGAAACAATGAGGCTTGCTATATAAGGGGAATACAATCTATTACTCTTGATGGTAAAACTAATATTGATGATGTTTATTTTGTTGATGCTCTAAAACATTATCTTTTGAATGTTGGATAGTTGGTTGACAAGGGATATCAATTATAGTTCATATAGAAGACATGTATTATTAGGGATAAAAATGGTAAGATGATTGGTACTAGCACAAGATAAAGAGGTAATATTTTTTAGCTGAATCCTATAGAGATAACATGTTTCGTTACTAAATTTGATAATAAATAGTTATGGAACAAAAAAAATTTTAATATAAATTTTGATAATATTATGAAATTGCAAGGTACACTTTCTGTTAGAGATTTACCTAAAATAGTGAAGCCTACTAACATGGTATGCAAAGAATGTGTTATAGCAAGGAAAAAGAAAAGCCCTTTTCTAGGCAAGGAGTTCACAACATCTACAAAGTTGAAGATAGTGCACACAGACTTGAGTGGTCCTACAAAAATAAGAGAATTCTACTATAAAAGGTACTTTATGATTCTTGTTGATCATTTTACTAGGATGATGTGGGTAACATTTATTAGATAAAAACATGAAGCATTTGAGAAGTTTAGGGTGTTTAAGAACATAGTTGTCAATGAATCTAGATTGGAGATTAAGTGTTTAAGATCTGATAGAGGTGGAGAGTTTACCTTGAATGAGTTTAACAATTTTTGTGAAGCAAATGGTATTAAAAGAAATCTTTCATCCCCTAAGATACCTAAGCAGAATGATGTAGTAGAAAGGAGAAGTAGATCAATGAAAAAAGCAACAAGAGCTATGATGTTTGAGAATAATGTCTCAAAGATATTTTGGAGAGAAGTAGTTAATACAATAGTATATATAATGAACATAGTAAAAATCAGACAAGGCACTAGTAAGACCCCTTATGAGCTTTGATTTGGACATGCATCACTAGCTAAGAATTTCAAAGTTTTTGGAAGTAAGAGTTACAATAAGAGAGAATATGACATTGGTAAGTTCAATGCAAGAAGTGATGAAGGCATGTTTCTTGGTTATTCTTTGAAAGTAAAACATATATATGTTTTAATGAGAGAACTAAGACTATTGTCGAGAGTGCAAATGTTAAAGTTGATGAGAAGTTTGGGATTCAAGAAAGAATACTTGACTATGATTCTAATGAGGAAACTAATCCAAATGCTAACCAAGAGAATGTTGAGTTTTTTTTTATGAAACTGACATAGATTTGCAAAATGATACACAAATTGTGTAATAGAGAGAAGATCCAAGAAGCAAACCTAGAGCTGAAGTATGAATTAAAGTAGTGACACCTAATAAGAACTTGATAAAGAATCATCATGCTGATTGAATTATTGGTAGCACAGACAAAGGTGGGATGACAAGGAACAAGGTACACAGAGAAGAATTATGTTTGATTTCTCAAGTAGACCCTAAAAGTGTAGATAAAGCTATTAAATATGATTTTTGGATTCAAGCTATGAGAGAAGAATTGGATTAGATTGAGAAGAAAGATACATGAGAATTGGTTCCTAGACCTAAGGACAAGAATGTTATAGGAACTAAGTGGGTTATCATAAATACGATGAATCAACAATGCAAGGTTGTGAGAAATAAAGCAAGATTGGTATGTAAAGGTTATTCACAACAAGAAGGTATTGATTATGAAGAAACATTTATACCAATTGCTAGAATAAAAGTAGTTAGAATATTTTTGGCTTATGTGGCTAATAAGAAATTTAAAGTCTATTAGATGAATGTGAAAGGTAAAAGCACAAACATATGTCACCTTTTATAAAGAAAAAGGATCCCAGAACTCAATTTGTTAAACTTTAATGACATAAAAAAAAGTCTTTGTGTTTAGAATTTGAAGATGATGTAAATAGATAAAATGTGTGATATTGGATGATTTTTATGCCTATAAATTTTTTTTGAGTAAGAATTTATTCATTTAAAAAAAAATTGAAGTCTTTTTTCTTACTGCAAAAAATATAGGGTGTAGTTCTGGTCAAACAAGTATATGCAAATTATTATTTTTCTGTAATATGAAAATATGTTATAGATGACATATTTAGCTAGGGAAAAAAATATTAATTTTTGATTAATATTTTCTTTGTTTTAAGTACTCAAGATTGACCTTATCAAAAACCAATAGTTTTTTCCTCCCATCAAAACTTCCTTATCAAATCTACATCTCTTTGAGAAAAAATTACATATTGTTGAAGAGGACTCTCTTCTCTAGGGTTAAATATAAATATAAATATTTTTGATATGATTTACTATTTTTTTATATTTTGAGAAAGAGTCTTCTCAAAAGTTAAAATAACTACTTGTAATGATGATATTGATACTGAGATCTATAAAAGAAAATTTTTAGTTTTTGAAAAAAGTTGAGTTTTGATAGAGAAATGAGATTTGACCAAAATAGTTTTAGAGGTTCTAAAAGGTGGCACAGAAACCAACCATTTTAATTTGTTATAAGTACTTGAAGTCAATCTTATCAAAAACCAATTTTTTTTCCTCCCCTAAAAACTTCCCCATCAAATCTACACCTTTTTGAGAAACAATTACATATTCTTGAAGAGGACTCTCTCCTCTAGGGATAAATATAAATTAATTTTTTTGATTGACTAATTTTTTTTTTCCTTTTTTGAGGGAACTTCTTCTCAAATGTTAAAATATGTACCTATAATATTTTTAAATTATAAAATATTATAATTAATTAAAATAATATGAAATTTATATAATAATGACATTGATTGAAGATCTATAGAAGGGTATTTTTTAATTTTTGAAAAATGTTGAGTTTTGATAGAGAAATGAAATTTGACCAAAACAAGTTTAGAGGTCCTAAAAGGTGACACATGTATGTGTTTTTACCCAGAAGTTTACATTGAGAAAAAGAAGTACAAATCCATGATTGGAGGCTTACAATACTTGATACGTACAAGACAAATATAGCTAATGTAGCTACCTTTGCCAGATTTCAAGTCGATCCTAAAGAAGCACATTATGCAACAATATAGAAGATTTTTAGATATTTGAAGGATACACCTAATTTTGGGTTGTGGTATGACAAATAAAATGATTTTACTCTATGTGCATAAAATCATAACAGAAACAAAGGAACAACAAAAAATGTGAGAACAAGGAGAGCTCTACAATTTTTTTGAAATATTTCCCGCTTGGCTCCTGGTGCCTAGTTTCAGCTTTGGCTTCAGCCCTGGGCGACTTGGCCTTTGCGTCTGGTCTTACAAACAAGGAGAGTTCTACAATTTTTTTGAAATTTTTTCCTGCTTGGCTCTTGGCACCTAGTTTCGGCTTCGGCTTCAGCTCTGGGTGACCTAGCCTCTACATCTGGTCTTACATGGACTCTCAACAATGGAGTCATTATTAGGCTCTACATCTTTTTGGTTTTTTCTGCTTGGCTCCCTACGTAGGCTTCAGATTTGGTTTTGGCCCCTGGCTTTGATCCTACCTCTGTGCCTGGTTCTGACTCCGACTCAGCCTCTATTCCTGGTTTCGACCTCGGCTCCAACGTGGGTCTTGCTCTTTCTCCAACGACTAGTTTCGAGTCATGTCTTTGTTAGGATCTTCTTCCTTTTGATTTCTCCCACCTAGCTCCTTGTGCTAGGCTTCCGCTCTAGTTCTGGCCCCTGGCTTTGATCCTGCCTCTGTGCCTGGAATTGACTCCAGCTCGGCCTCTATTCCTAGTTTCAACCTCAGCTCCATCGTGGGTCCTGCTCTTATTCCAGTGACTAGTTTCGGTTCAATTTTTTTTCCTATTTTTGGCTCTATGGAGGTCCCTTTAGCTTCAAGGTTCTGTTCACCTGTTGCGGGTGGTTCAGCCATTTCTTATGCTAATGTGGCTACCTTTGAGGCTAGTCTTGGTGGACCTACTATTAAGCTAGGTCCTCATGCTACCGTGCACGCAGGGTCTTTGATTACGGTTAGTAACCCTTTAAAGATTGATTTACAACCTTCTGCTATTGATGAGATCTTTAGCTATTTGGCTGACTTCTCAGCCAATGCTACTATCTTTTTCTTTAAGGGTTTTTGGTATTCTTTGTTGGATTTGCATGCCTGGATTTCTTGTAAATGGGACCCCTTAATTTCAGCGATAGCCCATATCTACCCTTTTCCTAGGGGGTTGTTCATTGTCAAATTTGCATCTGCTACTAATACGACTACCATCCTTCACCTTGTCTTGTACTGGAATTTGAAGTATCCCTTGATGGCTAAACCTTAGCATAAAGATTTCAACCCATTGACAAAATCTTTTAATATGTTCCTTGTCTGGGTTAGGTTTTTGAATCTCCCCCTTCACCTTTGGATAGATTTTTTTTTGGAGGTGGGGAGTTCCCTTGGTGATTTCTACTACATTGATAAGGCTTCTCCCAATGTTTTTTGCACTACGTATGCTTGCATACTAGTTGAGATCGATGTTTCCAAGGGACTTCCAGACATGATTTTTGTGGCTTCTTCTTTAGGGTCATGGGATATTCTTCTTCACTATGAGGGTATCCCCTTCCACTATAGGAAGTGCCACAAGACTAGTCACATGGCTTCTGACTGCTCCACAAGTAAATATGGGCCAAAGTCACCCCCTTCTTGGTGGAAAGGGGCCTCTGAAGATCACTAAACAGTCCACAAGGTCCTCTCTTTAGGGAAAGATGACTCTCTTCAAGATATTTTGGTGGAGGTTTCTTCTACTATTCCTTTTTCTTTAGCTACGGTTCCTCCTTTGGCACCTTTGATGGCAGCAAATCAGTCTTTGGTTTCTACTGTCTTGTCTTTTGGTACTTTGTTGGAGGGTTCTCCTTTGGATCCTTCTATGGTTGTAGCTAATCTATCTTCTGGTGCCCTAGGGGCAGCTGCCTCTCTAGCTCCTTCTTAGGTAGTTGTTCCTTCTCTTGTTCCTACTGTAATTTCCTCTGTGGTAGTTCTTCCCTTGGCTTCTAGGGTTCTAGGGTCTAGTTGTGGCCTTGCTATTTCGCAGTGCCAGTTGGCTGCTGGTTCAGTGGGGGTTGGAAGGACCTCTGTTAAAGGTAATTTGGTTGTGCCCTCCTCTTTAGTTTCATCTGGGGTGGCCCTTCCTTTGTCTTCTTCTCTGGATGCAGTTATTCCTATTGCGGCCTCTTCCCTAGTCTCAGGGATTTTTGGTAGTTCTGGTGTGGCTAATTTATGTTGGCAAAATGTAGCAGGTTTGGTGGAGGATGGATGGACTGTAGTAAAAGGAAAAAAAGATGAAGCCATCCTTTGCCTCTTTTGATATGGCATTACAGTCTCATAAGAAGGGATCTAAAGGCAATGCATGACTATTTCTAGTTTGTTGTTCTTTTTTTGCCCCCTAGCTTTTGGCCTGTTTTTCTTTGTAATGCATCATGGTTGGGGATTTCTTTCACTATATTCTTTGGGTTTCAGGAGCCTAGGCAAAACTTGTGTTGGTGGCCATTGTGATGCCACTTTGGTCACCTTTTTTTTGGTGATCTGATGTACTGGCCTTTTTTTTGGCCTTTGTCCTTTGGCTAGGCTTTAATTGCTTATTTTTAGCCTTTTGTCTTGTTTCAACTTGAGTTTCAGGATCCCTATAAAACCTATTTATCTAATCAAAAAAAAAAAATGTGAGAACAAAATATGGACTTCTTATTTGTGCCACAAATGTAGAATTACAAAATTCAAAAGTACAATATGCTAACCCACATGGGCACCTTCATTACAATAATCTACAAGACTAAGCTGTGAACTACTACCTAGAGCTATCCTAGACAATGTTTGGGCTTTTCTTAAATAGGCAATTTTATTCCACTCGAGAAGGTTCTAGACATTAAAACTTAATACCTAGGGCCGATGGACCCTAACAATACATATAGAGTCATCCAAATACATCTTTGACAATAATTTTAGATATTTTAGGGAGCCCAAGTTTGAAAGGCCATAACTCATGAACCATTGCTCTGATTGGCTATTATACCCACTTTTTAGAAATGATAGCTCCTAATCTACAAGTTCTATCTGTTGATCAAATAAGTAAGATTGACAAATGAGTGTCAAAAAACTTAACCATTTTCACTATACATGCCAAGTATACAATGGAAGTTGAGCCAAAACTCTAACACATATCAAGTTATAGATATTGTCGAGTAGATCAGAAGATAGTATGTGCTAAGCAAGTCATAGTAGGTGCTGAGAAGATGAGACCAATATGTGCCGAGTAACTCAAGATCCAATAGGAGCCAAGCATTGTGAAGTTAATAGGAGCCGAGTGATTCAAGAATCAGTAGAATCCAAGCAATGTAGAAAACTAATAGGTGCTAAGTGACATAGTAATTCTATAGGAGCCGAGCAATTAGGAAACATAGTGGATGCTGAGCAATCTAGAATAGATGGTGGCAAGTATCAGTATTACTTCATGTGTCGAGCAATGCAGGATCAACATGAAAGTTTGTGTGATCACAAAAAAAGATGTAAAATGATTATGCATGACTCATAGCAGGATAAGGATATAAGATCGAATCCTTTCTTTTTTCCATGCATTCTACATGCAACCAATCAGAAAATTGGAGATTACATGCAGCCAATGGGTGAATTTTTAGGATTTGAGTGGGAAAACTTGAATCAAGGATGCATAATGAACCACTAATCTTTATAAGGGAGTCTTGATGCCATTAAAAAAAATGGAGAGGAGAGGAGTCGAAAGAAGAAGGAAAAGTAGAGCCTATTATTAAGGTCATTGCAGAACATTGGTGTTAATGATTTAGTAGAAAGGACAACATTTACACATCTAGTTAATCAGAACAGAACAAGGAACACAATCAACAAATCAGATCTAGTAGAGATCAGAGATAGAAGAGCAGATCAAGAACCTGAGATCAACATCAGAGATTGCATTAGATCAGGTGTATTATTCTAATACTCTCTCACAATTGTATTAGGAATTTGGAAATCCTATTGAGTTAGGTGGGTTTAACAGCCTTATGTAAATCCTTTAATAGGGTGGCATTCTAAGTTGAATAATCTTAAGTCCTCTAACAAGGCACACTCATAACAGGATGTAGAAATCCTTTAACAGGGTCACATTTAACAGTGTGTTGTATCCTTTAACAGGGCAAACCATAAGAAGTGGTTGAAATTAATTGCTGTAGTAATTTTGTGGGTATCATCCCCACCCCAATCTTACCTTCTTATTCCTGGATGGTTTATGGGTCATCAAAATCTCAAGTGTTATGTGGTGATGCATGTTTGCTTCTCATGATTGTTTAATATTTTTATGCATGCCTGTTAATTTTAGTTATATGTTATTAAGGATTTAAAGAGAAAAAGGGTCAAAAGGCTAGTACTTCTAATTCACCCCCCCCTCTTAGAAGAACTCTTCCCATTAAGACATTCCAACATTGTCAAGTTTTCAGACCTCATTTGGGCACTCTAAGGCCTCCAACAATGAGTTTGAAGTTTTTTTGTAAATTGTTTCACCAAAAATCCACAATAACTTCTCTAATACTTAAGCTAGAGCAATGAGGATTTTATGGTAGGCTTATAATTCCAAAATGAACCTTCATGTAGAAAATGAGAGCATTCTCACCTTGTATGACAAACTTACTGAAAATAGCAAGTTCCGTAAATAGTAACCACCTTTTCTACTAGTACTTATTAAAATAGAAAAGACTGAAAAAAATATATTTTTGGGTGATCCAAGATTGCTCTTACACCAAGGATGCTCTTGCATGATAGAAAGAGTACAAGTGGTACCACATCTTTCTTAGGAGGAATTATGGTTTCTTGGCTAAGCAAGAAACAATATTGCATTTCACAAAGTATAGAAGAAGAATAGTATGCAATAGCAACAAATAATTGCAATAATAAAATATGAATGAAGATGTTGAAGGATAATGGAGTTGAGTTTATAGAGCATATTGTCATACATTGTGATAACACAAGTACAATGAGTATGTATAAGAATCTTGTGTTACATTCTAAGACAAAGCACATATCTATTAAATATCATGTTTTGAGAGAGAAAGTTGCAAGGAAAGTCCAAATTTGAGTATGTTAGTACAGAGGAGTGGATAGTAGATATTTTAACAAAGCCTTTACAAAAGGATACATTTTAGTATTTGAGAGGAATGCTTGGGGTTATGTCCCTACCTACTTTAGAGTAGATGATGTAGAGATTGCATCAATCTAGTGGTACAAAGCACTGATGTTTATCTCGACTAAATGTTGATACTTCATCTATGGGGGATTATTTATGTTTGAGATGAGTCATGAACGACTCTTTTTAGCTAGTATTTAATAGTGTCTTTGGACACTTGAGCATGATGAAGATATTTTTACACTAGATTGATATAATGATTCCTTTATCATTGATGTCAATGGGAGATAGGAGTAAATGAAAAAATCTTTTGGATATGAGGGAGAAGTTATTTGTATTATTATAAGAGAAGTGTATTTAAATATTGATGAATATTGATGGAAGTATATCAATGGGTGAGAGATGTTTTTATGCGATTCATATTTGATTAATGAAGAGGATTTGAAAATAAGATGACTACAATAGAGGAGCAGTTGCAATAGAGTGGTATGTTTAATATTCTTGGAAATTAGATGTTTTTCATCCATATTTCCTTCAATTTTAAAGGGGGAGATTGTTAGCATGAATATTGATGATATTCCTATGGAGGAGTATCCTAGCATTACTGGAGCATGTTAGTATGATCATATATTGAATTCATGACAATATTTGTCATTGATGTCAACATAGTGATTATTTTGTGAAGACTAACAAAGTACCAGACAAAGAGTGAGATCGTATAATTAATAGACTAAAGATGAGGTCAAGAGAAGTTGATAACATGTTCTATAGAGTGTTATGATTATGTGTCTTAAAGAGCACATGTAGAAAGTTGAATATTGGTAAAAGTTATTTGAGATTTATAGAAGATGGTATACACACAGAATTCCTAAGAAGTGGCTTTTGGTAATCAGGCTATATCTCCTAATAGGAATAGAATCTATTTAATCGTAGTTAGATAGTGATAGAAGACATCATGATGATGATGTTAGTAAGTGCACAAAGTTCAAGGTTGCACATGTGAAGATTTGTGAAGATAGTGAGTTGATGGTTTTATGTAATTATGGAAAGATGTAATGTAATGTGTATTATTTTATCTTAATGAGGTCCTATTATAATAGTAAATTGGGAAAACCCCAAGGCTAACTTGATGAATTAATTTGAGGACTTGGTACAAAGGAAAGTTGTATTCCTTGCAAAAGAAATAAATGTGAAAAAGTAAGAAAGAAAATTGTAAGCGTGAATTACATGTGAGTAACTGATCTAAGGGATTTGTGTGATGCAATTTTGTAGATCTGAGAAATATTTGGTGCAGTAGAGGCACGATGAATGAGTGCAATGATTATATTTGACAGAGAGTGCTAGTAGCCAGTTGATTATTTGGTATTGTTCTGAAAGGAATGATATAGAGGTCAATTAAATTGTGAGTTTTGTGGTCTTTCTAGTGAAGCTATTTCGATTGTGGGTCCTTATGCCTTCCACAACTCCTAATAGGGTTGGAATCTCCTCACAAGGATTTAATGTCTCCCAATAGGGACTAATATGCATTGAATGTATTTTATTGACTCTTAATAGGGTCCATCCTCTTCCAAGGAATACATATAAGTAACTCATTTTGTGGGTGCCATCCCCATTGGGTTTTTTTTTGTCTAATTAAGGGTTTCCCTATAACAAATTTGGTGTTATTGTGTATGGTTATCTTCTTGTAGTTATTGCACTTATTAAATACATGTTTTAGATTTAATTAGGATAACAAAAGTTATTTTGATTGTAGAATTGGTTCACCTCCCCCCTCTCACTTATCTTGGTGGACTTTACTTTCTAACAAGGGGATGCCATGAAAGAGAAGGAAAAGTGAAAAGAAAAGAAAGAGCTCCAAGCGATGTTCATTTAAATGGGTCTTGACCGTGATAATTTTGAATAACATATTTAGAATGTGGGACATTCTAACTTCAATGTATTTACCAATGATAATGACATAAATCCTGCAAATTTCTCTCTTGAAAATCTGATCAAATTAAACAAATCCATGGTTTCAAATGATTAATTTTCAGCCCATTGGATAGCACAATTGAAGATACATGTAAATGTTCACAAGGATGCCTTTGCTAGTGTTGGATCCTAATTTAATAGTGTTTAAACAATCAAGTATGCAAGGAAAGAATGTGTCTATGGGCAGCTATTTCCAGTAATGGACACACTTCACCAAGAACTTGGGCCAACTATAAGGCTAGACCCTTCTTCTTCTTCAGGCTCTACAAAACCTAGGTGGGTGAACCTATAGATTCTTTATATGGTACTAGTTGTCAAAGCATACACTGAATCTAATGTAAAGCAGATAAAAACTCCTAAATATTATATACTTAACCAGGAATCACAAGCATGAAATAACTAAGAACATAACTTATGAATTGATAAGTAGGAGATGATTTCCACAGCTAGTCAAATTGTGATGTGAATATCAGGATTTAACTGTGTGATTTTGAGTCAAACTCGATGACTCATGTTTCATGAGTAGTGATTCAACATGAATCCATCTCTCATGAGAATAAATGGAACACTTGGCACTCATTGGATCTAGGTGATGCTCACAGGGGTGAAGCACCGGGACTTCCCGGGAGGTCACCCATCCCAGTACTACTCCAGCCTGAGCGTGCTTAACTACGGAGTTTCCTCCACAGTTAAACCCAAAGCTTGCAACCTCATTTAACTGTGGAAGAAATTTCGTAGTTAAGCGCACTCAGGCTGGAGTAGTACTGGGATGGGTGACCTCCCGGGAAGTCCCGGTGCTTCACCCCTGTGAGCATCACCTAGATCCAATGAGTGCCAAGTGTTCCATTTATTCTCATGAGAGATGGATTCATGTTGAATCACTACTCATGAAACATGAGTCATTGAGTTTGACTCAAAATCACACAGTTAAATCCTGATATTCACATCACAATAACTTATGAAACTGGCAAGCTAAGTGCGGGTTAACATTGAATAGCTTTCAACATAAAAGGGAAAATTGATTTAATATGTTGATAACAACAAGACCCAAGTATAGGAAAATGAACTTAATGATCCTATCTCTGACCAATGCCTAATCCATTGGGCAATTACATGAATTATAACCATACATCTTTTGGAAATCTATGACATAGTTTCTACATCAAGATTCCTGATCTATCTTTCACTTTGTGAACAGACATCTACTTCAGATTATCCCATCATGAAATCTACAAACCATGTGATAAACATCAAGCAATTACATGGTTCTTTGCTCCCCCAACAAGACATTTTTATCACATACATTCCTAAACAAAATGCAACCTAATCTATGGTCTTTGATAAAAAATTAGAAGAAATAACAGATCCATAATCAGGAGACAAGATTCAGACTGAACTTAAAACCTTTGCTGCTCTTTATTTGCTTTCCTTGAAACCAAATATAGGAAAGATATACAGAAATGACTCATGAAATCACCTAACCAGTAAGGACTATCTGCATAAAAACTCAAAATGATGTTCAATACAAGAGAGAAATGCTAGGTGTGTGGCTTTCACAGCCTGAGCAGAGCTCCAAGAACTGAAAATGAAAAACCCACCAACAACCTATTTTAGAGAAGAAGAAAGAATATGTATGGAGAAGGAAATTTCCGGATTCAATTTGCAATTGACAAGTGTCCCTCTAGAAATCCTTCCCAAGAAGATCAAAAACCTCTTTCTAACCTCTCCTTCTAGCTGAAAATCAAATCCTTTCATTTTGGCTCATAAAATATCTCAAAATGTAATGATGAAAGGATGTATCTGATTCTTGATACTAAAATGAATTCATCGTAAAAGTGAAAATTCAATTCAATGTAACTTCTAGAATGTAAGAAAACTGCTTAAGGATGATTTTCTTCACATTCAGGTTCCAAAAACTCTTTAAAACTGCCCTGTAAATGATTCAGATGCTCAAAGATTAAATATGCTTGTTCTATTGCCAATACCCCATATTTCACAAAAAGACTTGTAGCATGAACTAGAGATTACTTGTGCACAATTTGACTTCAAAAATGGAAAATTCAGATTCTCCCAGTTCCAATGGTATATTGGAGTGCCTATTTTGGATAAAAAAATGCCCCTATTATGCTCCTCTAAAGTTTCAGACTTTGTTTATGGCTCCAATTAAAATTGCAAAAATTTAAACTTTTATAAAGTTTAGACTATATAAAGTTTCAAACTTTATTTTTATGAACCTGACATGAGACCATAAGGAATATAAAAATAAATTTTATATTTTAAACCTTTGCATTTTTCTGCCCCTTTTCAATTCAGGTCAAACTTAGTTTGACCAACCTTGACACGTGGCAAGCTATGATTTGCTCCTTCAATGCACAACTGTCAGACACCTCCAACTGGGTGCCACGTGTCATCACTATATTTGTCCATCTCATGGTCATGTCACTAGTCGCCATGTCATCATTGCCACATCATTATCGCTATGTCTTTTTAACATGTTAGCATTTACCACATCATTAGCGACATAACAACATTGCGACATGTGGCATCATTACCATGTCAACACGTTGGGAAATGTGCCACTTGTCACTCATTGACTTGCTGCTCCATATCCAAGTGGGACCCACGTGCTCATTTAACCTTTGAGCTGGATTTGAAATTTTTTGGCAAGTCGCCAAGTCACTAGCCAGATTTTCTGAGATTTTTTGGCTAGTGAGTGCTAGATTTTTGCTTTTTCCGATCGTTTGCTATTTTTTGGCAAGTCGCCAAGTCGCTAGCCAGATTTCTTGAGATTTTTTGGCTAGCGAGCACTGGATTTTTGACTTTTTGACAACCTGTTATCTGCTGATGTCATCATTTTGACTACGTGTCAAATCAAAATTTTGGTCCTCTTTCCTCTAGCTGGCTGGCATCCATGAAATCCACCGCACATCACATAGCTTGCAAAAGCCTTTGTATTGTTGACACTATATGTTTGAGTGCAAAAGTATTTAAATACCAAGAAATGCCCTCACACAGGTGATGTGGGATAAATGGCTAAATGCAAACTCTTCCCTGTTCTATGTGAATGACTATTTCCGTGCATTTCCAGCCTCCTTTAAAAACATGGGGGTCCATTCTAAATGCCTTTGCCCTTGCTACTCTTTTTAGCTATTGTTCTTTTTGTTTCCAATGTACAGACTTCCCTCTTTCTCCTTGGCATGAACACTGCTCTATTTGGTGGACATTTTCTTTATCTCTTGGTAGCTTGGGTTGTTCTTTGTTTTTAATTCATTGGAGGCTTCATCACATGCATGGATGTTTTTATTTTGTTGAAAAAATGTTGGCTTCTTTTCAAACTTTTCCATTTTTATCTTGTTTATAATTATTTCAAATACTCAAGCTTTCTTTTGTTAAAAAGCTCTTCCATTTCATGGTGGCTTTTTCTATATATTGGTTTGTGGCTTGCTCTTGGTGCTATCATCTAGCTGGGCTAATGAGAACATACCATTTCAACCTCCTCTTAAAACTGAACTAGAATGCTTCCCCTGCCAAAGCACAACTCCATTCTTAAATTGATTGGAAATACTAAGTTTTAAACAGGGCCTCTATAAACAACTCTACACTTGAAGTATTACTTTATGCTTGGAAAAGTTCTGCCACTACCCTGGACTGGGCATCCCAGTTTTGTATCTAAATCAATGCACTCCAGAACAACATTGCCTTGCATATGACAATGAATGCCAATTTTTAACTCTGCAGTCCAAGCACATCCAACTTAGATTATATGCTCACCCTTGCATGGAGTTTTTCTTGTAGATTGTGTGGAGCTCGTCCCATTATATCTTGCTGAAATGCTGCTATCTATGCTTCTATCTATTGATCTTCCACTCATATAATAGCTTTCCTGGCAAGCAGCTCTACTTTCTTTGTTGTTTCAAAGGCGGCTCCCGAGCTGCTCACGGCTTCAAGATGGGGCTACCTTTTTATATTTATGTGAATGTTTTTTCCTTTGACTTCTACACAGTGTCATTCATTCATTTTTAAAAATTAAAAATGAAATTGCATTGCCTCTCAAAAACTCCTTTACCATCATAGGGTGTTTTCATCAAGTAGACACTCTTTCAATGTATTTGAGAACATTAATCATGTATTCAAATAATTTGAATTGTGATAATGTTTATTTAATATTCCCAATCACCCATGTCTGAAGAAATTAGTTGGACCCTCCGGCTAAATTTTTTTGCCTTACAAACAACTAACATCCTCATATTTGTCACTTGACCCCATTGGACATCTCAGATTGACAAGATTCAAATCCAATCATAGATTCATTATTTTAAAACTCACTTTTAATCAAACCTACAAATCATGAATTTGTGTCTGGAGGCTCGCCTGCTGGCCTTAAAAACTGATTAAATCAAGTAACCAAACCAGGAAAATTAGCATGAGTGTTCAATCCTATACGCTCTATCATACTGCAAATTCTTAGCCCATGATGATTTTTCAGTAAAAAGATTTTAATTGCTGAACATCCATACTTCAATTACCCTATAGGCAAACAATGTTAAAAAAACATAAACTGGGCTCGGGTTCGGCATTATAAACTGAGTTATTGATCACTTGGGGTTCTGAAAACTAGGATATAAGTTCTTTTCCATGAAGATAATATAATTCCATGTTTTGGTTTCATGATGAATCACAGGGCACATTTGGGGAATTTTTGAAAACAGGCACTTGGAAAGTTTAACTGAGAAATGTGTCAAAAAGTAATTTTTGGCAAATGTACGAACATATGAAAATATGCAAATGGATTCATCACGACTTAAGAACTAGCATATTTCAAGGATTTCCAGGACACAACGTAATGGTTTAATCCATTTAGGCTAGCCAATCACAGGATTAAAGTTATAACATGCTGAACAGGGGTACAGATCAATCTAGATACCTTAGTCATAACAAAACAATATAAACTGGGTTTTTGATCATGTTAGCAAATTGATCAAATGGATTCATCATGATCTTTAAATTGGAACATATGAAGTATATAACCCCTAGAACACAATGCAAAAAGAATTCTTCATTTGGGTCAACTGGGTAAAAGATATCATTGGTCGAAAAGGGCTTCCCAGAATTGTGAATAACTACACATGTACAAAACAGTAAATGACCAACTTTGAGGGGTTCAAAACCTACTCAAACGGATTCAAAATGACTTGAAACTTGGAACATAGGTTATTTGATATGCATACTAAACATTTCCAAAGTGGTGAGCCATGAAACATTCTTGGATAAAAGATATTCAAATGCAAACTGGGCCTCTGATCGCTATTTGACACTTGGGCAGAATTGCAAATTTTGACACAGGCTCAAAATGGGACTTCACAGAATGATTCGGGATGGAAAAATAACATTGTGGATCACATGCACATGTCAAATGGAAGGTGTTAAGCCACTTAAACACCATCTAGGCCTCAAACTGACAACTAACCACAATCTCATTTAAAAGCATTTAAGGGCTTGACTTTTTCAATGGTTCTCAAAATTGACTAAGCAATTTTTAGTCCCAACAACTAGTATTTATAGATCCTACATAACTTTGAAAGAATGTGTACACAAACTAGTATATATTTTTCATCTTCCAATTTTACGATGAATACAAGTTTCTAACAATGCAATTACATGAATTCCTATTCTAACCATGTTTTGTAAGAAAATAATAAAGATAGGGTAACCAAAGGTTAAAATAAATTGTTCAAAATGAAATTGCTAATGGACATAAGTCATAGAAACAATTCATCTGTGAATAAAATATTTAAAGGGATCAAGTAGAAAATTGATGAAATTAAGAGCAACACATCCTCAACTCTAATGATGCAATCATACAAGGAAATAATGAAAACCAATGGATGTTTTCAAATTCATCAAATTATATAGCCACAAGAAGTGTGCATACATGAGAAAAATTTCTATGGAAGAAGTTGAAGGTGATCCTTTCTCCCATTCATCACAATACAGGAATTTAAAAAAAAACATGACAAACACCATAACTTATTAATCACATGAACATTAACATATAACAAAACTATTGGCTACATCACTATTCATGAACATAAATTCATAAAGGAAATGCACATTCCAATAAGAAACACTACACATAGAATGAGAGCACCAATAACATACTTTATTTCATTAAATTACTTGCCTTGAATACATATTGCATCTCTATATTTATAGGAAACCCCACCCTTCATGGAATTTTCAGATCTAGGGCCTTTTCCTTGCAAAAAATATGCTAAAAATAATAATTTTAATAAAATTATGTACAAACAAACTCCTATTTTGGTGCTAAGTAGGCATATACTCTCATTTTTATTCTTTAAATTGTGCATGGGCCTTTACAATGGTTTAAAATTGAACTATAAGAAGATAAGACGAAAGAGGACTTTAGATGGAACTTGAGCTTCTAGGACTTTTAAAAATGAGAACTTGGCCTTCTCCATGTGTTTATGTTAGTTAAACAACTATCAAAACAAATTTTTGGTGCATGAAAGTGAATTAAAAAGGAAATGGTAGTTAACTATTAGCACAATTGGAGGTGCTTAGAGATCATCAGACCTACACATCCTAGGAAGTTGTGCACCTATGTACCTTTAGAGAAAATTTATTCCTTCACCAAATCTTTAAAATTTGAACCTTCTAGGCTGATTTGAAATAATATTGTTCCCTTATCCATTTTTACTTGGTCTCATACTTGCAATACCACTATTTTCATTGCTACTGTTATTGTAGGAGTTGTGATTTCTACTCTAATTTTGAGATTAATTATTTGGGAATCAATTTATTTTGGATGATTGCCTTGGTTTCTAGAGGAATTAAAATTTATTTTGATGATTTCATTGGATAAGTGAGATATTGTCTTCTTCATGTACTTAAATTCACTAGCCAAAGTTTTCTTAAAATTAGCAGGTGGAGAGGTTTTCTTCTTAAAAATTGCAATCTTATGGGGCTCATACCCTGAATATGTGTTTGTTGGCGAAAAAGACACAATAACATACTATAGTAAAGGTACTAGATTTAATAAAGGCATTTTCTTGGGCTTAATAGGCAATCCATTTTGAAGTTGTGGTATGACTACCACATCATTCAAAGTTAAGGGAGACACAAAGTTCATAATGGGGATCCATCTACTTCATGAATATAAAACCTCTTTAAAGACCTTCTAGAGGGTATCAATGTCTCTAGGAGGGAGCCTTCTTAAAAAAATAGATAATGAATGCATTGTTCAAAATAGATCTGGATGAAAACCTCTTGGGGTACAGTGTAAGGAGGCTCCATTCTTTGATACATCATATAGAAGTGATGATTAAAGCATGAAATTTACTCATGGGGGTCCCTCTTAATTGAGATGAATTGGTTGATGTAGGATAGTTGGATCAATGTAGACCTTGAATTTTTCTAGAAAATTTCTCTCAAAAGAGTTCCAATATATGATTGATGCCAGTAGTAGATTGGGGCATCAATTGAATGCTATTTCCCCCAAAGTGTAAGGGAATAGGTAATCGACCATGTTCATATGTAGAATCTAGTTTTGATTACATATTTCCATTAAACTTTTAAGGTTTAATGGAAAATTTTTAGGCATTGAAGAAATCCATGATGCATGATAGCAACAGTGGCTAATTTTTGGAACCAATGAGTTGGTGGAAAAATAATTTTGTGTAGAAGTGTTATGTGAATCAAAGTGGAAGATATGGAATGGGGACGAAGAAGACTTAGGGTGTGAACAAATGGAGTTTTGGGATCCCTTTTGTGCTGCATGGCTTATGAAAATTGTTGAGTTCTCAAAACCTATTGTATTGCATAAAAATGTAATCAATGGAATCAACACTAAGCAACTAATGCATCTATTCCTACATGATTATGCAAACTTCAAAATATGCAAGATAACATGTAAAAAAAGATAACATGAAATAAAAAGAGCATTAAACTATTGAAAATAGCGCATATGCAAACCTCATGAAATCATCAAGTGTAGATGATTTCATTGTTGTGGGATGTGGTTGCTCACAAATCTTGCAGCATAACAATAGGTTAGATAATGCTTTTTGGAAATGAGGAGAGAGCTCTCCTTTTATAGGAAAAGAGATGAAATGGATGGATAAGATTGAATGCAAGATGGAGAGCTAGGATCTCTAAAGATCAATGAGGTGTCCATGAGGTGGAGGCCTAGTAGACTCCAAGTGAATTAGGGTTTATACCATTCAAAAGGGAAAAGATGCTCACACATGTGTGAGCAACCTTTGATGTGACATGTCTATGACATGTGTAAGAGGGTTGGAGGCTCAAGGTTTCTCACACATGTGTGAGACATCTTTGAAAGTGATGGGTCAATGACATGTGAAAGAGGGTTGGAGGCTCAAGGTTTCTCACACATGTGTGAGACACCTTGGTTCACATGTGAAGGGGGACAAAGTTGTGAGTGTGTAAGAGTCGCATGTCACATGTGACTAGGGTTGGCTTATCCTTTGATTAGGATTGTGCAAATGATTAAGGATGTGATGAGATGAGGAACTAGGATTAATTAGTGTATAAGTGGATTGACCTAGGTTAGAAGGATGGATTAGGTTAGGAAAGTGAGGTTAGGTGAGAGTTAAAGTTAGGAGCCATGTGCTCAAATAGGATTAAATGTAATATTCAATTCCAAGAGGGATTAGGCAAGGATTAATTAAGTAAACAAACTACTTAATTAAAGGGGATGGGTTAGGATGCAAGGGGAATAGGTTAGGATTTAAATAAACCTTAGTTTTTTTAAATCAAGAAAAGGTAAACATAATTAAATAAATGTAAAATTTATTTAATTAAAGGTAAGGGAATTAAATAAATAATAAATATTTATTTAATTGGTCAAGACACGTGATTTGGACAATTTTAGGTGTCTACACCTATATTCATCTAGTGAAGACCTTAATGCCTATTGAAAGGGAAATGGTAGATCAAGATCTTCTAGTCTACAAACCTACACACCTATGCACCTATATGCCTATGCATCTATGCACTTGTATATATATGAACTTGAAAAATTGTAAATCTAAAGAACTAAGGCCCTCCTAGTGCCAGATCTATTAGATAGTTGACATGATGACAATGACATAAATATGTACAAATTTATCTCTTGAAAAGATGATCAAATTAACTCATGCCAAGGTTTCAGATGGTTATTTTCCAATGCATTGGGTAGTCAATTGAAGATAAATGTGAATGTTCAGAAGTAGGCCTTTGTTGGTATCTATAAATCTTATAGAATTTTGAAAGAATGTGTACACAAACCAATATATATATATATTAGTTTCCAAATTTATGATGAATGCAAGTTTCTAACAATACAACTACATGAATTCCTATTCTAACCACATATTCAAAGAAAATAATAGAGACATTCTAACAAGAGGTTAATTTTTTTCTTCTAAAAATGAAATTCCTAATGGACATAAGTTGTAGAAATAATTTTTTTGTGAATTAAATCTTCAAAGAGATCAAGTAGTCCAAGCCAATGAAAACATGAGCAACATGTCCTTAACTCCATTGGTGTAATCATCAAAGGAAATAATGAAAATCAAAGGATGTTTCCAAACTCATGAAATCATATAGGCATAAAAAGTGCATGTACATGAGACAAATTTATATACAAGAACTTGAAGGAGATCCTTTCTCTAATTCATCACAATAAAGGAATTTGTTAGCAAATATGACAAACACTAGAAAAAATTGATTGCATGAGCATTAACATACAAAGAACCTATTGAATCCATCACTATTCATGAATATAAATTCATAAATGAAATGCACATTCTAACAAGAAAAACTACACATAGAATGAGAGCACCAATATCATACTTTATTGCATTAAAACACCACCCTTGAATACATATTACATCTATTTATTTATAGGAAACCCCATCCTTCATGCAATATTTGGATCTAGGGTTTTTTTTTCCTTGTAAAAAGTATGCTAAAAACATTAAGTTTAAGAAAATTATGTACAAACAAACTCCTAACTAGGGGCTAAGTAGGCATGTACTCTTATTTTTATTCATTAAATGGTGCATGAGCCTTTCTAATAACTCAAAACTGTACTAGAAGAAGAAGATAAGAAGAAAGAAGAGTTCTAGGATTTATTTTAATGAGAACTTGAATTTATCCAAATATTTTTATTAGTTAAACTACCATTAAATCATAATTTGGTGCATGAATGTCCAAAAGAAGAAACTAACCATTAACTATCAGCACAACTAGAAGTGTTCAGAAATCATTGCACCTGTGCACCCTAGGAATTTAGACACTCACACACCTTTGGAGAAATATTTTCCTTCCTCCAAATATTCAAAACATGAACCTATGCACTTGTACATCTTTAAGAAAGGTGCACAACTTCACCAAAGAATCAAAGTTCTTGGATTGGAAAAATATTTTTAGGTTTTTCTAAAATTGGGTCTTAGACCACTCTTGCAGACCTTGGATACCTTTCACTTGTGCATCTTTAAGAATTCAAAAATTGGTACCTGCACACCTACACAACTTACACACTTGCATACCTTGGGGACTTGTGCAAGGTGTGCAACTTTACAAAAAACTCAAAGTTTCTAGATTTGGAAATAATTTCTCATTTTTTCTCAGATGAGGTATGGAAACACTCTTTTCTACTAAATTTTTATCTTTTTGATGACTTATGCCCTCTTTATAGTAAAACATTGGAATGGACTTGAACTCCTTTGTCATGCCAAAAAATTACAAGGCAAAACACAGGCAACAATTTTTTTTTTTGAAAAATGGTGAACTAAAGGATAGTACATAAACAGACCTATACTTTGTTATGAGTATTCTATCAAACTACGGGGTGTCAAGAACATAACAATTCATATCCTTCAAAAATTATCGAAATGTTACTTTATTCAATCATTGAGTTGGAGATAATTAATTGTAGTTGATGTGGGAGAATTCTTTTTCATACAAAATTTTGGACTTTACTTTCTAAGGGAGACCAATTAGTTTTCTATCATTAATTAAAATCTAAGTTATAACATAGGAGCTAGGTGATATTCTCACTTGGTTCTATAATCCAATCCTAGTAGTAAGACATTACATATATAAATGTGAAGTAAAATTTTGTGACATTTTAGTTGCAATAATTCAATTCATCAACAAAAGATAATGTAAACGCTAATCCTACATCCATATATCTTTTAAGAACTTCATAATTTTTGAGAATGGGTTGGTGTGTTGATATATATATCTTTGCACTTATAAAGTGTTCTTAACTTATTGCATTTTAGGCAAATCCCTTTTCCATTTTATTTTATTATTTTATTATTTTATTTTCTTTATTTAATGAGCTCTTGCACATTGTCATTTCGTTAAACTTCTAACTAATCCTATACCATCATCTTGACTATTGCAAGGTATATAAATATTCTAATTATTTTTATTTTTATTTCTCTAGAACCTTATTATTAGTTCTCAACTATATAGTGTTGATTGGATTATCAAGTTTATATATTAACTAAGGGGCATGATCAACTTAACAGCTAACTAACTACTACCTTGTCTACACTTATCCCATTAACCAAGTTCTCACTCAATTTAACTGTATCATTATACTTACTAATTCAACTACAATTTTAAACTAACATCTTAAATATTACTAAATTTACTATAATTTTAATTATAAATAAATTTAACTATAATTTTAACTACCATTTTAATTATAGATTCCAATTTTTCCACAAGAAAGATGGTGAGGATTGGAAAGGGAGGGAAGGGTGATTTTCAAAATTCAAATTTTGAGAAGAGTAGGATTCCTCTAGAATGTCAAAATTAGATCCCTAGCTTGGAGCATGAGTCATAGAAGGAGGTAGGTTAGGGGTCTTTTGATACAGGAGATCAGTCAAAGAAAGATGATGGGGACCCAGATGCTCCCCCCAAGGTGGTGGTCAAGATTCCATTGGATCTTCTGATACAGGAGATCAGTCGAAGAAAGATGATGGGGACCTAGATGCTCCCCCCAAGGTGGTGGTCAAGATTCCATTGGTTCCCAAAGTGGGTCTACTCGGCTCTACAAAATGGTCATCCCTTTTTGGGGTCAACCCTATAGGCAAGTTCTCTTTCCCACCTATTAAGATTCTTTCGAAGGCAGAGGAAGGATCTTGTGCCATTGTCATTATAGATGAGCTTGTGGGTCATAGTATTAAATCCATGGCTTACACCCTAGTTGGAAAATTCTTGGGGCCAAGGCCAAATATTGATATTGTGAGATCTTTTATAAAGAATAAATGGGCCCTCAAAGGTCAAGTTTTTGTCATGGCCATGGCTAAGGGCTTTCTATCCTTTGAATTCTCATGTTTGGAAGACCTCTCTAACATTCTATGTAAGGGGCCATGGGCTATTTATTGCTCCACTTTGGTTCTCTAGAAGTGGTCATAAAAAATGAATTTGAACGACTCATTCTTTATGTAAGCACCTGTATGGGTAAGGCTACCCAAGCTTCCCCTAGAGTTCTAGAATGAAGATGTCTTTACGGGGCTAGAAAGCTCCTTTGGAGAGCTTCTCTCCATAGATCCAATTACTGCCTCTAAAAGATGCCTCACTTATGCCCAAATTTTCATAGGAGTCAGGGAAGGTATTGGCATGCCAAAAATGAGAAAAGATGTGGTAGGCAAGTTGTCTTTTAGTAGAAATATGAGTAGTGAGGCTACAAACTCAGAGGGAGCTACATGGGGGGTGTTGATGATTTACAACAAAAAGGCTTTTTAGATTTCTACTATTCATAATGAAGGTAATGCTCTCCTTTATAAGGTTTCCCATTTACATAGTGGTGACTCTTGGTTTATTTTGAACTTGTATGCTCCCAACACTAAAAGGGAGAGAAGGGTCTTTTGGGATAAGATCCTTGATGCTATTCATAGTTGTTACATAAATAAAGGGGTTATTATGGGGGATTTTAATCCCCACTTATTGATGATGAAAAAGTTTGTGGGCTAGCCTAAGATCAGGATAGTAAATTAGACCTCTCAAATTTTATTAACAACCTAGTTTTCATGGATGTTGATCTCTTGGGGGGTAGTTTCACTTGGTCTAATGAGAGAGTTGCTGAGGATTGCTTCTAGGTCTATCTTGATAGAGCCCTAATTTCTCCTATTTGGATGCAAATCCACTCTTACAAAATTTCCCTTCTCCTCAAAGTTGGTTCAGACCACTCTCCCATCTCATTCTCTTTTAGTCCTTTGATGGTCAAACAAAATTTCCCTTTTCATTTTGAGAAGATGTGGACTTCCCATCCAGATCTGGAAGCCAAGATTTCTTCTTGGTGGAATATAGAGGTGGAAGGTACTGCAATGTTTAGGATAGCCCAAAAATTGAAGAATGTGAAAATAAACATTACAATTTGGAATAAGTTAAACTTTGGGCATTTATTCCAAGAGAATGATGAGAAGTTAGACCAATTTCTTATTGTCTAGGAGGAGATTCAATAGGAGTGTTATAACAACCTCAATAGGATTGAAGAAAGGTTAATTCTTTTTTGTCTCCATAATATCATAAGTAGGGAGGAACATTTTTGGAAGCAAATATCAAGAGTTAATTGGCTAAAAGAGGGGGACCAGAATACCAAGTTTTTCCATTTATCCACCTTAAAGCATTGGGCAAATAATAGGATTTCAAGCATCGAAAGGGGGCAAACCTTGTTTACTAAGGATAATGAGATTGCAGATGAAGCTATGAAGTTCTTCTCTTCACTTCTTTCTAAGGATCCTTCTCTCTCCTTGATAGATCAAGAGGATATTTTAAATGTTATTCATTCTCTATTGCAGGATCACCACAATGCTATGCTGAAGGCTATTCCATACCCACAAGTAATCTATCAAGCCCTTTTTTCTCTTCATGGTGATAAAGCTCCTGGCCCAAATGGTTTTTTGACTTTCCTTTTCCAGATATATTGGGAGGTGGTCAAAAGGGATGTTGTGAAGGCTATTTAAGAATTTTTTGGGGCTAGGAACCTTTTGAAAGAACTCAATTCTACTTTTTTGGTGCTTATTCCAAAAATCTCGGGGGCCAACTTGATGGATAAGTTCGGACCTATTAGTCTATGCAACTCTTTCTATAAAATCATCTTGAAATTTTTTACCACCAGGGTTCTTAATGTCCTTCATCTGATTATTTCTCCACATCAAACTGGTTTTTTCCTAGGGAGACATATTTTAGACTCTATTATAATGGTTAATGAGGTGATTCATTCCATGGAAGCTAGGAAGAGGGAAGGATTTTTGCTTAAGCTAGATGTGTCTAAAGCTTATGATAAGGTGGACTAGAATTTCTTGATGGCTATCCTCAAGGCTTTTGGATTTGATGCACAGGTTTGAAGACCCATCCTTCAACTTGTCTCAACCCCCTCTTTGTCCATTTTGGTCAATGGTTCTACCTCAAATTTTTTCTTCCCCTCAAGAGGGTTGAGACAGGGTGACCCCTTATCCCCTATTCTTTTCATTATTATGGTTAAGTGTTTGGGGGGGTTAATTTTGAGGAAAAGATAGGATTAGAGCCGGCATGGTCTCAAGGCTTCATCTGAGAAAACTTCTTTCACCCATCAAAAATTTGTGGATGATACTATCCTAGGTGGAGAAGCCTCAGTATAGGTGGCCATAGTGTTTAAAGGTCTATTGAATACCTATATAAGGGGTTCTGGCCAGGCTATAAACTAGGATAAAAATTTGGTCTACTTTATCAACATACCTTTAGGGAGACAGAGGAAAATTGCTCGTATCCTAGGATGTGGTGTTGGGTCTCTTCCAGCAAGCTATGTTGGAATGCCATTGGGGTCCAAACCTCCAGACTCCTTTTGGAATAGTATCATTGATAGATTCAACAAGAAATTGGCTAGTTGGAAAGGTTCCACCCTTAGTCAAGTAGGAAAATGTACTTTGGTGAAATCTACCATTCAAAATCTCCCTACTTATGCCCTTAGCCTCTTCGAGATCCCAATTAAGCATGTTGACAAAATAGAGAAGATTCAGAGAGATTTCTTATGGATAGGTGTTGAAGATAATAAGAGATATCATCTCATTTCTTAGGATCATGTCTGTCTCCCTAAATGCTATGGTGTTCTTGGCATTAGAAAAATTAGACATCTCAACAATGCCTTGTTAGCCAAGAACATATGGCACATTTTTCAGAATTCAAGAGAATGGAGGGACATTGTGGTGGAAAAATATCTGAGAAGGCAGTCTCTTAGTTTTTTTCTTAGTGAGACTAAGATACCTTAAGGATCTTACATATGGAATGATATTCTAAAGGCAAAATTCTTGGCCAAGTCTAAGGCAAAGTGGAAAGTAGGCAATGGTGAAAATATCTTTTTTTGGTAGGATAATTGGCTTTGCTAGGGACCTCTTGTTGACCACCCTAATTATGGGAGATGGGAAAAATCATGTATAAGAAGATTTGATTTGAAATTTAGTGACTATAGAGCTGGCCAAGGATGGCAAGACCTATCCCTAGTTTCCCACAACTTCAAACCTTTGATTATTATTTTGAATGCTATGATCCTTAATAATAAGAGGGATGAAGTCATTTGGGGAGACAACTCAAATGGGCAATACTTTGTTGCATTAGGTTACTTCTCACTATGGGATAGAATGGAGAAACCCATCTGGGCTAAGGCTCAGATTCCTGGTCTTACCCCAAAAATTAACATATTCTTCTAGGTTCTCCTCCAAGAAAAAGTCCTAACCTTGGATAATTTGGCAAAGAAAGGCTTGATCATCCCTAATAGGTGAAACCTTTGCAAGCAATATTTGGAGATGGTTAACCACCTTTTTATTCATTGTCCCTACTCCTTCGAGGTTTAGAATCTTTTGACTAGGGATTATGGGGTTGGTTGGTGTATCCTAGAAAACATTCAAGAGTTCTTCAGATAATGTAATAGTGTGCTCTTTGGAATGAAGACTCAAATGTTATGTTCCTAGTCTCTTCTGCACTTCTGTTGGGGAATATGGAAAGAGCAAAATAATCATATCTTCAGAGACATGGAATCCCCTATTTTTGTTATTGCAGAGAAAATTGAAGTTTGAATGAAGGAGAATTTTTCCATCAAAAAGGGAGGAGATATAGAAGGAGGAAACAACATAGAAAAGAAAAAGGACAGGGATAGGAAAAGACAAGAGGCTAGGTGGATTTACCCCCTTAAAGAATGGCATAAAGCCAACTTTGACAAGGCAACCAAAGGAAATCCTAGTCTAGCTAGCTGTGGAGGAATTATTAAAAATAGTCATGGGGGTAGCATTGTTGCTTTCTCTTATCCTCTTGGGTATCAGTCAAACCATTTTTTTGAGGCTAGTGTAGCTTGTCACATTGTTATACTGGCCCTGGCTTCTGGGATCAAGAACCTCTGGTTGGAGGGGGATTCTTTAAATATTATTAATTGTATAAATGGTCAATCCTCACCCTCTTGGACCATTGTGAATGTGGTGGAGGAGATTAAATCAAACTTGGGAAAAATTAATAAGGTCCACATCAACCATGTGTACAGGGAGGCCAACTCAGCCACATAATGGTTTGCAAATGAAGTGGTAGTCAAAAACACGATGATAATGTGGCATAACAATGACATCTTTTTGGGGGCTGTGAAAGATATAATTTTATTGGATCATATCTAGGGAAGTATGAAGATAATCCAATATTAATTATAGAAATATTTGTTAGACTGCACATTGGACAAGGCATAAATGAAAATCATGCGAAGGCTTTAACTATTCGTCATATTGAGTAGGTGTGGCATGTTTTATGGGTCGATTTTTATTTTATCATTATCATTGCCAAATGCAAATTTTTTTTTTGGGTTCAAAATTTGAAGAAAGCTAAAGTCTATGAGAGAATAGTAAGCAGGTGTAGGATTTTTGAATTAGAGGACATAATGGTAGGGGAGAGAAGTAGGAAGGAGCCAATGGGGGAGGCAGATAATTGGAGGAAAAACTTGAAGGTTTGGCATAAGTTGGAGAAGGGTGGTATTACAAGATTCATAGAAAAACTTCATGGATTTGATAAGGAGATCACTAAGATTATGGTGAAATCATGGAAGGAAGGACATGTAAAAATTTATGGGGTCACTCATCAAGTTACTATAGAACTAATTGCCCAAGTCACGAAGATCCCCTTGGAGGGAATAAACTTCTTCAAGGACAAGAAAATTTCAGCTAACATAGTTAAAGACTTTGTGAAGGATGAGGATGAAAGAAAGAAACTCATGAAGACTAAGACATACTACAAAACAAAGTTGATTAAAAAGTTTTGGAGGTATGTCTTAAGGGTTATTATTGAATATATATCTCTGGATACTAGGTTTGATAGGGTCAAAACACATCACTTCATTCTGCTAAATCATTTTAGGCATGGCATAAAGATGCCCTTTCCTTTTGATATTTTCACTTCAATGAGAAAGGGTATTGACGGTTTTAAAAATAAACCTACTACTAACCCAACCCTTCATGAGGGTTTGCCTCTTCTGGTCTATGAGTACCTTAAGACTTAGACTAGGGGGCAAATCCCTTGATGAAACTAGGAATGTTTCTTAGGAAATTGAGAGCTCAAATTCTAAGGAAGTTCAAAGCATAAAGTTAGAAGATGAGGAAAATACCTACTCTATAGACAAGAAGCCAAAGGAAGGGGAGAAAATCTCTCCCTCTGTCAGCATTGCTCCTAGTAGAAAGAACCCTCGGGGCTTAAGCCCCAATCCCCCCAAGTCTGAGGATCAAGAGGAGGAGGAGCATAAAGCTGAAGAAGAGGATACAGAGTTAGAGGAAGAGATAAAGGGGGAGGATAGTGAAAAGGTTAAGGAGGATATGACAATTATGCTAGGGAACCCCAAGAAAAGGAAAGCTGAGGAGGCTTCACTACTGGAAGAATCGAATGACCAGACTTTTGTGATTTTAGGCCCTATCCCTCCTATTTCTTCGCCATAGGGGAAAATAGAATTATAGGTGGAAGACAGTGGGGAGATGGTTTTGAAAGATAGGATGGGGTCATGGAGAAATTTCAACACTAAAATAGCAAAGATGGGGATCATCAGGGAGATGATGAACCCCCAAGTGATGGAGGATAAAGATGGAAAAGCTCATTTTGATGAACTAAGTGACCCAGCTTTGGTTGCAATTTTTGACAATGCGAGAGAATATGGACTCAATCTACTCAATAACACTAAAAATAGCATGATAGATAACTTTTGATCTATTAATTGGTTGTTTCATGAGATAGAAGAGCTCAAGGAGAAAAGGAGTCAGGAGGACAGCCATATGAGAAGCAGCGACTAGGGTTACCACGCTAACTAGGAGGATCAATTCTCAAAGGTTAAAAAAAGAGTTCTAAGGATGGAAACTATTAATCAGAACCTAGCTAATTAGGTGATTGTGACTTTGAACACCCTGAATGAGAATATCAATAGTTTGGGTGAATCTCTAAAGGAAGCTAGATTTGGTAGGGAAAAAGAAGATAAGACTAGTATGGACTTTGGGCAAGCTAAGGGAGAAACAAAAGAGACTAGGGGATTGGTGGATGATCTGAACTAAGACTAGGTGGGCATGCACAACTAGAGGGCCAATGAAGCTGTACAGACTCTGTAGGTTCTAGATAGGGAGAACTAATAGTTACAGTTTTCAATTTTCGGTTTGTCCTTATCTAGTATTACTGGCTTTAGTTTCCTAGCCGTGGGTCTATCTTTTGGTTTTGGATTTTTATAAGTAAATACATAGTAGCTGGAATTTACTTTATATTTCTATTTTAGTTATGTTGTAAAAAATTTTGGGTTTCAGGATCCCTATAAAACCTTTACTTAATAAAAAAAACTACCATTTTAATTATTACTAAATTTAGCTATAGTTTAAATTATTAATAAATTTAACTACAATTTGAATTTTTTCATCCCCTAATACATCCCCACTAAATATGCCTTACTAGCCACTCTACCAATCTAAACTATATGTTAAATCATCTAAGTAATCTTTTCCCCAAAACTTAAGATACTAACTAGTCACTACTTATTAACTAACCCACGCTACTTAATACCTTCCCACTTTACTTCCTAATCCTAAATAGAATGTTTATTGTACTTACTAAAACTTAGCTTTATTACACCCCAAAACATAAATAATTAACCCATATCTTCCCCTTTCCATGTAAAGTCTCCTCCCTCATAGCCCACTTTCCCTTTTTTCTCTTTTCAAGGTGAGGTGTCAAAGGGTTCCATCCTTCCCTTAGACGCCTAGGTGAAGAGACAACAAAACAAGGTGGGTAGCATTGCTCCCAAGGTGGAGGTGACTTATGACACAAAATAAGCTAACATGGACCATTTTCCAAGTGCCCAACTACTCTCCCAAGGCATGATATGGTTTCTATGATGTTAAAACATAAACTTTTTCATACTTCCAAATTGTGGGCACCTAGGAAGGAGGGTTTTGACTTATGTCAGAACAAAAGGTCACCCTCAATTCTTTATACTTGTACCCAAAATGAGGCAAAGGGTGAGGATGCCTAGTGGGGACCACTTTCCCCTTTTCATGTTGAATATGGTCTCTCCTTTTGAATATGGCACCTAGTCTAGGAAGGTTTATCAATGTTTAAGTTTTATTACATTTTCTTTTTTCTTTTTTTTTTCGGCTCAAGTGTGTTATTTTTATATACATATTATTTTTGTTTGGTTCAATTTTATATGAGAGGAACACCTCCACTCATATGAATACACTTGAAGTAGTATTATATAACATCACAAGTTGAGTTGACATGGATTAGGTATCTAGGTAGGTACTCAGGTTAGTACATTATAATGTTGTTTTCTTTTACTCAAAAGTGGTTATTTTAATTGTATCTTATAATTTTTTTTGGGTATATGCTCTCTAAATAAAATATTGGTCTATAATAGGTATCATCATATTTTATTTATCCTCATACAAATTCCAGAGAAATAAAGTGCACCTACAACTAACTTTTCTTTTAGATTTTTAAGCTAAGTCATATAAGGTGTTATTTTCATTCACTTCAACTATGAAGATAAGGTATTTAGTTGATGATGGAATTGATGTTATTCTCTATTCTAAATAACCTTATGGATTTAAATGATGCAAAATAATTCAAGAATTAACACTTCAATGTATAGACTCTATTTAAAACATCTCTAAAGAATGATTATTATCACATATGAGAGAAACAACTACTCATAGAAGCAATGAATTCAAAGATGATTAAGATCCTACATGGAACCATTATTCAAGAGAGACACATGAATTATTTATATGCATACTTGTGTACAAATACCATATTGGAACCTTTTATTCATGTTTCACAAATCACATAACAAGAACTTTGCAATACTCTCATTCACTCTACCTTGGAAATGAAATGTGTAGCACTAACTTTCTAACATGAAATTTCTACATAGTTTAGCTATGGATTGAATACACCAATCTAGCTATGTATAATGAATCAATCTCCTATCTACAATGTGAATTTTCTTGAATGATAAATATTATTTCACTTGATAATTTCCAACAAAAGATGTACATCCCTTACATGAAATATTTCTTTCTTCTCACACAAAAATGAAGATACTATATTCACAATACCAGCTACATGCATATCATAGCCCATATTCTACATCTCCACATTCCATTTACATTTTAGGAACACAATAATGAGGATTCAACCCTCTTAACCCATAAAAAAATTACATAAAAAGGATGGACTCATCACAATCCTTGATTCTTCCATATTGCCAAAGGGTGAAACCCTGATCTCTCCATAAGATTTACTTTCTCAAGGACTTGCAAAACAACACAAACTTGGAACCATGGAGGCTCACCTCCCATCCTAGGCTTCTATGAAGCAACCTTCCTAGCAGGGGAAACAAGATACAAACTAGGTTTCATTCCAATCTTACAAATGCATAAACATCACATTACAACACTTGAACAATCCCATCCCAACGGTATTTCACAATGTTTCACCAATGGTACCTTGAACTTAGGGTGAAGGTGTGCTTTCAATTAGTAGACTTTCCATATCATACCATATCTAGTTTTGGGGCTTTACAAATTGACAATTTACATGCCCTTTCAAGGCTTCCACAAACCTCATCTAAACATATTACCATTAATTATAGCTTCCCTAAAGCCCATACTCCATAAACTTCCTTTCTATGCCATCTTTCACTTATCACCCCCAAAACAAGATATGAATGAATATGGAATACAATGGAGCCCATACTCCAAGGTTCTCAACTATATTTCAAGCCCAACTAAGCCCTTCATCATAGACTTATCTTCCCTTCCCAAAGGGTGAGTGAAGCCCTCACACCCATAACAACACTCATCCAAAAAATCATGGAAACTCAAAAAAAAAAAAGAAGAGAACAATGAAAATCCAAACTTCATGCTCACCACAACACAATGCAACACAACACAACATGATGCAAGATGATTCTACACATTTTTCTTACAATTCCATTCTACATACCTACATACTCATGAATGCATTACCAAGATTCAACTTCAAAATAGAAGAAGTTAACTACATGGTAGGAACACCAACCTTGAATTCCTTTGCAAAATAGAAATGAAAGGTTGTATAAGATCTCCGTCTAAGCTTCCAAACCCTAAGAGTCTCTAAACTTAGAGAGTGGGTGAACACCCCAATAGTTTGTTCAAGACTATCTAAAAGGCTTTCCCCCTAACTATTTTGGAAAAAACACTAAGCCACTTCCTCTTACAAACTTGTCTCCCTCTAAGTTTTCTATTTCTAACTTAGTGGAAAAATTGAAAAGAGCTCATGTGACAACTCCATTTCCGAATTGATGGAAGAAGGTAATGACAAAGAGGCCCTCTAGGCTACCTAGGCATTAACACGGTCAAAATTAGGTCCCTAACATGCTACATTATCATATGGGTAGCTTATTTTCATGCAAAAGACACTTTGGGACCACCTAAAGACCCTTCAAGACCCTAGTCAAGTCCAAATTCGAATTTTCTTTGATAATGAACCATCCTACCCCTTGTCAAGTGGGTTTACTTAATCATTAACAAGGTAATTAGTTTTAGGGTAAAATGCCACCATGACCAAAACCTTAGATGACATGTCATTAACACAAAAAATCCACAAGTGTCAAGTGACACATAAAAGCACATTCCACATCATCATGACATGTCCCTAATGCATCTTTGAAAAATTCACACACAAGAAAGCTCACATTTATGAAATAAAATATATCACAACAAGGCTTTTGAATCATCCAAAGAATTGCCTTAGCTAAATCATGTTCACATAGGTTTGGACCTTGCTTCCCCCCAAAAATTTCCATGGTTCCACTTCTTGCACACTAAACCCAAGTATCAGTAGTCCAAGGAGGTCATATAACATACATATCATAAATGGATATAAATTCAAATGTTATGTAATCCATATTAACACAATTCAAATAAAATTCTTCTCCTAATCATTTCCAATAAATCATTTGAAATGTTAGAATATCAAAATCTTCATATCACATTAAATCATGATCATAATCAAATTAACCTTTCACATCACATCATAATCTAATTTCTATGTTGCCATGTGTAAAGTTGCATTCATATTTGTTCGATCATACCATTCACAATATTAGGTTCTTAGTACATATTATAAATGTAAAACACTACTGTAAATGTCAAAATCAATAGATAAAATAAACCACTATCCATCTAAGTCTTGAATAATGTCAAAATATCCAAATCCTGAATATCAAAATGCAACTAACATACCCCCACTTAAACATTACAGTTTCACATGACAAGCATTTCTAAAATTCAGCTTTTATAAAAGAAATTGAAAAAGGTTAGAATATGAATGAAATCATTAATTATATCATTTAGGTCTTAATGTGCAACCATAAGTGTGGATCATCAAAATACAGATGTTAAATAACATAACCTTATAGTTTCAAAAGTATATCAAAACATAAAATTAGAAATATCATAATATGAATATGTCATCCATGCTATGACAGATTGGGGGAGGCCTCACATCCTTCTACTTCTTTAACCTTTACTTCTAAATATGTATGTGTTTAATTTGCACATGCAATGCAATTATCAACAATGTTTTATAAAAAACAACAAACTAATCAAAGAAAATTAACCAAGTCATAATCTAAATCATGAATCCATGTCAGGTCTAGTGGACCCACATGGTCACCATCATGCTCTAGGAATGATAATAATAAAATATGCAAAAAAAAAAAGCACTTAGATAAAAACTGGGAACTCAACAAAACAATAAAATTGACAACACTGACCTAAAAACATACCTGACATGACTTGGAGCCTCTTGACCATGAAGGTCTCTCAGAAGAGACTATGATCTAACAACTCAAAGACTTACATGATGCAATCCCAACAAAACAAATGGGGCCCCATTTCCAAGAAAAAAAATGGGGCATGTGTTGTGAAACCACAATACACACCCTTTGGAATATTTTGAAGCATAAAAGAAGCATTACATGAAGAATAATCTATATAGGGTTTATTTTGTGAAACATATTATCAATTTTTTAATAAAATGTAATGGTTGGAAGCTTGTCACTTTCCTTTTTGAGGGAAAACACAAACATTTTTGGTATATTATATATATACACAAAGATGAAATGTAAAACAAATACACAGAATATAATGGAAATAAAACCTCTTGTTGATAATTTTGTAGCATGGTGTTTTCTTTTTTACTCTAGTTCTGTTACAATATATTGATTTATTTTTGGATTTTATTGTATCAATTTTTTTTTCTCATCAACATTTTAGATCATACTATGTGATATTTTATAGTAATTAGATGATGTATTTGATTATCACTTTCCAAAATTGTGTGAATCCTAATTTAATTTTCTAGTTAGAAAGTATTTTATTATGATTAAAAGTTAGGGTACATGGTACACATATGAGCTTGAATTGCATGTTTGAAGTGATAGGTTTTTGGGAAATGTTTCAAGCTTGTTGGTATTAGTATTGGATTGAATACTTTTTAATACATGTTAAATATTTGTTTGTTATTTGATATATATATATATCAATGGTTGAAGGTTTATTATAGGCTAAACATCTCAAATGAAACCTCAACCTTGTTTATGTCTCTGGAATGGTGATACATCTCCTTCCACCTTGTACCACTCATAATGGATGTTAAATAGTTGTCTTGCCATTGTTAATGAAATTTCCTCTTCTATTGGAAGAAACCTATGCTACATATTTTTATAGCACAAATCGACATTTATGAGAAGGATTTCTAAAGATTTAATCATTTAAAGCAATTGAAATAGAATGAAAGTGGTTAGGGTGGAGAAATTTCTAGACACATGAGCTTATTTATAGGTAATCAAGCTTCTTTCTTTTTCATTACTAATCTCATCTTTGGTAGTCACTAGTCTATTAGTGGTATTAGTCAATAGATTTTGGTATGGTTTAGTTAATTGGTTTGGTAGACATTTTTGTATTTTAAAGCTAATTAGTCTAGTTTAGTTCATTTATCATAAGTTAATTATTTTCTCATGTTTTTGTAAATTGAGAATCAAGATGGATAGTCCAATTTGTTTGACATGAAAATTGGAAGAGGTCCAAGAGGCCTTTTTAGGAAACATTGCTAATGAAAATCTCAAGTAAATTTGCAATTAGGTTGGGCCCTTCATCTTTAATTATGTGAAAATGGTGATTGACCACAACTTTCTAGAAAATGTTAACAAGTAGGGTGTTAACAGGGATATTTCATCTCATTTTTTGTCCTCTCTCCCTAACCTCAAAGGAAAAAGGGTCAACATTGTGATGTTGTTGAGGAAGACGTTTAAAGAAGACTACCTAGGAAATGATGTTGAGGTTGCCATTTTAGAATAATTTAGAATAAATGAGAGGGGTGGGGGGGGGGGGAGTGAATTAGTTATCCTCAGGTCTAGATGTACCAATTAAACTTTTAAACACTTCAAATATTTTAGATCTAATCATTAAGTAGCTCAGTCTCAATAGAAAATAATCAATACCTTAAACTTGTAGTTCTTTGTCTTAATAATAAAAAACTTGCAAAATGTAAAACATTAACAATAAAACATATCAAATAACATCCACACAAGTATGAAACCAAGATTTAATGTAGAAACCCAATTTGGGAAAAACTACTAGCAACATGTTAACAAATTTTAACTCTTCTGAAGTGAGCTTTGTTAGGAGCCAACCTTGTTAAAGGTTCTAATACACACTATTAGTTGTGACCCTATTAAATTATTTAATCACCCTTTTAGGAGAAACCTTGTTAGAGAACTTAAAAAAATTTCATTAGAATGTCACCTTGATTAAGGAAATTAACAAATAACTATTAGGTCAACCTTGATTAAAGGATGATGGGGGGAAAGATCAAGTTCCTTCTCCTCCTCCTACTAAATCTAGCGAAGAGAAAATGGACATTGAAAAAAAAAAGAAAAACTTTTAAAAAAATATAAAATATTAGGGTAGTGTCCTTGTTATGAAAGAGAAAATCTCAAGAAAGGAGAAGGAAGAGGAGTCTAAGGAGAAGCAGGATGATAAAATTGAAATCCATGTCAATAATTCTACTATTGATGCCATGATTAGAATTGAAGAAGATACCAATGATAAGACCCACCATGTGAAACTCTTCTTTCTTCATACTAGAAAACTTAAAGTGGAAGCCTCTCTACAAGTAGACTCATGGCTATACAATGAAATCATGGTGCTCAAGAAAAAAGTTGGAGTCATTCAAAAAGAGTTGTACCATGATGTGTTATGAGAGCCCAACTGGAGAAACTCATCAGAAACATACCTAATTAATTTAAGGATTATGAGCTGGAACTTTGTCAACTTATTACAAAAAGAAAGAAGAGAATGGAGCAGGTCACTTCTAGTTTGTGTCACTATGGCTAGCCTAGGCAAGAAAAGAAATGATGATATCATGTCCTCAAACAATTCTATGGTGAGGAGTCTAGGAGGTCATAGCAAGAGAATGAGACAAAGTATGAGAACAAAGATTGCTGATGCTCATGAGGTTCCTATTTCTAACACGATTGATATTATCTAGACTACTGTTGAAACTAGTGAGGAGGTGGAGAAGAGCATCAAGGAACTGGTGTAGGTGTTGGTTGTAGTTGTTGGCATGTTGGTTGTGGATCTGGGTGTTTTTTCTAGTTCCATTTTTATTTTTTCTAGTTTTCTATTTAAAACTTTTAGTTTCCAAGTCCTTGTAAAATCTGGGGGTATTTGGTAAAAACTTGCAGTTTCAAGTCCTTGTAAAACCTAGTTTTTTGTGTTTTTTCTTTACTCTAGGTTTTAGGTCCTTTTAAAACCTGGTTGGTTCTTAATTCTTGTCTTTTTCTTTTGTTAAAGGGTTTTAGATCCCTTCAAAACCTATTTATACCTTAATCTAAAACCTTGATTAAAGGATTTGAAATTGATACAATGGTTATAAAGTAAAAATAGGTTGATCTGAATAAATGCAACTCAATTTTTAAATATAGATCACAATATAGTTAATATGCTGATCCACTAGATGACCTCCATTATCATCTATGTCTTTGATCTACTTTGAAATCCTTTAAGTGATCTAGTTCATCTCTTCACAACTCTTATAAGCCTTCTACTTAAGTTTGCAAGTCAATAGAATCAACAAAAAACTATATCCCTTTGCTCCACCTTTAGATTAGCCATTATGTATCCTTAAATACGTAGCTTGATATTTTTCCACTTAAAAACCACCATAGATCTTAGGGTTTGGTCAGATTCATTGAATCCTTCCATAATTTCATTTTCTTCTTCCTCTTCTAGAAACTTCTCCAAACTTCTCTTTGAATCCATGCATGGAAACACTCAAAGATGGTTTCCCTTGAATTAAATGCTCTAGGTCATCCATCCTTATCTTCAACATGTTTTCCATACTCCAAAAATTTAACTCCATCATTTAAGAACTGATATTCCCTCAAAAATTAAAAAATGTTGTCACTCAGCCAACACTATATTTTGACACTCAATCATCACTGAATTACTTGATCAATACTAACTGTTCTATTCAACACATTTTCTGATACTTAGTCAATATTGATGCTCAATTGACACTATATTCTTTTCAGCTTATACTATCACTCAGTTAACACTAGCATCACTCAACCTAAACTTCTAGTTCCTTAATCTTCTGCACTAAAGCTCGATCAAGCCTAAGTCTTTGGTCTTCTATTGATCATCTCTTCTAGGTTTTAACACAACTATCTTGTCAACTTAGTGTTATGATTAAACAATAAATTATCTTTCCAAAGTCTAACTGATCAAGTTCCCATTATAATTTCACATAACTCAACCTTTCTAGTAGGATCTCTTTTTATCTCTTCTTCTCAAATCCTCTTCATCAATCATCTTGATATGGCACTTACTAAGGTAGAAACAATTTCATCAATAAGGTTTGACATCAATGACAAAATACAAATTGTTTCACTTGTAGTTTGCAACAATATCCCTCTTTGGCATTGATGGAAACACTGCAAGTTGCCATGCAATCCAAAATTCATTTGATTTTCTTCAAACAGATCCCTATGTGTTTAGTACCAAAACTTCATTAATATCCTTAGTTTTATTGTGATTCCCATCTTATTGTCCAATAATCTCCCTTTTTAGTTTTATTTTGGTTCTCATTCATGTAGCTCTAATATGAAACACATAGACTCCCTCTATCATATCAAATCATGAAATTAATCAATTCTCTCTTTGATATACAACCCTTGAACTTCTAAATTCCTTGATTGCTAACAACATCTTGTATTGATTTATCTTTTAAAAAATCACTTTACTTCTCTCTCTTTTCACAATTCATGGTAATTGTATTACATCTCCCTCTTTATGTCTTAACATATTCTCCCTCTGGATGGTAACTTTATAACATCTCCCTCTTTGACAAAAATGCCAAAGACATTTCATCTTTATCATACATTTTTAATTATAGATATCTTTATGTTAGTATTTTGAATTTGATTCACCATCTATCATCTAAGTTATGATTGATTCAACATCTTGTACGTAGCTCTTCACAACTTTAAGTCAGTCCTAAAGTGTGACATTCCACATCAACTTGTAAGATATCTTGATCAACACATTTGATGCAGAATACCATTTTAGCTTAAGTAGCCTTAGTTTGGGGAATCATCTCTAGTTTACCTCGTAGATACTCATGTGCATCCTTAGGTAAAGCCTTAGTGAAAATATCAGCTATTTTCTCCTTAGTATTCACATTTTCTTGTCTCACTTCTTTATCTTGAACCAACTCTCTCAAGTAATGATACTTGATAGCAATATGCTTGGTCTTAGTACACATCACAAGACTTTTGGATATATTTATAGTACTTGTACTATCATAGAATATAAAAATAGGTTCAGTGATCTCTTCCTTCATTCCTTTCAACAATTTCTTGATCCATACTATATTAGAACAATCAACTACATCGACTACATACTCATATTCTAGTATAGATTAGGAAATGTAGTTTTGCTTCTTTTTTGTCCATGAAACTAGTGTCTTTCCTAGAAAGAAAGCTCCATTTCTTGTACTATTTTTGTCATTGACATTTCTAGGATAATTTGCATCAATATACACTTTGAGCTCAAACTTTCCATTCTTCTTTTAATACAATCCATAATCCTTTATTCCTTCAAATATCTCAATATTCTTTCAACACTATCATATGATTCTTCTTAGGATTTGCATAAAATCTGGCAACAATCCCAACTGGTAATGTAATATCTAGTCTTCTATGAACAACTTATTGTAACTTTCCAATCATTGACCTATATAAGGTTAGATTCACATTAGTAGAATAACGATTCTTTGAAATTTATGCCAAGTAGCCATTGGTGTTCCAACTAGTCTCAATTCTTCCATATTAATTATTTCTAATATCTCCTTGATATTTTTTGATTCAATAATGTAGATACCTTTCTTCATTTGATATGCTTTCAAGCCAACCAAAAATTTGATCTCTCCAACATATAAATTTCAAACTCTTGTATCATTTTATCTTCAAATGACTTACACAATGTATCCTTTTCTCCAAATATGATATCATCAAAAAATATTTCAGCCAACAGTATCCCTTTACCACCTTTAGATTCAATATTTATGTATAGATTTCCATTATCATTAGTTCTTTCAAAACCAATCTTCACCAAATATGTATGCAATCTTTCATACCATGCTTTAGGGGCTTGTTTTAATCCATAAAAATCTTTGTGCAACTTACATGCCATAGCATTTTTTTTTTGTGTCAAAAAATCCATCAAGTTGTTCAATGTAGACTTCTTCTTCCATAATTCCATTAAAAAATGTAGACTTGACATCCATTTGGTATACATTGAATTCTTTGTAAGAAAATATACAAGAAAAATTCTTACTCCTAATCTTGCAATAAGGGAAATGTCTCCTGATAGTCTCATGAAGGGTGCTCCCCTTAATACCATAAACTCATAGTAGAAATAAAGAAACAATAACAAATGCAAGAATAAAATATGAACTTCTTATTTGCACCGCAAATGCAAAATTATAGAACTCATAAGTACAATATGCTAACCCACATGGGTGCCTTCATTATAATAATCTACAAGACTAAGATGTGAACTATCACCGAGAGCTACCCTAGACAATGTTTAGGCCTTTCTTAAATAGGCAATTTTATGCTTCCTAGAAAGGTTCTATACATTGAAACTTAATACCTTGGGCCAATAGACCCTAACAATATATATAGAGTCGACCAAATACATCTTTGACAACTATTTTAGATATTTTAGGTAGCCCAACTTTAAAAGGCCATCACTCACAAATCATTGCTCCAATTGACTATCATAACTACTTTTTAGAAATGCCAACTCATGATCTACATGCTTGAAACTATGCAATCACCCTTCTATCAAGTTTTCAGACATCACCTGGGAACTTTAAGGCCTCCAACAGTGCACCTAAAGATTTTTCAGCAAATTTTTCCACCAAAAATCTGCAATAACTTCTCTAATACTTATGCTTGAGCAATGAGATTTTTATGGTAGGCTTACAACTCTAAAATGAACATTCTTGTATAAAATGAGAATATTTTGAGGTCATATGACAAACTTACATTCCAATAGGTCATATGACAAACTTATGTTCCAATAAATAGTAACCACCCTATCTACTAGTCCTTATTAAAATAGAAAAGACTGAAAAGAAAATATTTTTGGGTGATACAAGATTGCTCTTACACCCAGGATGCTCCTACATCAAACACCTAGGATAATTTGAGAATTGACTCTATCACATCTTAGGTGTTCAAAGGAAAACCAAGATGGTCAACCTCCTCCTTTGCTAGCCATGATGAATCCTCAATTGGCCTCCCTGTCCATTTGACTAGATATTTCTCATAAGGTTTTTTCTTGGTGCTTTTGCCAATACAATTTTCCAGTATCTCTTCAATCTCCTTTGTAGCCAAACTAGCTATTGGAATACTCCACTGTGCTTCTACAATTTCATCTCCATCACCTCCTTCATAATACTCTGTCAAATCTAAAATTTTAAATATTAGCAAAATATTCAATTTAGTAGGCAACTCCACTTCATAAGCATTTCTAGAATCATACCTTTTTACTATCTTGCATGGTCCAAACTTCTTCATCTTTAGCTTATTATATGTACCCACTAGAAAACACTCCTTTCTCAAATGAACCATGACTTTATCTCCAATATGAAATTCCTTATAGCTCCTTTTTATATCTACCTTAGCCTTGTATTGTGTATTCATATTTATAATGTGCTTCCTCACCTCCTCATGGATGTTCTTCAAATGTTTAGCAAATGTTTTGGCTTTAGTGCTACTTATCTCTCCTTTTTTTGACTACCTCAATTCATAAGAATTTTTGGGACTACTACCATATACAATCTGGAATGGTGATTTACCATTACTCCTATTGACATAATTATTATATGCAAATTCTATCTGTGGTAAAATTATATCCCATCCTTTTGGTTTATCTCCAACCAAACATCTTAGCAAGTTTCTCAAACTACAATTCATAGCTTCTACTTTTCCATCAGTCTATGAATTATGTGATGAACTAAACTTCAAATATGTCTTCAACTTCTTCCATAATGTATGCTAGAAATACCCAACAAATTTGGTATCTCTATCTAAAATGATACTCTTTGGTAGACCATGTAGTCTCACTACTTTTCTAAAAACAATTTTGCTACATGAATAACACCACTAGTCTTCTTGCAAGGAATAAAATGTACCATCTTTGAAAACCTGTCAACCACCACAAAAATAGAATTATGTCCACGTTGTGTCCTTAGTAATCCAAAAACAAAATCTATGCTGACATCCTCCCATGGCTTTTCTAGTATAGGTAATGTCTGATACAACCTTGTATTCTACTTACTCCTTTTGCCATCTTCTTAGCAACCAAAGCTATTGTTTTATCTTTGCCAAAGTGTCTAGCCAATCCTCCACTATGCTTCTCCTTGATGGGATTCTCTCTCATTGAACTTCTAGGAATGCACAATTATATTCCTTTGAACAACATACTATCTTGGATCATGAAATCCAATCACTTTGTTCTATCAAGTATAACAGGTCTTGTACAAGCTTTCTATGCTTCACCAAAATCAGGATCATCTGGATAAAAAGTATTGAGTTCATTGAACCCAACCACCTCTATCCACATTTTTATCAGAAAAAGGTGTCTTCTACTAAGAGCATTTGTAACTCTATTAGACTTCCCACTCCTGTGTTTCAAAACAAATATATAATTCTACAAAAGCTCAACCACTTCAAATGCCTTTGGTTCAATTTTTTTTTACTATTCAAATATTGCAAAGCTTGATGATTAGTATACAAAACAAACTCCTTGGGAAGAAGATAGTATCTCCACTTCTTCAATGCTTGAAATATAGCATAAAATTCTTGATCATAAACATAATATTTTCTTTTTGCATCATTCAACTTCTCACTAAAATAAGCAACAGCTCTACCTTCTTGGCTCATAACAGCTCCTATTGTAGTACCACTAGCATCACAATATACTTGAAACACCTTGTTAAAATCAAGAAGTTTTAAAATAGGCTACTTAGTAACTTTCTTTTTGAATAGATTAAAACTCTTATCTACTCCTACAATCCCTTTAAACTCTTTCCTATCCCCTCTCATTATTTCGGTCAAGGGTCCACAAATACTACTAAAACCTCTTATGAACTTTCTATAAAAACTAGCTAGTCCATGTAAAAATCTTACCTTTGTCACACTCCTTAGAGTATGTCATTCAAGGATAGCCTTCACTTTCTCTGGGTCCATTTTCAAACCTTCTTCTAAAACTACAAATCCCAAGTACACCAAATCCTTTGCAAAACTACACTTCTTTAGGTTTATCAAAAACTTTTCTTCCCTCAACTTATCAAACACCTTGAAAATATGAATAAAATGCTCCTCTAATGTCTTACTAAAGATCAATATTTCATCTAGGTAAACAATGACAAACTTACCCAAAAACTCCTTCAGTACCTCATTCATGAGCCTCATGAAAATGCTTAGTGCATTGGTTAGCCCAAAAGGCATGACTAACCATTCATATAGTCCTTCTTTTGTCTTAAAAGTAGTCTTCTACTCATCACCTTCTCTAATATGAATCTGATGGTACCCACTCTTCAGATCTATCTTTGTGAAATAATCAGCTCCACTCAAATAGTCTATAATATCATCCATCCTTGGAAATGGAAACTTGTACTTTATTGCAATCTTTTTGATAACACAAGAATCTATGCATATCCTCCATTCTCCATTCTTATTTGGTGCTAATATGAGTAGTATAGCACATGGACTCAGACTCTCTTGAATCAACCCCTTTTGCAATAACTCATGAACTTGTCCATTCAACTCTTCACTTTTTGCTGGTTTCATTCTGTGCATTTCTTTGTTTGGAAAACTATCTCCTAAAACCAAATCCATTTGGTGCCTAATATTTCTCATTGGGGGAAATCCATTAGGTACATTATCTGATACAATATCAAAAAATTATCCCAACATATTTATAAATTTTGTAGGTACCTCCTCTACTTCTTCTTTACTATCTTTTGGAATTATAGCAAAAAACATATGCTCATGCTTCATACCTTTGAGAAACTCTTTTCCATTGATAAAAAATATTTTGTTAGCACTACATACCTTTTCTTCATTATCCTTCAATGATTTCAACTTATGTTTCACTCCATCCTTGGTCAAAGTGTAGGTATTTTCTTGCCCATTGTGTACAACATGCTTGTCAAACTACCATGGCCTACCCAAAAACATATGACATATGTCCATAGGTATGATATCACATAATACCTCATCCTGGTAGCTTCCAATCTTGAATTTCACTAAGCTTTCTCATTGACCATGACCTTGTTGTCATCCTACACTCAAGCAATATGGTATGGATGTGGGTGTTTATATCTCTTTAACTTCAACTTGGTGACCATCATTTTTGACACTAGATTTTTAGTACTTCCACCATTAATGATCACATCACAACACTTATCTTCACATTTGCACCTTGTGCAAAATAAACTCCTTCTTTGATCAGGTTCATTCTCACCACTCGACAAGACTCTTCTCTTAACTAAGACTTCTCCTCTTTCAACATCTTTAGAATGTGATGATCTAACATCTTCATCAAAATGTGCAACTCTACCCTGGCCTCTATTCTTCAATTTGTCCATCCTTGGCACTGGGTACATTCAAAGGCTCTATGTCCTTCTTCTCTGTAGTGAAAACATTTCCTATGAAAGCCTCCTCTTCTAGATCCTTGTCCTCTACCTATTCCTCTTTGATCTCTATTGTTCTAATCATGGAAATGATTGAAATTATTTCCCCTTTGGTTCTGATTTTTACTTTGAGTGTCATCCTTATTCTCTTGATCATCATTATAGCCTTGATAAGATTGTCTGCCAGATCTTCCATCACAACCTTTTCTACTATTCTTGTTGTCAAACTTCTACTCAATTTCTCCTCAAAGTTTAGGGAAAACTAGTATGCCTCATCAATAGTATTCATTCAAAGTAGGCTCAAATCATCCTTAGTGCTTGGCCTAACCCATAAAGATAATGGGTGACTTTCTCCTTATCAGCTTCTACATGGCTAGTTCCAATGAGAACTTTATAGAAGTCTTCGGTATACTCTTGAATAGATTTTCTCACTTATTGGACCCTTGCATTTTTTTAATAGATGAAGCTCATAATCCATGAGAATCAATTGTTGATTTATTTTAGCTATCATCCATTCCCATCTAGTGATTTTGTCCTTTTCCTTTCTATTTTTCTCCAATTGAACCTCTTTCCACCAAATCTTTGCATATCCTTTCAATTTTTCCTTTGTAAACTTGACCCTATCAAGATCCTCAATATCTTCATACTCGAAGTACTCCTCCAATTCATTGATCCAATCAATCAACCCCTCTAGATTAAGATTTCTTGAGAATGTGGGAACTTTAAACTTAGGTCTTTTTCCAATCTTGGAGATGGGCCTAAAAAACCTTTCTTGCTCTGGGTTTAGAATTGTCTCTTCTTTGGCATTTTCTTCTAGTTTTTCCTCATCCTCACTTTCATCTCTTATAAGAAGATTTATTACTCTACACATTTGTTCTTCCAATGCTTACATTTTTCTTTGGAGGGCTTAGAAACCCTTAAGATGTAACACCTACAACTCTTCCACCACACTCTCTTTGTAGAGGCATTTTTGTACTTCTACTAAAACCCTAGTGCAAACTACCTCACAATCGATGATTTATCTACACACTCATCCCAAACCATAGTCCTAGTGTGAACTACCTCATAGTTGGCAATCTATCCACACACTCAAGAACTCTAGCTCTGATACCTCTTGATGAAGGGTTCTCCCCTTAAAATCATAAAATTATAATAGAAACAAAGAAACAAAAACAAATGCGAGAATAAAATATGGACTTCTTATTTTTGCCACAAATGCAAAATTATAGAATTCATAAGTACAATATGCTAACCCACATGAGCACCTTCATTATAGTAATCTACAAGACTAAACTGTGAACTATCACCCAAAGCTGCCCTAGACAATATTCAGGCCTTTCTTAAATAGGCAATTTTATGTTGCCCATGAAGGTTCTAGACATTGAAACATAATACCTAGGCCCGACAGACCCTAACAATACATATAGAATTGGCCAAATACATCTTTGACAATTATTTTAGATATTTTGGTTAGCCCAACATTGAAAGGCCATAACTCATTAACCATTGCTCCAATTGGCTATTATAACCACTTTTTAGAAATGCTAGCTTCTAATCTATAGGCTTAAAACTATACAAGCACCCTTATGTCAAGTTTTTCGACCTCATCTGGGCACTCTAAAGGCCTCCAATAGTGAGCATGAAGATTTTTCTGTAAATTTTCCCACCAAAAATATGCAATAAATGCTTTGATACTTATGCTTGAGTAATGCAATTTTTATGGTAGGATTAAAACTCTAAAATGAACCTTCTGATAGAAAATGAGAACATTTCAAGCTCATATGACAGACTTACTAAAAATAGAAAATTTCCATAAATAGTAACCACCCTATCTACTAGTCCTTATTAAAATAGAAAAGATTGAAAAAAAAATATTTTTGGGTGATGTAAGATTGCTCTTACACCTAGGATGCTCCTACATCATAGTCAATACCTTGTTCTTGTGAATATCCCTTACAAACTAACCTTTCCTTATTTCTAGTGAGTTCACCTTTCTCATTCAACTTATTTTTGAATACCCACTTTGTTCCAATAACATTCCTATCTTTTGGTCTAGGTACTAGTGACTAGGTTTTTTTCTTCTCTATCTTCTCAATCTCTTCATTCATTTCTTGGATCTTGTTTTCATTATCCAAGGCACATTTCATTGATTTAGGCTCATATTCACATAGTAAACATGTGTCACTTCTCAGTCTTTTCCTTGTCATAACTCCAGAGTCTTTATCTCCAATGATTTGATAAGGTGCATGATGTCTCCTTACATACTTTACTAAAGTAGGCTCTTTTATTCTTTCTTCTACTTCAAGTTCATTTTGCATATTTGCTTTAGGTAGCACTTCATGTATTTTTGCTTGTTCTTCTTGTTATTTAACAACCCCTTGTTATTGCTCGATAGGTTATGCCTATCACTCAACATTCTCTTTTGATGCTCGACATGCTCTTCCTAATGCTCAAAACTAACTGCCTAATGCTCTAAATGCTATTGTTGTAACTCAACATGTACTAGTTGTTGTTTCTCGACAAATTTTTTCTAAGGTGCATGTAAGGTGATGGGATCACCTTCATCAATGTATATAAAGCTTCTATAATCTTCAAGTTCCTTTTTACATTCAACTTCATTCTTTTTTGCATATTCATCAACTTTCACATTTTCACTTTTCACAACTTTGTTAGTGTTAAAGTTCAAACACTTATATGCTTTTCTCTTAATGAAATAACCTAAGAATATGCCTTCATCACTTTTAGCATCAAATTTTCCATTTCTATTATCTTTCAATATGTAATATTTTCTCCCAAAAAGTTTGAAATAATTCACATTAGGTGCATGCCCATACCATTAAACAAAAGGTGTAAGGATATTACCTTTCTTGACTTGTATTTTATTCAAGGTATAGACATTTGTACTTACAACTTCTCTCTAGTATTTAGGTACAATTTTTTTCTCCATCACCGATGTACTAGCACAATCCATGATTTATTTTTTCTCCTTTTAGCTATACCATTTCATGGAGGGGTCCTATGATTCCTCTATCATTGCAGAATGTGTTGAATTTCCTAGATATGAATTCACCACCTCTATAAGATCTTAGACACTTCAAGATTTTACCTATTTCTTTTTCAACTCTAGCCAAAAACCACTTAAACATTTGAAATGCATCAGATTGTTGTTTAAGAAACATCACAGCCATCATTCTAGAGTAGGCATCAACAAATAGAATAAAGTATTTATCACCATAGTATCTTTATACACCAATAGGTGCACACATGTTAGTATGAACCAATTCTAAAATAACATTAGAAGTATAGGTTTTTCTCTTGAAACTAGACTTTGTCATTTTTCCCAACTCACATTGTTTACACATCACATTATCAGGTTTCTTCAATTTTGGTAACCCTCTTACTTTATTCAACTTACTAATGCTTACCAAATTATTAAACTTCACATGATATAACATCTTATACCATAACCATATATCTTCACATTATGCAAACAAACAAGTATCATCAGATAGGTTTAGAAAGAAATAATTACCTCTTGTCTAGTCTTTACTTCCAATCAATTCTCCTGAACCATTACAGATCTTGGCTTTCTTGTTCTCAAATTCAATTTTGTGCCCTAAACTATTCGATTGTGCCACACTCGATAAATTGTAGTTAAGTCCTCAACCTAATAAGAATTATCTGATCTTATCAATCAATTTTATTTATCCTTTTCCTTTCACAAGACATGATGCGTCATTGCCAAACTTAACACTACCACTTTATAATATTCTAAGTTTTCAAACATACTCTTATCACTTGTCATGTGATGTGAGAAACCACTATCAATTATCCATCTATCATGTTTACTCACATATGAAATGAGTGCAGTTTTCTCAGCTTCATTAGAATCATCTTTTATAGAAACATAAACAACTTCTTCATTATTACTATCTATTAGAATTCTTTAGAATAATCGAGAGGGGGGGGGTGAATCAGTTATTCAAGGTCCAAATGCCCTATTAATACCTTTTTACTACTTTTAATGAATCCATACACTTTTCATCCATCAAAACTTAAATCAATCATATAAGAAAGTTACAGTAAATCAATATGCAAAGATAAAACATGCAAGATCAACACATGACACAATGATTTACGTGGAAACACAATTTGGAAAAAACCACTAGTACCATGCTACTTGATTCTCACTCTTCTGAAGTGATGCCCTATTAAAGGCCTGCCCTGTTAAAGGCTTACAACACACTGTTAAATGTGACCCTGTTAGAGGATTTCACCAAACTATTAGAAATGGGCCTGGTTAAAGGTCTTTAGAACATTCGCTTGGAATGTCACCCTGTTAAAGGATTTATCTTATGGCTATTAAACCAACCTAAGTCCATAGGATTTAAACTTACTGTTACAATTTGCTAGAAAGTAACGATAATGGTCTTTTGATCTGATATAACTTACAACATACTTTACAAATTTCAGATCACACTTTCAGTTCAATCCTTATGCTTGGCTTCAATCACTTCAGCTCTGATTGCTTGTCTTCCTCTCAAGCTTTGTCTCCTTGAGTCTTCTTACTCATTCTGCCAATGCAATCATCCTTGTGGTCATCTAAACAGAATTCTTGTGCTTTCTTCTCCTTAGCACCTTCTTCAGTACTTCATGCTTTTATGCTTGACCACCTCTCTCTCTCTTTTCATTAACTTATGCCTTCTTAAATAGAAATCTGATTTGCCTTTGTCACTTAATTCTCCCTCTCCAATTTTAGGGTTTCAAAATGGATTAGGTAGGATACAATGTATCTACCCCATATCTTGTTCTCTTCTAGAAACTTCACCAGTTGTATCCTTAAAAATGTTCTACATGGTGTTCTATGCCACCAGCTCATCATTCTTATCTTCCTTTTAATTTACAAATTTCTAAATAACAACCTTGTCAGCTTAGATCTGGCAAATCTTTGATTTCCTAAATAATGCAGCAACTTGGCATTATTGAGTTACTGGTGCTTGACACCTCTGTGTTACTCAGCACCTATACCTGCTTGGTACTTGGTTTTGCTTAGCACTTATACTTGCTTGGCACCTAGTTCTGCTCGGCACTTGGTTCTGCTCGACACTTATACCTAATCGGCACTTGGTTTTGCTCGGCACTTATACCTGCTCGGCACTTGATGAACTCTATGTCACTCGACATTTGAACGTGCTCGGCATCTGAAGTTTATTCAACATTAACTAAGAATTTTCTTGTCTCTTACTAGCTTGCTCGACTCCTTCTCTCTAATGAACTTAGTTGAGCTTTACAAAAGACTTAGTTAAAACCTTGAATCTTTGATATGTTTCAGTGTGCCCATTCTTTGTATCTTATAGTATGTCATCAAATACACTTTTTCATCAATGGCTTAGTTGATCCTTGTACTTCATTACAACATCATAACTTCAACCTTTCTCTAGGTGTTCTAGTTACTTCTTATTGATTGCCTCCTCCTTGAAAATCAACTAATTGATAGTATTTGGATCACTAAAGCAATTGTCATTCCTGCAAGTAGAAAGTTTGACATCAATGACAAAAAAATGATTGAGGACATTCTTTACCAGTTCTATATATTATTCCAACAACTTTTCTTATGATCATTTCAATCATTTCCAACAATCTCCCTCTTTGGCATTGATGGAAAACCAAACTGATCAATTAATCAACTTAGTTACCACCAAGATTGTATACGTTGTCTTGCTTCATTTTTACTACTGATCTCATATATCTCCCTCTTTCATATATATATCTCCCTCTTTCTTTGTATTGATCAACTTTTTGTATACTTCTCCCTCTTTGACATAAATGCCAAAGATGTAGCATCTTTATCATGCAAAATATAAGCTTTGGCTTCTTGTTGATTTTCTCCCTCTGTCACCATGCTTGTGACTGATTTGGAGTTTGTGCTCCTGCTGTCATCCTCTGCATCAACTTGTTAATATTTCAATGATTTATTCCTGTTGATGTAGGGCAGCTTCCTTGTTGCCTTAAACTACTTGAGTTAGGGGTATTACCCCCAACTTGCCTCTTAGATATTCATAGGCATCCTTGGGCAATGGTTTGGTGAAGATATCTGCAGTTTGTTCCTTTATGTGAATGTATTCCAACTTTACTTGTTTGTCTTCTACCAATTCTCTGACATAATGATACTTGATTGCAATATGCTTGATTTTTGCATGCATCACTGGATTTTTGGATATGTTTATAGCACTTGTATTATCACAATACAATATCACAGGTTTTGTTACTTCTTCTTTCATTCAATTCAATAGATGTGTGAGCCATACAATGTTTGTGCAATTGACTACAGCTGCCACATATTCTAACTCTGTAGTGGACTGGGATGTACATGTTTGTTTCTTGCTAGTCTAGGTGACTAGCCTTTTGCCTAGAAATAATGCACCTCCACTTGTGCTTTTTCTATCATCAATGTTTCCTCCCTAGTTTGCATCTGTATATGCATTGAGCTCAAATTTTTCATTCTTTTTGTAGTATAGTCCAAAGTTATTAGTTCCTTTAAGATATCTCATTATTATTTTTATTGCTATGAGATGATTTTCCTTAGGATTAGCAGAGAACCTAGCCACTATTCCAACTGCTAATGCTATGTCTGGTCTACTATGCACAACATATTGTAGTTTTCCAATCATGGATCTATACATTGTTTGATTGACTTCAGCTGACTCATCATTTTTGGACAGCTTATTTCCTGTTGCCATTGGTGTGCTGACTGATTTGGATTCCTCCAATCCAAACATTTTAAGAATTTCTTTGATGTATTTTGATTGTGTAACAAATATTCTATTTTTGAGTTGATGTACTTGCACCCCAACAAAAAATTTGATTTCTCCAAACAAAGACATCTCAAATTCATGTTTCGAGTACTTCCTTACCACCAAACACTATGTCATCCACAAAGATTTCAGATACAATAATGTCTTTACCTTCTTCTACTTTGATGTACATGTTGCTATTATCATTAATTCTTTCAAATCCAATTTGCACTAGATATTTGTGAAGTCTCTCATACCATGCTCTAGGTGCTTGTTTCAAACCATAGAGTGCTTTATGTAGCTTACACACCATATCCCTATTGTTTTCATCAACAAATCATTCTGGTTGTTCAATGTAGACTTCTTCTTCTACTATACCATTTAAGAAGGCAAATTTTACATCCATCTGATAGACTTTAAAATCTTTGTAGGCAACATATGCAAGAAAAGTTCTTACTCCTTCCATTCTAGCAACAAGAGCAAATGTTTCCCCATAGTCTATTCCTTCTTCTTGAGCATAACCCTTACATACTAGTCTAGCTTTGTTTTTGGTAATCTCACCATTTTCATCTAGTTTGTTTCTGAATACCCATTTGGTGCGAATCACATTCTTGTTAGTTGGTCTGGGAACCAAACTCCAGGTTTTGTTTTTTCTTATTTGATCAATTTCTTCTTCCATAGCTTTATACCAGTCATCATCTTGTAATGCACCATATACTGTCTTGGTTCAGATTTGCTGATCAGACATGATTCACATCTTAGTCTATTCCTTGTCATTGGTCTTGCATCTATGTCACCAATTATCTATTCAGCAGGGTTATGTCTTTTTACATATTTGGATAACCTTGGCTCTGTCCTTGTTTCCATGTTTGATCTTTCAGATTCAGGCTCACTATGCACTTTGTTGTTAGGTTGTTCTTCATTATGTGCACTGTCTTCAGAATCAGATTGTCCATTTCCTTCATTCTACAACTCGGCATTCACTGGTTGAGACTTGGCTAAGACTGAAGTTTGTTGTTGAGTTTTAATTTGATTGACATCATCCTTATCAACAGTCATTCCTTCATAAGAATACACAAAGGTTCTGTACTCTTCCATTTTCTTTGGTACTTCATCTTGAACTTTTATATGCTCATCAAAATTTACATTTGCACTTTCCACAATTTTGTTAGTGTTAATATTCAAACACTTATATGCCTTATTTCTAGTGGAGTAACCAAGAAATATACCTTCATCACTTTTTGCATCAAATTTTCCATTTCTAGCATCTTTAAGGATAAAGAATTTACAACCAAACACTTTGAAATATTTTACATTGGGTGAGTAACCATACCATAGTTCAAAAGGTGTTGTATTTATACCTTTCTTGACTTGTACTCAGTTCAGTGTATGAATAGCTACACTTACCGCTTCTCTCCAGTATTTTAGAGCAACAATCTTCTCCATCATTAATGTTCTAGCACAGTCAATCATAGATCTATTTCTTCTCTCAGCAATTCCATTATGTGGAGGAGTTCTAGGAGTTGACATTTGTCTTTTAATTCCTTTATCATTACAGAATATCTCAAGTTCATTTGATGTAAATTCACCACCTCTATCTGATCTTAGGCATTTCAAGCTTTTTCTAGTTTCCTTTTCAACTCTAGCCACATACCACTTAAACATTTGAAAAGCATCAGATTTTTATTTTAAGAACATAACAGTCATCATTTTGGAATAGTCACCAACAAATAACATTATGTATTTATCTCATCTATAGCTTTGTATTTCCATTGGACCACATAAGTCAGTGTGAACTAACTCAAGTATCTCTTTAGATGTATAGTTTTTGCTTTTGAAACTTGACTTTGTCATCTTTCCTAGCTGAAATTGTTTGCACATGATATTATCAGGCTTCTTCAATTTTGGTAAACCTCTGACTTTCTTCATTTTACTGATGTTGACTAGATTGTCAAAGTTGACATGACATAATCTTCTATGCCATAACCATTCATCATCAAATTTTATAAATAGACAAGAAACATCATCCATATCAAGGTAAAAAAAATTACTCTTTGTTTGATCTCCTTTTTCTATCAGTTTACCATCAGTATCATAGATTTTTGCAGTTTTGTTTCCAAATTCCACTTTGCAACCTATATTGCCTAACTGTGAGACACTCAGTAGATTATAGTTTAATCCTTCAACATAGTATGCATTGTCACATGAAATTTGTTCTATGAGCTTAATGGAACCTTTTCCTTTGATTTGACATGGAGCATCATTACCAAATCTAACACTATTTCCATCATACTGAGTAAAGTTAACAAACTTACTTTTGTCTCCTATCATGTGATGTGAGCATCCACTGTCTATGATCCATCTGTCATTCTTGTTTATACATGTCACCAGTGTTGTGGGGTCTTCGTCATCAGGTTGGTCCTTCATGGCTACATAAACAACTTCATCATCATTGTCATCAAAATTTTCTTCAACAATATAACACTTCTTACCTTTTTCTTTGCAATCTCTCTTGTCATCATCTCCTTTGTACTTGTATTTGTTGCCTTCCATGGAATCCTTTTTCTGTGGACACCTTGCAGTAATATGACCTACTTCATTGCAATTGAAACAAATGATAGGCATCTTACCTTTGAATTTTCCTTTGCCCCTGTGAAATCTTCTAGTGAGCAATGCTTCCGATTGTTCCACATCTTCCTCATCAGTGCTACTGTCATTGGATACATACTTCATTTTTCTTCCTTTCTTTGATTTCACCTGTTCAGCATCTTTCAGTGATAACTTGGCCTTAAAAGTAGATTCAATATTTTCAGGTCTGTATTTGTCAAAGTTAGATAACTCAAATGCAGTGAGTCTACCTATTATACCTTCAAAACTTAGATTGTTTCCTGGTATACATCTTAGCTCTTGTATTGCTGATACTCTAATAGCATAGATAGGGAGAAAAGTTCTTAAGAACTTACTATTAACATTATCCTCATCCAGTTGACCACTCAAGCATCTTATTGCACTTACCACTTCCTTTATCCTTGCACCATACTGAGCAACATTCTCATTTTCTTCCATTTTCATGTCATTAAACTTTCCTCTGAGACTTTCTCTTTTTGCTCTTTGTACATTCTGATCTCCTCCATAGATTTCTGATAGGCTCTCCACATTTTGAATGCAGTGTCACATCTTTTGATATCATCAAATTCAACATAGCTGAGTGCAAAGGCAATTTTCAGCATTGTCTAATTGTGTTCTTGCTTGTTTTTCATGTCTTCTGTAGTAGGAGCACCTGTTGGATCTACATGTTCAGTGACAATTGAATTTTGGGCATAATCTCCTATGGATCCAAGTATCTTCATCAAAATTTTCCATGCAACAAAGTTGTCTTTGTTGAGCTTGGGAACTTCTCTCTTTGGCATTTTGATCTTTTCTGCTTGTAGTCCCTTTAAACTGAATCAACAGTTTGGCTTTGATACCAATTGTTAGAATTCTTTAGAATAACTAAGAGGTGAGGTGAATCAGTTATTCAAGGTCCAAATGCCCTATTAATACCTTTTTACTACTTTTAATGAATCCTTACACTTTTCATCCATCAAAACTTAAATCAATCATATAAGCAAGTTACAGTAAATCAATATGCAAAGATAAAACATGCAAGATCAACACATGACACAATGATTTATGTGGAAACCCAATTTGGGAAAAACCACCAGTAACATGTTACTTGATTCTCACTCTTCTAAAGTGATGCCATGTTAAAGGCCTACCTTGTTAAAGGCTTACAACACATTGTTAAATGTGACCCTATTAGAGGATTTCACCAAACTATTAGGAATGGGCCTGGTTAAAGGTCTTTAGAAAATTCGCTTGGAATGTCACCCTGTTAAAGGATTTATCTTATGGCTATTAAACCAACCTAAGTCCATAGGATTTAAACTTACTGTTACCATTTTCTAGAAAGTAACGTAATGGTCTTTTGATTTGATATACCTTACAACATACTGTGCAAATTTTAGATCACACTTTCAGTTCAATCCTTATGCTTGGCTTCAATCACTTCAGCTTTGATTTCTTGTCTTCCTCTCAAGCTTCATCTCCTTGAGTCTTCTTACTCATTCTACTAATGCAATCATCCTTGTGGTCATCTAAACATAATTCTTGTGCTTTCTTCTCCTTAGCACCTTCTTCAGTACTTCATGCTTTTATGCTTGACCACCTCTCTCTCTCTTTTCATTAATTTATGTCTTCTTAAATAGAAATTTGATTTGCCTTTGCCGCTCAATTCTCCCTCTCCAATTTTAGGGTTTCAAAATGGATTAGGTAGGATAAACTGTATCTACCCCATATCTTTTTCTCTTCTAGAAACTTCACCAGTTGTATCCTTAAAAATGTTCTACATGGTGTTCTATGCCACCAGCTCATCATTCTTATCTTCCTTTTAATTTACAAATTTCTAGATAACAACCTTGTCGGCTTAGATCTGGAAAATCTTCGATTTCCTAAATAATGTAGCAACTCAGTATTATTGAGTTACTGGTGCTCGGCACCTCTGTGTTACTTAGCACCTATACCTACTCAATACTTGGTTCTGCTCGACACTTATACCTGCTCGGCACTTGGTTCTGCTCGGCACTTATACCTGCTCGACACTTGGTTCTACTCGACACTTATACCTGCTCAACATTTGATGAACTCTATGTCACTTGGCATCCGTACTTGCTCGGCATTTGAAGTTTACTCAGCATTAACTAGGAATTTGCTTGGCTCTTACTAGCTTGCTCGGCTCCTTCTCTCTAATGAACTTAGTTGAGCTTTACAAAAGACTTAGCTAAAACATTGAATCTTTGATATGTTTCAGTGTGCCCTAGTATGTCATCAAATACACTTTTTCATCAATGGCTTAGCTGATCCTTGTACTTCATTACAACATCATAACTTCAACCTTTCTCTAGGTGTTCTAGTGACTTCTTATTGATTGCCTCCTCCTTGACAATCAACTAATTGATATTATTTGGATCACTAAAGCAATTGTCATTCTTGCAAGTAGCAAGTTTGACATCAATGACAAAAAAATGATTGAGGACATTCTTTACCAATTCCATATATTATTCCAACAACTTTTCTTATGATCATTTCAATCATTTCCAACACTATCATAATCACTATCACTCTCTTTGTTAGAAATGAAACAATACTTCTTATCTTTATCTTTTTAGTCCTTGTATCTTTGTTTTCTTTTCCATCTCTTCTTCCTTTGAACTTGCTAACTTTCCTTTCATCCTTGTCATCCTTTTTAGGACATATTGCAACAATATGACCAACTTTATTGCATGAAGAACATATTACAGGGAGTTTACCTTTGTATTTTTCTTTGCCTCTAGGAAGTTTCCTAGCCATTAATTCTTCAAGATTATCAAGATCATCATCAGAAGATTCACTTTCACTAACTTCATACTTTCCTTTATTTTTCTTGTGCAAAAACCAATTGTGACTTGAAAGCAATTTCAATAGTAGGTGCATTAAAAATTCTACCAACTAGACTATCCAAGGTTAGGTCATTAGTAGGTATACATCTTAGCTCTAGAATTGCAAAAACTCTAATAGCATAAATAGGAAGTAAGATTCTTAGTACCTTTCTGATCACAATCTCATCACTGATATCTCCTTGAGATCCTCTAATAGAATTGACAACTTCTTTGATTCCTCCAACATATTGAACAATGATCTCACCTTCTACCATCTTCATATTGTCAAAATTTTCTCTCAAGCTTTTGGATTTGGGTCTTAGTACATTTTTATCCCCTCCATAGATCTTTTCCAACTTATCCCACATTTTCTTTCCAATTATGCAATCTTTTATATCATCAAACTCTAAGTACCTTAGGGAAAATGCAATCTCCAACATTGCATGATGGTGTTCTTGTTTCTCCTTTATCTACTTAGTTGTCATAGGTGCATGTACAACTACATATTCATTCTACAAGTAGAATACTATCGAATCTCCAATTCTACCAATGTATAACTTCATCCAAATTTTACACTCAAGAAATTTCTCCTTGTTAAACTTGGGTATCTACTTTTTGCACATCTTGATCTTTATCTTTAAGTCCCTTCAAATTTTTCTCTACAAGCACCAAATACTTTGATACTAAATGTTTGAATTATTTCCAAAAAATATCAATGGAAATTTTGCAATTCCATTTAATTTTTTTTTAAAATTATTATGCTAACTTCTTTATAAATTTGACTCTTTTGAAATTTTCATGTAAATTTATATGAAATATATTTTAATATTTAACATTGAATTAAAATTAAAAGAATGAGGTTTAACATTTAACATGTAATTGATATTTAATTTAACAAAAAAATCATTGAATTCACAATGTAATAAGTTTATTATAATATTAGTGAGACCTAACAATGTTTAGATCACCATGGATTAACACAACTAGTTTAATTTCAGACTAGATGGGAAATACATAATCTAAATTCCCAAAGCATTTTGAGAATGTTTATGTCACCCATCAGTAACTGCTACTGGTGATTACTTGTAAGAAACTAAAATGATCACCATTCATTCAACTTAGATCATGACTCAAGATCAATTTGGGTAGATTTGGGGAATGCTCAACCAATTTTGTAAATATCACCTAGAAAGAAGATATGTGTCAATTGTAATATCTAGTATTTACTATTGCAATTGGCTTTACTAAAAATTAATGGATTATTAGTACTTTCCTTTTACACAATACTATTGCATTCATTTTATGTTTTTATTGCATTTGAGTAATAAGAATTATTCTATTATAGAAATATTATATTAATTTTTTTTTAAATAACCTATAACTAAGAAGATTTTATTGTAATCTAATTCTTTTAAAATTGAATGCTTACATTTTTTAAGGATTAATAATTGTTTTTATTAATCAATTTAAGATATTATAATTAAATATCTTAAAATTTTAAAAAGAAATTATATATAATATATCAAATATCTATAATATTATTTATCTTATGATTAATATCAACTATGCCTTTATTAACTACAACAACCAATGTTTGTATATATAACTAATTATTAATAACTTAATTTCCAACACCTAATCAATCAATCAATCAGATTAGATTTAAAATTTCATATTGATTATAATTCATTAAAATATAATATAATTATTATTATAATTATTATTATGAAGGGAAGTTTCCAAGTAGTACTAAGCAATTACATGGGACATGACGCTTGTTAATATTCATAATAAATTTGATCCCTTTATTATGATTTTTTTTTAATTTTATACTTATTCATAACTTAATACTTATTCTAATATTAAATTTAAATTTACTATGACTACTATTAGATCATAATAAATCAACAAAAAATGGTGTATTCTGAGAAGCTAGGGAAAATAAACACAAATTTTGCAAAACCTTTTTGGAAATATCATGTGTCCAGTCATTAGTCTAACATGGCATCTACATCATTTAAAGTGTACCAAAAAGGGAATATTTTGACCATTGGATCATCAAAGATTAATGACTTGAGATGTATTTCGAGCTGATTTCGACAAGACTCAACTTTTTCCCCAAATGTCGCTAGAAAGAAGACACATGGCATACATGTATCAAGTGTGACTGATCACTATTCATTATGACATGGTGTAGTGATACAACATCTATCTCATTTACTATCTATGATAGAGCTGATCAATACAATGATCACTAATGGATCCATAAAGATCATCAACTCAAGATGTATTTCGAGTCAATTTTGGCAACAATCAATTTTTTTCCAATTTTTCTAAGAAAATAAGTCTTCAGAAAGAAGTGTTTGAATCTTCAAAAAGTAAAAATAATTATAAAATTTAATGCCAAATTATACCTTGCACATTTCACTATAATATTAGTTGTATGATGTACAAGTTGTAAAAGTAATAAAAACTAATATCAAACAATGTCTCATGCTTCTACAATTTGTAAAATTTGTCATTTGTGTAGATTGATGACCATAAGGTTTTGTTTTCATTGTTCAATATTGGATATGTGTTTTTTTTTTACTAATACTTTTAAAATTATTGGAGCATCAAAAAGGGGTTACGATTTGCAAGTTGTAACACAGTCTCAGTCTTCTAAGACAACTCACAGAGTCACAATTCTCAATTTGATTTTAAATTTTTTGGGTAAAATTATAAGCACATTTTTCTCACCACATTTTAAAACTGTAAGTTAAGTATCAACTATAGAATTTAAGGTTTAATTTTTAATCAATCATGCAATATAAGCCTAAATTGTTACATTCTAGTACCTAGGTAACTTGTAAAGTAAAACATCATAATTACAATTTAGGGTTTATTTTTTAATCTCATGTATAAATTATAATTTGTGATTGTGTATAATTATTGAAAATTTTCAATGATGAATAAAACATACAAGAGGAGTGGCATTGGAAGTAAAATTGCAACCCAAATTAAAATACAAGGGACCAACAAACCGATAATAGACTTCAACAAATTGGGTAAAATGCTAGGTTTTACTAATAAATTCCATGATGTTTATGATCCTATTATCTATGGAAGGAGTATCAAGGAAATTAGATTTTCACTTGCAAATAAGTGGAATGATCGAAAAAGGAGTTAAAATATGTTAAATTTAATCCCATGATAGGGTCCTACGTAAATAAATTTGCAATGTAGATTGTGAGAACGACCAACATGGGGTTATCTCTAGTATCCCCTTGTCTATAAATTTTAATGGTCTATGTAGAAAAATATGATGAAAATAGAAAGGAAATTGTCAATAAAAATACATAAGAGGTAATTCTATTGATAATACATGTAGGACTAGAAAAAAGAGTAAATTTGCATAAATGAGAGAACCACAAATCTCATAAGGGAATATGCAAACGAATTCTATCCTAAATTAAATTCCATTTAAAAATAAAAGAATCCAAAATAATAAAACTCCCTTTCAAATGTAGCTCCTATGCTCTCCTTTCTTCTCCATAATAATGTTGATGTAGCTTTTCAATTTGACATGAAGTACCTATGATATGATAGCAAGAACATAATAATGAAAAAAATATATGAAAGATGACAAGATAGAAAGAATACTAGGAGAATGTGGTTAACTAAAAAAAGTGCAAAGAGGCTCAATTTATAGAGTTTGAGAGCCAAAATGCAAAATTGGAAGGAAAATGTGCAATTGGAAACTGTCATAGTTAAATTGCACAAATTAGAAAATTGCTATGATTAAGATATTTAAAGTAGAAAATCTATCATAAAAAGGTGCATTATGACAAAATGTAAGAGATGTGCATAGAAACATGCAAAAACATTTAATAAATGAAGTCTAAAATGGGAGGGAAGGTGTAAGAAAATGAATGGAAGCTAGAAAATAGGAAGTGAAAGCACAATTAGTGGGAATGTGTAAGAGTTAGGATTTTTTAAATTAAAAATTTCATAAATCCCTCACAAATGAAAATTAGAATTTAGGAAATTAGAAATTGCCAAAATTCATGAAATTGGAACAATTAATTAATAAAGATTAATAAATTGGGAAAAATTAATAAAAGAGGATGGATTAATAAGATGAGATGGATTAAATGATTAAGACATAGGAATAAAGCATGGGTTACTTATTCCTATAAGTAAAATTAACAAATTGATTGGCCAAAATGATTAAAATAAATATAAGAATCAACCCTCTTAAAGGATCATAATGAAAATGTCAATATATGAAATGATATTGGAAAGTATCAAGGACATGATTAAATTAATGAAATAAATGATACTATATTAATGACCAAAATTGATGACTTGTCAAGGACACATTACAAGAGTTGATGATGTTGATAAGGAACTGAAGGATGTGACAATGCCAAGGATCAAATTGATAAAATGATGATATTCCAAGGATACATGACATATATTATTGAATGTTGATAAGGCATTGAAGGGTGTAACAATGGAAAGGATTGAATGATGAAATGATGATATGCCAAGGGCACATGACATATATTAATGAATATTGATAAGGCACTGAAGGCCTTCACAATTCCTAAATGACCAATGATGATAAGATGACATTGAAATAGTTTTGAATTTCTTCTTAGATGATCTACATTTTGATTGAATGATGATCAAGTTTTCCAAAGGATCAAAGTTAGTGAAATGAGAAAATGAAGCAAGTTAGGATGTAAAAGTGATGAAAGAGTAGGCAAAAACCATTTTTGTGTTGGAATTAAAGATAAAGTAATAGAGAGGGGCGTGAATCAGTTACTCACAAAAATTAATTCACAAATCCCTTAGATGTCTTAATGAACTAGTTACTACTGATACTTGGTAAACAAATGCTGCAACTTGGTAAATTAAGCTATTAATTATCTTTAAGCATTCATACATTTAAATGAAAACAAAATGAACACAAGAGACACCAGATTTAACATGGAAACCCAATATGGGAAAAACCATCAAGTAACTAGTCACTAATTTTCACTCTTTGAAGTGAGCCCTTTTAGGAGCCAACCCTGTTAAAGTTACAATACACACTATTAGGTGTGACCTTGTTAGAGGATTTAATCACCCTGTTAGGAGTGGCCTTGCTAGAGGTCTTTAGAACAATTCAACTGAACTGTCACCTTGTTAGAGGATTTACAAAATGGCTATTAAACCAACTCTGTTAAGAGATTTGAAATCACTACTACAATGGTTAGAAAGAAACAATGAATTGACCTGGACAAGATGCAACTGAATTTGCTAGATACAGGTCTCTATTCAGCATCATTAGATTCTCCTTGATCAAATATGACTCTGCTGCTCCTCAATGATCTCTGATCATTCTTCAAATTTGCTTCCACAATAATCAGTCTTCATATCACATTAACTTCTCATATCTCCATACCATACTTCTTTGAATTCACACCTTGACTTCTTACTTATACCATTTAGATTGTCAAGTCAGCTCATTTACATGTTACATTTACCAATAAACCATTCAACAATCAGCTACAGATATTATTCTTAAACAAATAGATGTCCTTTACTGGCTGACCCTGCTTAGTAAATAATGCTTCCAAGAATTTCAAAGTTAACCTTCTTGACTCAATTAACATTACAATATCTTAAAAATCCTTTGGTTGCCAAGTTTACTCAGTAAGAATTGCTTTTACCAAATTACCTTTGATGACCGAGTGAACTCGGTAAGAACTATTTCTATCATATTTTCTTCAATTATCGAGTGAGCTTGGTAAGAACTGCTTTTGTCATATTTTCTTCGATTATCAAGTGAGCTTGGTAAGAACTAAATTTCTTTAATTACCTTGAAGGCTCAGTAACTAGCTATCTACTCGGTAGACACTACAAGCTATCTTTACTAACTTTTTGGGCTTAGTAGACACTGTCTATTGCCTTGCTGACCTTTTGAGCTCGGTAGACACTGTCTATTACCTTGCTGACCTTTTGACCTCGATAGGCACTATCTATTGCCTTGCTGACCTTTTGAGCTCAGTAGACACTGTCTAATAACTGATATGACATTTGTGTGACATCAAAGACAACACACAATTGAACAATTGTATCCAACAATCTCCCTCTTTGGCATTGATGGAAACACAATATGTTATAGTAGAATGAAATTTGAAAACAAGTCTTTTTAATGAAAAAACTCCCTCTTACATATAATCTCTCCCTCTTACAAAAACTCTTATTATTTTCAAATTTCAGAAAGATATGATAATATATATTCTCCCTCTTTGACAACACATGCCAAAGATAACTCAAAACAACTAAATAGCTTGTACTCAATGTACTAATTCATATGCAATGTGTTCATTGGTTTGTTGCATCAACTAATAGATCTTCTATTTTGTTCCTATTGATGCATCACTAAAATTGTATTTTAGTGAGCTTCAGATAGGGGAATGACCCCTAACTTAGCTCTTAGATACAAGAATGCATCCTTAGGTAAAGGCTTTGTGAATATGTCAGCAATTTGTTCTTTTGTATGCACATATTCCAATCTTATTTCCTTTTCTTGCACCAATTCTCTAACAAAGTGATACTTTATGGCAATATGTTTGGTTTTTTAATGCATCACTAGATTACTGGAGATGTTAATTGCACTAGTGTTATCACGAAACATAACAACTGGTTCTATGATTTCTTGCTTCATTCCTTTCAATAATTGTTTAAACCACACAATGTTTGAGCAATTTACTACTGCTACAACATATTCAAATTTTGCTATGGATTGAGATGTACAATTCTACTTTTTTCTTGTCCAAGAAACCAACCTTTTTCCAAGAAAGAAAGCTCCTCCACTTGTGGTCTTTCTGTCATCAATATTTCTTGCCCAATCTGCATCAGTAAACACCTTTAAATCCAATTTTCCTCCAAGTTTATACTATAATCCATATTCTTCAGTTCCTTTCAAGTATCTCATGATCCTTTTGATTGCCATCATGTGATTTTCTTTTGGTTTTGCTGAGAATCTTGCTACAATTCCTACTACAAGGGTAATGTCTGGTCTTGTGTGCACTACATATTGCAACTTTCCAATCATAGATCTATACAATGTCTGATCCACTTCCTTTGATTCATCATCCTTGGTGAGTTTTAATCCAGTACATATAGGAGTCCTAACTAGTTTGCAATCTTCCATACCAAAATTTTTTAGTATCTCCTTGATGTATTTGGATTGAGTGATGTAGATGCCATTCTTATTTTATTGAATTTGAAGACCAACAAAGAATTTGATCTCCCCAAACATTGACATTTCAAATTCCTTGTTCATTTTTTCTAAAAATTCATTGCAAAGATTATCATTTCGTATGAACAAAGTATCATCTACAAATATTACTACGAAAACAATTTTGTTATCTGATCCTTCCTTTATGTACAAACTGTTGTTGTCAGTAGTTCTTTGAAAACCAATCTGAATAAGATAGTTATGATAGTTATGCAATCTTTCATACCATTCTCTAGGGGCTTGTTTTAGATCATACAATGCTTTATGCAATTTTAGACCATGTCCTTCTTGTCTAGATCAAAAAAGCCTCCAGGCTGCTCAATGTAAACCTCTCCTTCCAATATTCCATTGAGAAATTCTGACTTGACATCCATCTGATAAACTTTGTATCTTTTGTATGCAACATATGCAAGTAAGGTTCTAATACCTTCCAATATTGCAATAGGAGAAATTTTTTTTCCATAGTCTACACCTTCTTCTTGAGAGTATCCTTTGCATACTAGTCTAGCTTTATTCCTTGATACCTTACCATCTTCATTTAGTTTATTTCTAAATACCCACTTTGTTCCAATCACATTCTTGTCTTTGGGTCTAGGTATAAGAGTCCATGTTTTTTTTTTCTCTATTTGTTCTATCTCTTCATTCATAGCTCCAATACAACTTTCATTATCTAGTGCATCTTTGACATTTCTAGGTTCAAAATCAACAAGTAAACAAGTGCCTTTCAACTTACTTCTTGTCATTATTCCTTCTGATTTATCACCAATGATCTGATCTGGTGCATGATGCTTTATGACATACTTGGCTAACACTGGCTCCTTTCTTTTTGAATGACTTGCATTGTTATCCTTTTGTATCTCAACTTCTGGTTCTGATTCTGGTTGCTCGAGCTCAGTAGATGCTAACTCAATAGCTTCTGTTTGTAGCTCAGGTTCTTGCAGCTTGGTAGATGCTAACTCGGTTTGAACTTCTTGTGACTCGGTTAATGAAGACTCGGGAGTTGAAGATTCCTAATTGATAGGTATACTTGGTATTGTATCAAGTTCAATGTAAACAAATCTTTTGTAGTCTTCAGGTTCCTTATTGCTTTCTTCTTCTGTTCCTCTACAAACTCATCAACTTTCACATGTGCACTTTCTATGACTTTGTGAGTAGATAAGTTCAAACATCTATATGCTTTGCTTTTGCAAGAATATCCCAAAAATATTCCTTCATCACTTTTAACATCAAATTTACCTTTTCTAGATTCTTTCAAAATGTAACATTTGCTTCCAAATACCTTTAGATAACTTACATTGGGTTTGTAGCCATACCATAATTCATAGGATGTTTTGAATGAGTCCTTTTTTAGTTGTACTCAGTTCAAGGTATGAACTGTAGTGCTGATAGCTTCCTTCTAGTATTTGATAGCAATGCCTTTCTCAATCAATAGGGTTCTTGCACAATCCATTATAGATCTGTTCCTTCTTTCTGCTATTCCATTTTGTTCTAGAGTTCTGGGTGTTGAAACCTATCTTTTGATTCCTCTTTCAATGCAAAAGTAATTGAACTCATGTGAAATGAATTCACTACCTTTGTCAGACCTTAAGCATTTCAATCTTTTGCCTGTTTCCTTTTCTACTTTGGCCAAATACCATTTGAACTTTTCAAATGCTTCTGATTTATCTCTAAGGTACATGACAGTCATCATTCTTGAATAATTATCAACAAAAAAAATGAAGAATTGTTCACTAGTATAACTTTCAATACCAATAGGTCCACACAAATCAGTATGCACAATTTCTAGAACTTCTTTAGTCTGATAGTTCTTGCTTTTAAAACTAGTCTTTCCCATTTTACCAATTTGACAATTCTTGCATAGACCAACCTTAGGCTTCTTTATGTCATGAATACCTCTTAGTTTTCTAAATTTACTAATCTTTATTAAGTTGTCAAAGTTTACATGACACAACCTCCTATGCCATAACCAACTTTCTTCAATTTGAGCAATGAAACATGAACATTCACCAAGTTCAAGATAAAATAAGTTACCTTTTGTTTGAGTGCCTGATCTAATCATCTTTCCTTTGCCATCCAACAATCTTGCTTTTCCATGCATGAATTCTACTTTGAATCCATTATTGAGTAGCTTTGCCACACTCAAAAAATTGTGCTTTACTCATTCTACCCAATATGCATTATCACATACAAGTTCCTTGGTTAGTGAGATTCTTCCTTTTCCTTTTATACAACAAGGTTCATTGTTACCAAATCTTACACTACCATCATCATAGTCTTCAAAGTATTCAAACTTAGTCTTATCACCAGTCATGTGATGAGAACAACCACTATCTATGATCCATGTATCATTTTTGCTCATATGAGAGATTAGTGCCATTTCTTCATCATTATCAGATTCATCTTTTACAACAATGTAGACAATTTCATCTTCTTCTTCATTATCAGAATCATTAGAATCTTTTGCCATAAAACATGTTTTCTTACCTTTATCCTTGAACAATTTGAAGTCTTTCTTGCCACTGTACATGTGACCTTTCTTCTCATCTTTTTTCTACCTATTTGGGCACTTAGCAGCAATATGTCCAATTTCTTCACAAGAGAAATAGATTAGAGAAACTTTACCTTTGTATTTTCCTTTGCCTCTTGACTATTTTCTTGCTAGTAGAGCTTCAACATCATCAAATATTTGAAACAAACGAGCTTCACTTTAATTTTGGGAAAATAATAAATGAATGGGAACCTTAGAAAAGGATGAGTGATAATGGAAGGGACTCTAACCAATTTGTAGAATTTGTTTTGAAACCCATTTATCATAAAACTAAATAAACTTAAATGCCTATATTGATTATGATTTGTAAAGAATGCATTCAGTCGGGAAGTAAAACTCAATTGTCTGACTAATACTTTATGGAAGAGTATACTATATTATGGTTTTGCAATTTAGCGATAGAACCCTACAAACTTCCAATACATGTGGAAGAGAGAGTTTTTGTATTGGAATTTGTACAAGAGATGGAGAGAACAAATTTTCTCTTTCATGGTTAGTGAAAAAAATGTTGAGATCAGATTGAAAAGATCATTGTTGAAACTAGATTGAAAGAAGGAGATTGTTGAAGAAGACTATGTGTTTCAATCATTATTTTTCCATTGATTTCAAAACTATTATTTTTTGTTAAGATAACTACTTATAATATTTAAGTACTATCACTTATTTGATTGATACAAAAGATGTAACAATAGCACCTAGAGGAAAGGTTGAGTTATGATTATGTAATGAAGTACTAAAATTAGTTAAGATAGTGATAACATGATGTATTGATAATCTACTTAAGGTTACAAATGTTGGTTACACTAAGAAAGTTTAGAAGAACAAGTTACAAAAATTTTGTCTACCAATATTGACTGAGTGGATAGTAGGTGTTGAGAAAAGTTAGTGCAAGCCAAACAAAAAATTAGTTGGAGCTGAGTAAAAGTTTATTCTAGTGTATGCCAAGTAGAAAAATGGATGCTAAGTAAAGTTTAGTTCATGTTGAGCACTAGTAAACTTTAGTTCATGCCGAGTGATTTCATAGTGGATGCCAAGAAACATAGTATGTGTTGAGCATCAAAAGCTTGATAATGCTCGGCTGGTGCATTATTTAAAAGATCCTAAATTTGATGGATCTAAGATAACAAGTTTGTTTTCTTGGATTATGTGGACCAGGTGGAAGATAAGGTTGATGAGCTGGTGGCACTAAATTTAAGATAAACTTTTCCTAAGAAAATTCAAAGAGGATTCTAGGAGAAGTTTCTAGAAGAGATATGGGATATGGGGTAGATACATTGTATCCTACCTAATCCATCCAAACTCTAAATTGGATGATGGAGAATGAGCAACAAAAGATCTTAATTTTCTATTTATAGTAATGGTTGGTCATGAAGCAAGGTTTTCTTGAGTGAGAAGCTCAAGGAGACAAGGAATTGAGGGTTTTTCTCTAGTGACCTAAGAGAAAAGTCTGCAATAGCATGTTAAGGAACAAGGATTAAGGGTATGAATGCTTGAAGGGTGCACAAGATATCAAAGATGTAAAGTATGAAGGCCAAGTAGAATTGAGGACTGAATAGAGATCTATAATCTACAAATGAAGTTGTAAGTTGTATCAGATCAAATCCTTACTATTACTCTCTAACAATTGTATCAGTCTAGGGTAAGTTCTTTGGATTAAGGTTGACCTAATAGTAATTTGTGAATAAGGAGGTGACATTCCAATTGAATGGTCTAAAGTCCTCTAACAAGGCTCACTCCCAATAGGGTGATTGAAATCCTTTAATAGGGTCACATTTAACAGTGTGTATTGTAACCTTTAATAGGGTTGGCCTTTCATTGGGCATCACTTCAAAAGAGTGAAAATAGTAGCATGTTACTAGTGATTTTCTCAAATTGGATTTCCACGTAAATCATTGTGTCAAGCATGTTGATGAATCTATTATGTTTCATGTTTTACATTTCTACCAAGTTAATTTGACAATAACCTACAAGTTTTAAGTGATTGCATAATCTTATGAATGCATGCATGATGAATATTGTTTTATGGGTTCACTAAGATGTGAAAAGTTTTATTTATACATATGGACCTTGGATAACTAATTCACCCCCCCTCAATTATTCTAAAATTTTTCCAAAAATTGGTATCATAGCCATCTTCTTAAGATGACTAGTTTGAAGGTACTAGAAGCAAAAAGATCAAGATGTCAAAAACAAAAGTACTCAAGTTGAATAGAGATAACTTTCCTACATGGAAAAGTTTGATGAAGCTAAACCTTGGAGGACTTGGAGATCATGCAAAATCTATGATTTCTATTGAGCATGTCGATCTTGCAAATGCCCCAACTACTGAAGATATGAAGAAGAAGAAAGAACACAACTAGGCAATGTTAGAGATTGCCTCTGCCCTAAGTTATGCCAAATTTGATGATATCAAAGGCCTTGATAGTGAAAAAAAATGTGGGATGTCCTAACCACTATCTATGGAGGAGATGAAAATATTCTAAGAGCCAAAGCTAAAAGTCTCAAAGGTAAGTTTGATGCTATAAGAATGGAAGAAGGTGAGGATATTTCTCAATATGTTGAAAGGATAACAAAAGCTATTAATATAATAAGAGGAGCTACTGGTAATATAGATGATGATACTGTACTAAGAAATTTTTTAAGGACATTATTGCCTATATATGCTATTAGAGTTTCTATAATTCAATAACTGAGATGTATTCTAGGGAATAAACTATCATTTGAAAGTCTAGTAGGTAGAATTGCTTTTGAGCTATCTAAATTTGATAATTACAAACATGAAAAGATTGAATTTGCTGTCAAAGCTAAAGTATCATTAAATGAACCTAATGAGAAGAAGAAGAAGAAGAAAAAGAAGAAGTATGTGTCTAGTGATAGTGATACATATGAGAAGGATGTTGAACAATTTGAAGTACTACTGGCAAGAAGATTCCACAAAGGTAAAGGCAAGTTCAAAGGTAAGTTACCCATCATTTGTTTCAATTGCAATGAGGTTGGTCATATTGCTACTAGATGTCTAGAGAAGAAGAACTAAAAAGGTGGTGACAAGTAAAATAGTAGAAGAGATGAAGACAAGGATTCCAAAGACAAAGGCAAGAAGTCATGATACATTGGTGAAGAGGAAACAAAGGATGATTTTGATGAACATGATGATGAAGTGGTGTATATTGCAATGAAAGACAAATTTGATGAAGATGAAGCTGAAGCAACTACACTTGTGACTTGTGTGAACAAGAATGATAGATGGATCATTGATAGTGGGTGTTCACATCACATGACTAGACATAAAAGTAAGTTGATTACCTTGAATTGTTTTTGATTAGGTAAAATAGGTTTTAGAGGGATCTTGAAACCCAAAGTTTTAAAGCAAAAAGATGAGATGAAATAGATTAAACAAACAAAAAATTGCCACAAAAGGTCAGAGACAAAAGAAGGCTCGAAGCCAAAGAATAAAGGCCAAAGATAGAAAAGAAAAGCTAGGCAAACATGCTAGTGGCTGTCTATGTCCATGGCCTACAAGTTTTTGCAGCATCATTGTCCTTCTAACTGGCCATACCCTCCTGAATCCTGGTAGGAGTGTTCATTTGGTTCCCCTGATTCACCTAGTCACTAGCCTCTTTCTAAGATTCATCCCAGTTGAATCCTTGCTCTGTGTTATGCTCCACATCCCTTTCAAGGCCAGTTGTAGTTAGATAGTCCCCTAGATTGACAATATTCTCATTTAAGGTGTGAAGGGTGTCCACTATCTATTTGGTGATTATCTAGTGGTAAAAATCCAATCGTTGGACCTTCTTCTCAAGCTAGGTGAGTCTGTCATCCTGATGGTCTTTGGAGACTTGACCTTTGTCTTTCTCCTGGCTACCCACCTAGTCATTGCTTCCTCTGGCTTCTTGGTCCTTGTCAGTACCCTGGTTGTTGGGCCGGTTGCTCCTATCCTTCAGAGCCTCAATTTCTTCAAAAAGCCACTTGATGGAACAAAAGTTGTCAATCAGACTGTTCTTTGCATTGTTCAAGAAGTTGAAGCTAGTTTCATGCACATTGTCAGAGATAACCAAAAGAGCCAAGTCAATGAACTCATCGTAGTGGGTGCTTCTGTCAAGGTCCTCCAGCACTTGGATTTTAGCAGGTTCTCTAACAATACCCAAACTAGCCTTGTCCCCATAGAAGTTCCTCCAAGCCCTCCTCTTGTTCTTTCTTATTACCTCCCCCCCTTTTTCAACCATGATTTCAATCATCTCCTCTGGGGGCAAAATGGGAACTTCCTAAGGTGAATTGGGCAAGGTGGGGCTGGGGGGCACATCAACATGGTCACTGGGATGTTCCTGAGGTAGGGCCTGGTTCACTTTTCTTTTCTTGGGGTTAACCTTGGGGTCCATAGGGGTCACCACCTCCTTGTCATTTTCTCTCCCCTTATCTTCTTCCATCTCACTTTCCTTCCCTGTCTCTGAATCCTCCTCCCCAGACTCCGTATTAGACTCCACATCATCATTACTAGCCTCTTTCCCATCTTGAGGATGAGGAGAGGGGGGGATAGGGGGAAGACATCTAGGGCTCTTCCTACTAGGGATGCGAGGATCACAGGTAATAGGGATAGCTTGAATTGTTATGATGGAAATAGTGTAAGATTTTGTAATGATGCACCATGTTTGATAAAAGGAAAAGGTTCTATCAAACTCACAAATAAGATTTTATGTGATAATGCTTACTATGTTGAAGGAATTAACTATAATTTATTGAGTGTGTCACAACTGAATAATTTTGGATGTAAGGTTGAGTTTGAAAATAAGATTGCAAAGATATATGACACAAATGGGAAACTAATTTGAAAGGGTGATCAAACTAGAAGTAATATTTTCTATCTTGATATGGAGGATGCTACTTGTCTTGTTGTAAAATTTGATGATGTATGACAATGGAACAAGAGTCTATGTCATGTTAACTTCAATAACTTGGTTAGTATTAGTAACATGAAGAAAGTTAGAGGTTTTCCTAAATTGAAGAAGCTTGATAATGTAATGTGCAAATAATGTTAGCTAGGCAAAATGACTAAGTCAATTTTTAAGAGTAAAACTTATATCTCTAAAGGAATACTAGAGATTGTTCATACTGACTTGTGTGGACCAATTGATGTGCAAATTTATAAAGGAGATAAGTACATTATGTTATTTGTTGATGACTATTCTAGGATGATGACAATTATGTTTATGAAATAGAAATTTGATGTTTTCCAAATGTTTAAGTGGTACTTAGCAAGAGTTGAGAAGGAAAAAAGTAAAGGTTGGAAGTGTTTGAGATCTAATAGAGGAGGAGAATTCACATCAAATGAGTTTGAAATGTTCTATAATGGTAGAGGAATCAAAAGGAAAAAATCTGCCCCTAGAACACCTTTACAAAATGGAATAGTTGAAAGGAGGAATAGATCTATAATGGACTATACTAAAACACTCATGATAGAGAAGAATGTTGCTTTGAGATATTGGAGAGAAGCTATAAGTATAGCTATCTATACCTTGAATCGTGTGGAAATCAAGACAGGTACTCATTTAACACCTTTTAAACTATGTTATGGATACTTAGCCAATGTAAAATACTTTAAGGTATTTGGAATTAAATGTTACATTCTTAAAGATGTTAGGGATGGTAAACTTGATGCAAAAAGTGAAGAAGGTATATTCATAGGATACTCCACAAGAAGTAAAACTTATAAGTGTTTAAATACTAACACTAACAAAATTATGGAAAGTAAAAATGTGAACTTTGATGAATACACAAAGGTATATGAGCTTGAACGTATGAAAGAACTAGAGGAATACAAATCATTTGTATACTTTTATGAAGGTATGCCTGCTAATGAAGATGCTGCAAATCAAGCTACAAATCAAAAACAAGTTTCAGTGACCATTGAGTCACACCCTATGAATGCCAAGTTGCATTCAAGAACTAAGCTACATATAGATGTTGAGTCATAGAATGAAGTGGATGCACATTATGATTCTAAGATTACTATACATAAAAGAGATGCTGAGCTACCTAACAAAGATGTACGCAGTGACTCTAAAGTTGAAAGACAAAATAAAGAAATAAGAGGTAAACCAAGATTGTCTAAATATGTCAAAAGACATCATCATGCTGCTTAAATCATTGGAGATAAATATGCTAGACCAATGAAAATAAAAAAATTAAGAAATGATACATGTTTTCTGAGCATAAAGGAACCCAAATCAATGAAAGATGCTTTAGAAGATGATAACTAGAGTAAAGCCATGGAAGAAGAGATTGAACATATTGAGAAAAATAAAACATGGACTCTAGTTCCTAGACTAGAAGACAAAAATGTGATTGGTACCAAGTGGGTATTTAGAAACTAGATGAAAATGGTGAAGTCACAAGGAACAAAGCAAGACTAGTTTGCATGGGATATGTACAAGAAGAAGAATTGACTATGGAGAGACATTCGCTCCTGTTGCTAGATTGGAAGGAGTAAGAAATTTACTTGCTTATTATGCATATAAAGGTTTCAAATTTTACCAAATAGATGTTAAATCTACAATTCTAAAAGGTATATTAGAGGAAGAAGTTTACATAGAACAACTAGAAGGTTTTGATGATGTTAACAATAAAAACATGGTATGTAGAATATAGAAAGTTTTATATGGTTTGAAACAAGAACCAAGACCATGGTATGAGAGACTTTATAATTATCTTGTGAAGATTGGATTTGAAAGGACTAATGACAACAAAAATCTCTACATGAAGAAAAAGAAAGGTAAAGGTATTTTGTTATCTAAAATTTTTGTTGATGATATCATATTTGGATGTCAAGATGATTTATGTAAGGATTTTCAAAATCAGATGAAGCAAGAATTTGAGATGTCTATGTTTGGAGAGATCAAATTCTTTATAAGTTTGTAGTTATATCAGATGAAATATGGTATATACATCACCCAGTCAAAGTATGTTAAGGAAATATTGAAAACTTTTAGATTGGAGGATTTTAAACTAGTAAGTACACCTATGGTGATAGGACACAAGTTGCCAAAGAATTGTGATTCAACTAAGGTGAATCAAACATTGTATAGGTCTATGATTGGAAAATTGCAATATATAGTACATAAAAAACTTGATATTACATTATCTATAGGGATAGTTGAAAGGTTCTCTACTAATCCCAAGGAGAATCATTTAATAGCTATAAAGAGAATAATGAGATATCTGAAAGGAACAAAAGAGTTTGTTCTATACTATAAAAAAAAATAAAAAATTTGAATTGAGAGCCTACACTGATGCTGATTAGGCTAGAAACATTGATGATAAAAAGAGCACCAATGGAGGAGCATTTTTCCTAGGAAAAAGACTAGTTACATGGACTAACAAGAAACAAAATTCCACTTCACAATCTATTGCTGAAGATGAATATGTTGTTGCTACTATAGCTAGCATCATGAAATGCCCTATCTATTCTATAGGGATTGATGTTGAGCCTATAGAAATAATGGGGATGATTCTAATAGGGTGCCCCCTTTAAGTGCATGCATGTAGAGGGCCAGAAAGCCAGCCACTCATGTGACCCCTATTATTCTAAAGCTAGTCAGAGATTGTACAAACATTTTATGGATCAAATAGCTACTCAAAAGTATGAAGGAAGAGATCATAGAATTGGTAATACTTTATTGTGATAATAGATGTGCTATCAATATATCAAAAAATCTTGTGATGCACAGAAAGACTAAGCACATTGCAATCAAGTATCATTACTTGAGAGAGTTAGTTTAAGATAAAGAGGTGAAGATGGAATATGTCAACATAAAGGAACAAATTGTTGATATCTTTACAAAAGAATTACCTAAGGATGCTCACGAGTATCTAAGAGGTAAACTAGGGGTGACACTCCTATCTAAGGCTATCTAAGTAACAAGAGGAGTTCCTTGCATCAAACAAGATGATGTTCATATGTTACACATTGATGCAGAGGATCTTATTTTAGGAGTTGCCTAAAGTAATCAAAGAGCTAAAACTTCAAATCAGTCACAAGAAAGATGACAAAGGGACAAATTGAAGAAACTAAATTTTTTTATATCTGTCATGTTAAAGATGACAAGTCTTTGGCATTGTTGTCAAAGAGGGAGATTTTTACTGATCAAGAGAGATTGACCAATCAAGAGGGAGATATTATATCAGGAGAGCATTGTTGTCAAAAAGAGAGAGTTTACTGATCCTAAGTAGGAGATAATTGCTAAAGGAGACAGTTGTTGATCAAGAGAGAAAAGAAAGAGAAATTGTAACATTTACCTAGTAAGAGGGAGATATAGTAAGAAGGAGTTATAAGAAAGAATTTTGTAACCTAATTAGAAGATGGAAGTTTCTGATAGAAGGAGAGATTTCAATACAAGGAATTATTTTCTTTTTGGCATTGTCTTACTATTTTAACCTAGTCAATTTGGTTGAACAAGGTGTTTACCATTTGATTTATTTGGTTGATTAGTTTGGTTTGCCATCAATGACAAAGAGGGATATTATTAAGATCAAATTGAAAAGATCATTGTTGAGGGATTATATTGAAAAGATCATTATTAAGGGAAATTGTTGAAACTAGATTGAAAGAAGGAGATTGTTGAAGAAGACTATGTATTTCAATAATTGTTTTGTCACTAATGTCAAACCTATTATTTGATGGTAAGCCAGCTACTTATAAGATTTAAGTACTATCACTTATTTGATTGATGAAGAGAATATGATCAAAAGATGTAACAACAACACCTAGAGGAAAGGTTGAGTTATGATTATGTAATGAAGTACAAGAATCGGTGAAGACAGTGATAACATGATGTATTGATAATCTACTTAAGATTACAAAGGCTGGTTACATTAAGAAAGTTTAGAAGAACAAATTACACAAAGTTTGTCTACCAACCTTGACCAAGTGGATAGTAGGTACTGAGAAAAGTCAATGCAAGCTGGGTAGAAAATTAGTTGGAGCTAAGTAAAAGTTCATTCTAGTGTATGCTGAGTAGAACAATGGATGTCGAGTAAAGTTTAGTTGATGCCGAGCAACAGTAAACTTTAGTTCATACTGAGCAATTTCACAGTAGATTCCAAGCAACACAGTATGTGCCAAGCATCATAAGCTTGATAATGTCAAGCCACTACATTATTTAAAAGATCATAAATTTGATGGATCTAAGCCAACAAGTTTGTTTTCTTAGATTATGTGAACTAGGTGGAAGATAAGATTAATGAGCTAGTCGCACAAAATTCAAGATAAACTATTTTTAGGTGAATTCAAAGAGAATTCTAGGAGAAGTTTCTAGAAGAGATATAAGATATGGGGTAGATACATTGTATCCTACCTAATCCATCCAAACCCTAAATTGGACTATCGAGAATGAGTGGAAAAAGATCTTAATTTCTTATTTATAGGAATGGTTGGTCATGAAGCAAGGTTGTCATGTGCGAGAATCTAAGGGAGACAAGGAGTCAAGGGTTTTGCTTCATCTAGTGACCTAAGAGAAGAGTTTGCAATGGTATGTTAAGCAATAAGGCTTAAGAGTATGAATGCTTGTAGGGTGAACAAGATATCAAAGCTACAAAGTATGAAGGCCAAGCAAAATTGAGGACTAAATAGAGATTTGTAATCTACAAATGAAGTTGTAAGTTGTATCAAATCAAAGCCTTACTGTTACTCTCTAAAAATTGTATTAGACTAGGATAAATCTTTTGGATTAAGGTTGACATAACATTCATTTTTAAATCCTTTAACCAAGTGACATTCCAAGTGAATGGTCTAAAGTCCTCTAACAAGGCTCACTCCTAAAATGGTGATTAAAATCCTTTAATAGGGTCACATTTAATAGTGTGTATTGTAACCTTTAATAGGGTTAGCCTTTCATAGGGAATCACTTTAGAAGAGTGAAAAGAGTAGCATGTTACTGGTGGTTTTTCCCAAATTAGGTTTCCAAGTAAATCATTATATAAAGTATGTTGATAAATTTGTTACATTCTACAAAGTTGATTTGATAGTAACCTACAAGTTTTAAGTGATTGAAAATCTTATGGATACATGCATGATGATTAATGTTTTATGGGTTCATCAAGCTATGAAAAGTTTTATTTATACATCTAGACCTTGGATAACTGATTTACACAAACCCGCCCCCCCCCAGCTTACCCCACCCCCCTAGCTTATTTATTCTAAAGTATTCCAACAAAAAAACTATATTTCCTTCCTTTCCTTTCTCATGGAGAGGGTTCACATTTGAGAGGAAATTATTCAAGGTAGCACACAACTTTTTTACAGTTTTGAATTTTGATGTTGCCAGACATTGTTAGTATGAGCTAGTAAACATAATACACATAAAGCTTATATAGAATGAGAACTCAACAAAAAAATGTCAATATGAGAGTTTTCCATTGATTGAATATTTTAAAAATATGGACTCTTGGAAAATGCTCAAAAAAGAGATGAAGAAATACATGTGTAAAAATACTATTTCAATAAAGGAATTGTCAACACAAATTAAACAATTGCACAAAAAGAAAGAAAAAATTGCAACCTAATACATCCTATAATTTCTACTAGAAACTAGATCATCCAATTAAAAAATCTATTCTAGATGCCATAAATAAAGATTGTGAAGTTACACATTGGCCTCAATGAGAAATTACTACCTTTTGGGAAATGAGGAAAAATATTAGTGATCCTAAGACCTCTTCATATTTTGAGGACTTGGATGAGGATAGATTTTTTATCAAATTATGGGATAATGATAATCTAGGTTAAGAAACAACAAAACATGATGCTAAAGGATGAAGACAATTAGTATGAGGTTTCTAAGGATCCTACATCCACATGCATTGGTTCTACTCTTAATACTACTACACGTACATTTCCTTCACCATATATTGTACTCAATCAATAGACAATGGAAAATTATGGCAAAGGGGCAAAACTAATATAAAAAATGGGTTATTTAGGTAATGATGGGCTGGGCCCAATAGGTCAAGGAGCTTGGTATCCACTTCCCACACCAGATCCACCAAAACCTAGTCACAAACCATTCATTGGAGATGACCCATTATATTCATTAAAAATAGGCAAATCCATTCCAACATTATTCATTGCATCTTTAATTCCAACTCCACATTTTCCAAACACTCAAATTCAATCTAAACTAAGTACTACTACCATTTCCATTACTACTATCATTTGTGGGGATGGTATGAGTAATTCTAGTGGTCTAAAAAAAAAAAAGACTCCACTTTGACATATGAAGACTATAGGTGATATTTTCTAACAAGGAAGTGAACAAAAGAAAAAGGTTATAAATACTCATACAATGCCAGTCACAATTCCCTCAGGGAAAAGTTCTTAGGATAGTCCAAAAATTCCCCTAGTTAGTGGTAGTGGGAAAGGATTAGGAAGGGGTGAGGTCAATGCTAATCCTTATAATGCAATTATTAAAACCTCAAGCATTAGTGGAGATAAGTACAATGTTTCAAGTTCTCTTTCTCCTTTCCAATACTGTATTGTGTCAACGAATTCAAATTTTGAATTCAATATTTTTTCATAAGACATTTTAATAATCCCAAAAAATGAATAGAAAAAATAATAAACCATTGAAGAAGAAAGTACTTGACATATTTCATTTTCAAGAACCTACATTAAGAAGGGTATTTCCAACATACAACCCAAATAAAGAAATGTTGGATTTTATGGGTGTTTCCCCCCAAAAACTAGATAAGAATCCACCAAAGAGTAAGATAAATTTGATAAATTATCATGTTAGCACCATATCAATGGATTTATCCAAAGTAAAAAAATATGGACAAAGTCAACATGGAAAAAAACACCAACTTTGTGGTCTATAATTCCTTGTGCAAGATGGAGAGAGAGGAACAAAAAGGTTGGAGAAGGCAATTGAAAAGTTACAAGAAGATCTAAAAAATGAAAAGGTAAAGAAAAAAATAGCTGATAACAAGTACAAAGAAATAGAGAAAAGGATAATAAATGTTTCCTCTCAAGAAGCAATTGCACAACTAGAAAATATGGAGGAAGAAATGAAAATTTTGAGGGAACAATTAGAAGAAAGAAATAATAAACTAAGTGATGTAAATATGGAGAGAGAAGTAGAACTCAAGAAACAAAAGGAAAAATTGCAAGAAAGAAATAAAAAAAAATTAGTGATCTTAATATAGATACAAAAGTAAAATTCAAAGAGCTCAGGGAAAAATTGTAAGAAAGAAATAAAAAAATTGATTATGAAAGAGCATCATCACTAAATATTTTTAAAAATTTGGAGTCTAATGGACACATAATCACAAAATTAAATAAGAAATTGGAGAGTGAGATGGAATAATAAAATTAGTGGGAAGAAAAATGTGAGAAAATAAAGAAACAAAGTCAAATCGACTATCACAATTGGTGCAAGAGGTATATAAGGAAAACAAAACAATCACAACCTATGAAAATAATTTGAATGAGTCAAATGGAAAAATTAAAAATAAAACCAAGAAAATTAAAGAAAACATATGGTGCAAAATTATGGAAAATGTTGATAGGTTGTGTGATTGATTTGAATTGCATCAAATTGTTCGAGTTTTTAATGGGAGTATCAAAGAATATTTTTAGAAGAACAAAGACCTTTTAAGCTTGAGAATATTACAAGATAGTTATATACATAATCAACACAAACAATTCTTGGTAGTTGGCAAAACAATGGAATTCATGACCATGTTTGTGCATCAATAAAGACTTCATTTATCATTAAAATATGCTAGAGTATAAGGGAAGGCGAAGAATATTTGAACTCATTTTCAAGAAATCTCAACAAGATGAATCAAAATATAATAATGATAAGTCCTAGTTTTCTGAATCCTTTCCCTAATAACTCATCAACAAAATTCATTGGAAGGAAAGCTTACCAAAAAGAGTTGGAGGCCAAAATGAGGTTTGAAGTAGTCAAATTTCCCCTAGATACATCTCCTGAAGGAATTGTGAATTGCATCAAACCAATGGAAAATTTGAATGCACTATTGGATGTAGCATTTCTTTTAAGTAAGTTTTTCAAATATGGAAGGATGATAGAGTTATAGGTCATTTACTATAACATAGAAAATCTTCACATTCTAAATGAAGTAGAATTGAAAATCCTCAAAAAGATGACAAAATAATTAATCATCTCATAAGTGATAAATTAAAGTATGTGAAACTCAAAAAATACTTTGAATCATTTTTATAGTGTATATTTTATTTCTATTTCTAATGGTTATATATGATTTTAAAGTTTGTACTTTGTTTCTTGAATATGATAAATGTAGTAGAATCTAGATATTATTTCACTGAACAAGAATGTCAAATGTAAATGCCAAAAATGTTTATGATACTAAATTTGATGCTAGTCTTCCCATGAGGCAAATTGACCTAAAGTTGTTGTTTCTCCCTTATTTATATAGAAGGGAATTCATGGCCATTTGCTAAATCTAATGGCTCTAAACTTAATACTTATGATTATGAAATTGGGTATTGAAATTTAGCTTTTACAATATGAATTCATTGAATTGTATCAATTATCATGTATAAACAAAGTAAAGAGAATCAATATGAATTTTATCTATGAATTGATATATTTTCATAACATTATTAGAAATCATCAAGGATTGCACCATAGCAATGTATCATATGAGCATAATAATGAAAATTAAAAAAATAAGTAATGATAAAAGCTTAATGACTAATGTAATCATCTAATATATAATGTACATGTTTGTTTGACATTAGACATTTAGAATATGATATAAATTATAATGCATGATAGATGATGAGATACAAATAATATTGTCCAAAATATAGAAAGTAGATTGTAGTAATTACTAATAAGAACTAAAATTAGAGTTACCACGTCATACCATAACTTTTAGAGTTTCCACACCATCTCTTCATCCAAATCTTTTTGTTCCTCTCCATCAAGTTCAAAGAGTCCTTCATTATGCTCCATGTTTTGTCTCCATGTTTTGTCATGTTTGAAAACCTCTTCTTACCTAATCCTTAGCTTCAACATTAATGCTACCAATACCATTACTTAATTTACTAATTTCATTTTTTGAAATGTTTCTCAACTCTCTTATTTCACATTTCTTCCTCCATAATTCTAGTACTCCTTTGTATGGACAATTAATGACTTCATATCTAGATGTATACAACCTCAAGAAATTTTCTAAATTCTTCTCTAGTTTATTTCTTACCTTTGACTTTAGGAACCCCAAAGCATTGAAAACTCTCTCATCCTCCACAGGCCCCAATATCATGGTCAAACATAAATCAACAAGCTTGAAATATTGTGTTGTTGAATCCTTCAACACTTTGCTCTGAACCAAATTTCTCCAAAGTTTGGTTATTGATCTTTCTTCTCCATTTAAGAACATATTGAGCTCCTTCATTGAATCCAAAAATAACATGATTTCTCTCTCAAAAAAGATTCATCTAAAACTCCATTTATAGTTACCCCATTGATTTCTTTGGTTTTGCAAAAATTATATATCAAAACTATTAACTTATCTGTAAAATATTTTGGACTTATGAGACTCCAATAATTGGGAAACACAATTAACATTACTTCAAGTAATTTGCATGGAGGAAATATTTCTCTAATTTTTGAGGAAATATTATAATAAATTTCCTTCACATAATTAATTATAGACTCAATAATATTGTCAAAGACTTCCTTTGTAATAGTTAATTTTGGCTACATGGGTTTTTTTCCTTTTCTCATGGACACAAGCCTTTCATAATAGTGCATTGGTATCTTAACACTATGTATATTGGAACATAACTCGCCATTTGCATTAATATTCAATAAGTTATTAGGATTATCCAAATATATGATTATGATCCACCCTAAAAAAAATTAATCAATACAAAATGAAGTTGAATTTCTATAGAGATTATCAAGGGCCACACATGTTAGTTTACATAGCATACTATATTTTTCAATATAAATAAATCTTTGCTAGATCTTCTTTATTATATTCCTCATTTCCTCTAGCATTGGGAGAATGACTTGAGAGTGTCTGTACATTACTTAATAATTTAAGTATCTCACAATATTTCCATTGGCTACCCTCATCATGAGTTGACCCCTTTATACCAAGAAATGATGCATATTCAAAGAAAACTCAATGCATATGTCCATACAAAGAGATCCACCTAATATGATTATCCATACAAAGCTTACTCTCATTAGTTATCCCCTTGACAAATTATTGAAATTTCCTAAATCATTTAGGACTTTGACATAAGTCTTTGTAGATTTCTTTAATTAAAATTTCAACTTTGTATATTTATGAATAATCAATGATGATTCCAACATATGGATTCATTTTGTGGGCCATACAATGAATTCCAACAATGTAAAGTGCAAGAAAATCTTATAACTTTGTGACAAGACCATTCTTGTGGCCTTGTATTATTGAAGCTCCATTTGCTCCAACACACACCAACTTTTGGGCAATCACCATGTCATGTATACCTCCATGCTCAATTAGAGAAATTTTTCCTTGTTCAAATATATTTTCTATTATTGAATTATCCTTCATTTTAAGAATAGTTAGTAGATTAGGCTAGTAGAATTTTTTTTTGTACAATACTGTTAGTCTCATAATGGTTTTGAGATTTGAGTGCCAACACACTTAACCACTTTCTACATTGAAGCCGAGTACACTATGTATGCAGAGTCATAATTCCAACAGGTGTCGAATGATCCTTAGGTGTCAAGCAATCTTTAAGTGCTGAGTGAAGATCAAGTGCCGAGTGACTACAAGTGTCAAACATGATACAAGTGCCGAGTAATATTTAGGTGCTGAGTCATAGATGATGCCAAGAAAGATAGAATCACTACAGTAGCCGAGTGAGCTAGTTTCTTATATGTGTTAAGCATCAGGAATCAGTAAGTGCCAAGTAACACAAAATGCATATATGAGTTTGAAAAGGCACAAAATCATATGTAAACCATTTTTATAGCTGACATATGATGAATCTTGAAGGATCTAAGTGATAAGATTGAATATTTTGTATTTCCTATGCAATCTACATACAACCAATAATAAAAATGCAAGGAATGAGAGGGAAATAAAGATTCAATATGGATCGTAGATCCATACCTAACCCTAAGTCTTCAAAAGTCTTTATAAGGAAGACAAAATTTCATTATAAGTAATGAAATAATGAAAAAAAAAACATATGGAAAGATATAGCCAAATTCAGAGCAAAGAGTGAAAAGACTTAGAGAAAAAGAGTAGCAATTAGATATTAAATTGATCAAAAAAAAGCAAGGAATATGAACAGATATTAGATTTTAGAGAATTAAGATCAGAGAAAGAAGATTGAGTGCCTAAATTCAGAAATCAAGGATTGTAAGCTATCAGGTATTGTTTAGTGTGGACGAATTACAAAAGTTAGTAGAAGACACAGTTAGAGATAAGGTGAATCCACAAGAACCACCTTCCATCATCTCTACAGCTACTAGTGGTCAACTTCAAATGAAAATAGTTGACACCATAGTATAGAAGCTGAGTGCAACAGGAGACAAAGAAATAGAACAAACAAGACAGACTATTACATCTGATCCTACATCACAAACATAAGGTGTACTTCCTCACATTTCTATTATTGATCAAGGTAGTAGATAGAAGGAGAAGGACGTAGAGAAAAACCCTAAAGAGTAGGAGGCAATACAAACATTGATAAATTTTCCTAGCTCGAGAACTCCTTCAAAATAGCCAAGCAATGATGCAATGCCACTACAAATGTCAACACCAGGATCAAGTACTAAAAAAGTTGGAAGGGTGCTTCACTATGGAGACCCTAAATTAGATAAGGAGATAGTCATACCTAGTTATGACTAAAAAATAATAAGCATTGATCAAATTATTAAGGTGAAGGAAGCATTAAATAGAAGAAAGAGGCAGGAGATACTCAAGAAGGAGTATAAACAAAAGCAAACATTACATGAGATTAAGGACATCTTTATGGATGCCTTCAGTTTGCAGTCACCAGATGAGACAAAGCATATAATAGAACAATTATCAAATATTTCTAACCAAGTGACAAGTGAAGACCAAGAAACTAATGTAAAACTTATGGAATGGTCTGAAAGGAAATTCTAAGGGATAGTAAATGAGAAAATATCTAGTGAAATTGCACTTTCCTAGGTTGAATTGGCAAAGATGCTTGACAAAGTGAAAAAGGTACTTGAGAATATATTCTCATTGTACAAAAAGCTATGTGACTTTTCATACTTCACATAGGAGACAAGCCAAAGAATAATGAGCCTGGAAAGGAATTTGAAGATTTCAAGCATGCAACTACCAAAAGATCTAGCTCAAAGTGAGAAGCACTTTAATCAAACACTTCACACCTAGAGAGAAGTAGCTGTGTTGATAGTAGAAGAGGCCACCATCAAGGCCAAACTAATATAGCTCCAATCCTCCATTACCCCACATTTGGAAGTACTCCATAAAGAACAGGTCTATGCTGAAACTGTTCTCAAGAAAGATCCTAATCTTTCTACTTTAGATGGAATTTTTCACCTTGCTACAGAGATTGCCATCTAGCAGAAGTCATTGGAAATTGATTTGCATAATTGGGATGTAGCTCTCAAGATGATTATGGAGGTAAATAACACATTTTTGGTAAAATATGGTCTTAACCATTAGTACCCTTTGAAATTTGTGTCAAAAAAGGGGGAGATAAACAAAAAGGGGGAGATAAACAAAAAGAGGGAGATATAATAAGGGAGATTTAACAAAGGGGGAGATATACTATATAAAAAAGGTATAGAGTACAGGAACAACTAAAGAGTATCAGATTTATCAGTATTTTGGTTATAAGAATTTTGGCACAATCAATTCAGGGGGAGTTATAAGAATTTTAAGGTATACTATTCCTTGCAAAAAATTTGAAAAAGTTTTTGAGATTTTGTGCATACGCTGAACATAATGAATTATGTACCTATAAGGTCAGACAAGTAATTCTTAGTTAAGTGTTTTTGACACTTATGTCAAAGGGGGGGATTGTTAGTCTCAGAATGGTTTTGACATTTGAGTGCCAACACACTTAACCACTTTCTACATTGAAGTCGAGTACACTATGTATGCCAAGTCAGAATTCCAACAGGTGCTGAATGATCGTCAAGTGTCGAGCAATCTTTAAGTGTCAAATGACTATAAGTTTTGAGCATGATACAAATGCCAAGTAATATTTAGGTGCCAAGTCATAGATGATGTCGAGCAAGATAGAATCACTACAACAATCAAGTCAGCTAGTTTCTTATATGTGCCGAGCATCAGGAATTAGTAAGTGCAGAGTAACACAAAATGCGTATATGAGTTTGAAAAGGCGTAAACTCATATGTAAACCATTTTTATGGCCGACATATGATGAATCTTGAAGGATCTAAGTGATAAGATTGAATCTTTTGTATTTCCTATGCAATCTACATACAACCAATAAGAAAAATGGTTTAAGGCATGCAACCAATAATAAAAGTGCAAGGAATGAGCGAGAAATAAAGATTCAATATGGATTGTAGATCCATACCTAACCCTAAGTCTTCGAAAGTCTTTATAAGGAAGAAAAAATCTCATTATAAGTAATGAAATAATGAAAAAAAGAAATAAAAAGAAACATATGGAAAGATATAGTGAAATTCAGAGCGAAGAGTGAAAAGACTTAGAGGAAAAGAGCAGCAATTAGATATTTAGTTGATCAAAACAAAGCAAGGAATATGAATAGATATCAAATTTTAGAGAATCAAGATCAGAGAAAGAAGATCAAGTGCCTGAATTCAACAATCAAGGATTGTAAGCTATCAGGTTTATTATACCTAATATTCTCTAGCAATTGTATTAGAAAGGAAATTCTGTGTTGATAGGTTAGCTTAACAGCTAGGTTGTAGATCCTTTGAAGAGGTGATTAAATCCTTTAACAGGGTGACACTTAATGAAAAGTGTTCATAAATCCTTTAATCAGGTCACTATTGATATAGTGTAAAGCCTTTAACAAGGTAGGCCTTTCATAGGGTAGACCATCAGAAGTGGTCAAAACTATTATTATTGCAGTGATTTTGTAGGTATCATCGCCACCCTAGTTTTACCTTCTTATTCTTGGAGGGTTTTTGGGTTACCAAAATCTAGTGTTATGTGTTGTTGATGCATGTGTTTACTTCATGTTTATTTCATATATTTACATGCATGTAATATACTTTGAGTTAAAAGTTTTAATTAATGAAGTGTAATACTTCTGATTTACCACCCCCCTCTCAAAATCATTCTTCCCATTTGAATACTATAACACAATAGAGACACACATGCATACCTAGGAAGTATTGTCTATTATTGTCACCTCATCTAAAGATGATGCAATAAGATTTGTCTCTTTACCTAATATTTTCATTTTCAACCTTAGAAAGACAAATTTCCCATTCCCATATGATGTTTACTAATTAGTGACTCCTTAGATAACAACGAACTTTTAGAAAGTGTAATAAAGTACTTGATGATGGGTAGTTTGTAATGGTGCACCCTTTTCTCAAAATATAAAAAAAAACACTTAAAAAAATAATTTCCCATTTGTTCTACTTCCATTTCTTTTCCTAGAAGATATTCCATTGAGCCTTTTACTTCAATAGACTTCATCTATATTTTCTCTTGAAATTCAAATATTTTGACATTCTTAACCTTCTTTTACATTAATCCAAAAAAAGATGTTGACATTCCTCCTTGGTCTCCCATCTTAGCACTAGTTGTTTCACTCCATCTATGATTTAATTCTCATAAAATCTACCAATTTTATTTTTGATGGTTTTAGTTTTTAGTTGCAATCTCTTTTCCTTTTTATTTATCCTTGTGCATATTATACATCTATATTCTACTAGAGGCTCACCTTCATTTAGATTGCGAACAGTTTCAATGAATGGATACTTTGAGGCTCATTCTATTTGAAAATTCATCATTGATAGATCCCAATTATAATATTTTTTAGTCTTTGCATCATTATTTTCTTTGTATTTTCTTTTTTCATTTCTTGGTTGTGCACCATCACCATCTTTGGAAATTTCAGCCAAGTTGATTATATCATTTTGTCTACTTTGGGTATTTACCTAAAGATCTTCAAGTTCATCAAGATCAAAGATATCAATTTTACCAATTTCTTTAGTGTGTGGAAATGGTAATGGTAGTGATTGGAAATCTCATGGTTTAGAATCTTGTAGATGTACTTGTGATGTTGCATCTTCCTAATTTTGGCCAAAAAATTTTCTGCCACTAGACCATGATGACAAGGTTCTACAAGTGCATTTTTCTAGCCTCTCTTATCTTCCAAATATGTAGGACTCTTGTCCTTGTTCATGTTGGAAATCTCCAAAGAAATATAGGCTACCTATAAAATCTACTTGATGAAGAAGTGATAGTCAACTATTGTATATAGTTATATAAATAGGATTCATTGGTCATGTTGGGGCTCAAAATTGAAGCCCTAATTTTGAGTACCATCTTAAAAATCAAGCACTATAAGCACTTTTTAATGCATATGTACCTGGCTGTCCTTTTGAGGCCTAAGAGGTGTTTAATATTTCCAACGTAGGATTTGAGAAAATATGCAAATCAAATCCACAAAGCCCTCAAATACCTGCATGTAGAAAACCTATCACAGAGAAGAAAAAGACAAGAAGAGGTAAGGGTTTGATCTAAAAACATGAAAATTATATATTTAGATGAAGAAGTGAGATAAATTACAAAGAGATCAATCCTTATAAAAGGAGATCGAAACCCAAAAAGGGTAACTTAATAAGTTACAAAGGGTAACCTAAAGGTGAAAGCTATTTAATAATTAAAAATTAATTATTAAATAGAGAAAGAAAAAAATGCATAAATAAAAATCTTAAGAAGGGAGAAAAGGTAATTTAATAAATGAAATGAAATTAACCTTTTTCTCTAACACCCTCACTTAAGATGAGCAACAATGTAGTTATAAACAATGCAAAAAGAAAGGAAACTAAAATGTAATGTTGAAAGCAAACTTGGGTCCTAGCAACAAGGCCTGATGAGGTACCCAATCAGAAAAAAATCTCTATGAAAGGGAGAAATTGAGAAAACCTAGTGGGAAAAACTCTACTCCACAAATAGATAGTTGAAAAACTAGTAAAGGATTGCAGAAGCCTCCAACTAGAGGAATGTTCCAGAAAATAGAAACAAAGAGTGATTATGACGAAAACCACTAAAGCATGAAGAAGCTCCAAACTCTATCAAAAGGAAACTATTAATCTATAGGACCTCCTCTAAAATAGAACCTAACTAGGTAGAGAAGATTGTAATCTACATCAAATCAAGAGGCAAACAACTAAACTCAGAAATATAGATGACATGAAACACCAAAGTCTACAGAGCTGATCAATAAAACCAACAAAGATTGCAACCAAAGTAGGAATGAAAAGAATACTGTCTATATGGTAGATGATCCATCTCACCAAAATGAATAGGTATCCAATTGCTACAATCACCTAGTATATATGATCAAATATTGAATACATAGTTCACTCCAATGAACCAAGGAAGCATTAGAAACAACATAAGAACCCCTCATTAATGCAGATAAGGGTGAGGTGATAGGTAGCTAAGAAAGTGGGCCAAAATCTCCTACAAAATATAAAGAACCAAGAACATCAAGAGTGAGGAAGAGGTACAAACACCTATAAAGGCATGTGTCATCAACAAATCATAGGGCTAATGTTATGCAAGGTACACTCACTTGATAAAGGAAGAGGGCACTAAAAAGAAAAACAACTATCCCCCCATGGCACTTTATAACGTAGTGCGAGTACAATAAACAACAATGATGAAAAAGATCCTGAAAAGCAAGGAGTGGCACTTTATCTTAGTGCATTTTCATTAAAAATTCTTATAAATGATATCAAAAATGATTAAAAAGGGAAAAGAGAAAATACAATAAATAGTACAACCCAAAAGAAAAGATCCCATGCCATGAAAATGATCCCTGGACTTGAAACACCCAAGATATCCACCATAGTGCAAACAAGAAGAAAACATGATATAAATATAATGGAGCATAATCTGGAAGAAACTACAATATTTTTGAAAAGTGGACATAACCAGCTATCTAAAAATATAATGTTTTCAAAAAATGGAGATGTGACGCTCAAGATATGCCCTCAGGAGTGAAAAAATAGAGCATCCAACTTTGACCACCAAAATAGGAAACCAAACTACATCAAAACCAAAAAAAATCCTACACCAATGTCTCTATCTCAGAACTAGCTTTTTGACACTTCTTTTGGATCAAAAAAATGCATCTATATGCTCAAGTTACAACCAAAAAACTAATAGTAGATCAAAAAAGGACTTGAAGGGCTTGCAGGAGGGATGATGTAGCACTGATATCATCATTTCACTGCAAAAAAATTGATGACATGGAGGTCATCATAGAAAAAAAAGACTACCACATAGCTTGCCAAGTAACATCTAGGTGGCAATGGGACCCAAAAATTAGATGACGTAGCACTGCTACATGGCAAGTTTCGATGTAGCACTAGTGCCACATGGGGGGTGTAGAAAGTTCCATGTAGGCAGATGTTGTAGGAAAACCATAGGGGTGGTGCCGAGGTGGCAGTAGTGGATTCTAGGCCAAGGGTGGTGTTGGAGGTGGTGTTGCAGTGATAGGAAGGAGGCTCACTGGTGGCTGGAGGTATTGAGACTGTGGTGGTCAGTGGGACTACTGGTGGTTGCTGCAACCACTAGTAGTTTTGATGATTGCTAGCTAGTTTTCCTTAATTGTGGTGGCCAAAAAATTGATTTTTTAATTTTTTCTCTATTTTGAACTGTGTGTTGAGGTTGTACGACCCTGCCAAGCAAAAAAATTTTGCCTCTTGGATCAACGTTGTCCAAAATGGACAAATCTTATATGGAAATAAGGGGTTTTACACCTTTTAGATTCATCCATGAAATCTATTTTGCCTCATACTGCTCCAAAAATTAGTGACCCCCTATTTTCTCAAGAAATACCCCAAAAAATCCAAATCTGATATGTCAAATGCTTGTTCTCCCATTTTCTCCAAATATTAAAAAAGCTATAATAGATTGGGCTCTAATACCATTTAGGATTTGGGAAAATATGCAAATCAAGTCCTTGAAGCCCTCAAATACCTGCATGTAGAAAAACTATCATAGAGAAGAAAAAGACAAGAAGAGGCAAGGGTTTTCTTTGAAAACAGACAAATTATATATTCAAATGAAGAAGAGAGATAAATTACAAAGAGACCAATTCTTATAAAAGGATATTGAAACCTGAAAAGGGTAACCTAAAGGTGAAAGCTATTTAATAGTTACAAAATAATTATTAAATAAAGAAAGCAAAAAATGCATAAAGAGAAATCTTAAGAAGGGAGAAAAGGTTATTTAATAAATGAAATTAAATTAACCTTTTTCTCTAACATATAATACCTTGAATTTAGTATATCCACTTGTCTCATGAAGATAAACTACCATTTTGAGTCATTTTGTGAAGTTCTGTTTTGAGCAATGTCCAAATCTACATTTGTGCCTAAGTATCAAACAACAACAAGAGGCCTAGTTTGCAATTGAATATCTCACACCTAGTAATGTTTCATGAATCATCACTTTGGGAGTGTTTAATATCCATACTAGAGAACCTATATTTTAGATTTCAAGTCATTTTGATATGTTTTGACTAGGTTCTGAATCCCTCAAAGTTGGTCATTTATTGTTGTCATGCTAATGCAAATTGTTCAGAATTTTGGGAGGCCATGTTTGACTTGTCATAAATTTGACCCAATTGAACAAAATGAGAAAATTATTTTTTTGTTCTATTCTAGAGGTCAGAGGCTTGTTATGTTTCAATTTTGAGCTTATGATGAATCTGTTTGATCAATTTTTAAACGTGATTCCAAATGCAATTTTAGATTTTTATTGGTGTTCATAAATACAAATTGGTCAATACCCCTATTCGTAATGTCATAACTCTAAAATTGTAATGGATGAGATCAAATGGATTGCATCATTGTGTTATACTCTAGAAATTCTTTAAGTGTACCAATTTGCGAATCTTGACAAATTTGTCTGAAAACTTTCCTAGGTCCTTTCCATTTGCAAAAAATGCTTTTCTGCTATTGTTTCTAGTTTGCAAATTTGAGTAGCCTACTTTAACCGCTTACCATATGCATCCTATTATTTTCATGAGTCTTAATAATAGATTCATATTGTCCTCATGATAGTGAACTAATTTCCTAGTTTTTGTTTCCCCAGGTTTCAATTTTTCCTATTTTCAAAGCCAAATTTGAACACGATTTGTGGTTTTCAAACATGTTTGCTTGTAGGCAATTCTAAGAGGGCAACTTTGAAAGTCAATATCTTTTGACTAGGAATTCATCATGAGAAGAGATTTGATAGGATGCAAAAATGTGAAACAGAGAATCAATATGATTGTTTTTAGAGCCTAGTCAAGTGTTTGGATTAGTTTTAAAGCTAGTGAAAGGACCTCTTGGCACAAAACTGGCAGTTTGCAAGAAAGGTTGAATATCAATTTTGAATGATGCAAAAATGATTGAATTTTGATCAAATTAGTGCCAAATGATTAATGGATCAGTTTTAGGACTCAAGTGTTTGGAAATGAATTTTTTTTTAGCTGGACCCACTTTGGGGGCTTGACTAATTCCATCAAATCTATATGACATGATGAGGTTTTGATATGGATAAATGAGATTATATGAATTTGATTTCTTAAAATTTCATAATGCAAAGGCAAGAAATGGTAGTGGTGTTGATTACAGGAAAGGTTGTGGTGAAAATAGGTGATGATGCACATGAAATGCATTGAAGGTTGAAAATCCATAGGAGAGTTTTCAAATTGGGGCCTAGTTCTATCAATGGATGCAAGATTTCTAATATACCAAACAATAGACTGATTAAGCTTCACACCCCCCAAGAAAGCTATTTTACCATTGATGTAATTGAGATGAGTCTATAGGTTTCTAACACCATAACATATGGCCTACATACTCACCTCCATATTTCCTCAATATTTACCAAGTGTAGAAAATAGATACAAAATTTTAGAGCAGGCTCAAGGTATTTGAAAGGAGTGCCATCTTATCCTCCAATACTTTACTGTTGTTAACAATATTCCATTATTCTAGTAAAGACCATGGTTTCAAAGTGTTATCTTGCATTGGTATTTGAAAAACCATTTAGAAATCCAAGTTCCTCTTCATATTCAATGTTGCCTCTGGGAATACATTTCCATTGGAAATACTATTAAAAAGTTTTGAGCTTGATCAAAGAATGAAATTAAAATGAATCATGCATTTTTCAATGTTATAAAGAAAATCATCAAAGATTCAGAAGGGGCAACTCACACAAAGGCAGTGACAGGAGGAAAAAAGCATCAAGAGGGAGACATTGAAAGCTTCTCACAATAGACAGGGACACCTATGCTTAGAATAGGTGAGATACCAACCCACTTTGTATGAAGATATTCTGCCACTTGCTATCTCCTATACCTCCACCCTATAGGTCAGCAAGGCATTGATGTTTCTTATCACAAATAGACAACATATTATGGCATTGCATGGACATCTCATATAGAAGGAAAATTTTTTTTTTTGAAATAATTATTCTGTAGCTATGATAGAGAAAATCTATGTCAACTATTTCAAACTAAAAGCTCTTATGAGTGCCACTGAGAATGGAGTTTGAAGGCATTTAAAAGCTTTGAAATGATATTCAGAATCTTCAAGATGCCTCCTTCTTATTCAAATCCATTTGCAAATAGGATGAAACCTTGTAAATGTAGGCATGGGTTGTACAAAGTGGAAAACAAAGGAAAATCATAAGAATTTTAATCCCACATTGAGTGGGTAGTGGTCCTTTTTTCCATTTAAATACTTTTCCACACAACATACTTGTCTAAAAGGCTCACACCTTTTGAGACACAAGGAAAGTTGACTGTGGAGCCCTTGGCTAGCTAGAGGATAAACAAATTTTGAACAAGCACACTGACAAAGCAATGATGTGGAACCTATAGATGAATTAAGAATTGACGTGTGTCACATATTTCAATGATACATAGGATGGTGACATGTGGCTAATTAGATAGTGGTCACCATGTCACCAAAGAAAAGATGCAAGGAAGACAACCATGCAACTGGTGACCAGATGATGTGGAGGTGATGTGGCGATGACATGGATTGATGACGTGGTAGGCTGAGGTGGTATGATGACTAGATGTTGAGGTGGAGGAAGATGACACATGTCACGTGGTCACTATGTCACGATGATGTGACACACTGCTGATTCATCATGTGACATGGAAACCAGTGATGTGGAAGATGTGTGGTAGTCATGTGGCATATGTTAGATGGATGTGTCAAAAGGATGGTCAAACAGGTTTGAGCCAAATGGAGAAAAGGAGGGAAAAATCAATAGGTTTAAAAATTATTTTTTTATTGTTCTCCTCTTCTAAACGTGCAGGGTAAATTTTAAATAAAATTTCATTTAAACCTATAGTTTAAAACTTAGGAAAAGTCAAAATATTTTCCCTAAGGCAATTTCAGAGCCATAACACAAGCCCAATTTTCAAAGTAAGATTCTAAGAGTTTCTAATAAACCCATATAAGAGTATTATATATTGTTAGAATCAGGAGAAAATGAACTTTCCATTTCTAGAGTTTATTTTTGCATAGGAGATCATTGGTTTGAGTTATGCAAGGATTTGCCTCAAGGGCCCATTTTTCAGTTTAATTTAGTTCAGGCAGTTCAGATCTAATTCCAAATGAAATGTTGAACTAAGTGAATGTAAAAGGTAGTAAAATATAGTTATGGGTGAGTTTTTTCACCCCCTAGTCAGTTAAATCAAAGCATTCTCAATATTTCATGATGATTTCAGATATTTTAGTAACATAAGGGGTTTTCATCATTGAGGAAAAGATATTTTAGGTTTGTTACAAAATAATGATGAAAACCAAATCAAGTCTCATGGGTAGAAACATGAGAGAGGTTTTACAACATCAAGGAATGGAGATTCAAGTGGACACATGTCACTTCCAGATCAAATTCAAGATTTCATTCTTCTTCTATATCTTTCTCTTTCTCATCCATTGTAAGGGTTCTAGTTTTTATTAATGAAACCAGGTTGTTGGTTGGTTTTATTTCTTGTCTATTGAGTAGATCTCTAGCTATGAAGGCTACACATCCATCATTGTGCAAGTTTTTGGGTTCATTTCATGTATTGTTTCTCTGAGATAATGAAAATTGATGATAGATCATGTAATATATCATGAGTTTCATTTAGTGTTACTAGTTAATGTATTCAGTCTTTCCAAGGATAATACAAAAGAGGATTTACAATGAATTATCTATGTTCTCTTATTATATCTCCTAATTATTCATATGTTGTTAACTTTGTGATTGAATAAATAAGGTTCATTTAATTTAAGACAACTTGGATGAGTTGTGTGTTAGATTTTTTGCTGCTTTTAATTCGAGGAGTTCAATAAATGATTCAATTATTTAATAGGGTTTTTGGGTGTATGGAGAGATTCTAGAAAGAATGGAGTTTGAGGATTTCAGTTGATAAACTTAATTGTAAGGCAATCAAGTTTGGTCATCCTACTGGTAGTGGCTCTATGTTGCAATGGATAAGGAACTGATCACTAAATTAGATGCAAGCTGAGATGAAGGTCATTTGCACAAATTATTTTAATCAAATTAGTTCAATTCTTCATGTTTTGTAGTGGGCTGAAATGAATTAACCCTCACTTAACTTATGGGTTCATAGGTTATGATTTGTAGCTATTTCATTCCTATGTTATTGCATAAGTATCGGAAGATATAAGGGTTTCATTTATTGTTAATAGGTTCAAATTTTATGTTTATTTGCACTGGTACCATATATTAGAACCTCAATGTTAACCCACCTAGGTGTTGTAGAGCTTGAAGTGAAGAAGGAGTTATGTCTTATAGTTGGCCCAAGATTAGCAGTCAAGTGCATCCATCATAAAAAAATTCTAGCCTTAGATGTATTGGTCTGGTTTCTTGGTTATCTATTAAATTTGGAGCCAACATGTCATACAACCTACACTATAAAATATAGATGTCTTAGGTTTCCCTCGTTATTGGGTGACTCAGTTGTCACTAGTCCTAGGTGATAAGTAACCATTAATAGTCTAACTTGTATCTACTAAATATGAATGAACTAAAATTGTATATGGGTAAGGGTTTGAGTTACTCGCCTTTGCCTCAATTACAATTGTTACTTGCCAATGCTCTTGATAGTTTGAGAAATTAAGACTTTACTATTGATATATAGATATATTTATACGAATCCTTTTTGGATTTTTTTTGAGAATATTATAGTGTATACAAAATATTTAGCAAAACCTACATAATAAAATATGTCTTAAATAATTCTCAAGGTGATATGGTCCATCCAATATATGGCCATGCATAATATAGTTAGTGAAATCGCATTGGTGTGGGACATGCATCTGCATAATTATGGGGTGATTATTATCCTTCTCCTAATTTATTCTTTAAGAACCATGGGAAAATTTAGTTCATCCAAAAATTTCCCTCTGAAGGTCATATGAATTTTTTTTTAGTTTTCCATGTGCAAAAAATAATTTTGATTGGTTATGTAATGTGTAAAAGAGAGGTGATGGTATAAACCACATAATGATGGGCCCAAGGGTGTGATCCATTTTGAGTAAAGTTGGGGTGACATTCCTTGCCACATATATGGAAATAATTTTCCAAATTTACATAGGATGATGTCCAAAATTTTCCAATTAGAAAATATTTTCTACTAGACCCTAATGATCTCTTGATTAAGGGATTTACAACAAGTTCAATCTAGAACTCCTAGTCCTATTAGAGACTACCCTATTAAGGGATTTATAATATGTTGTAGAAACTACTAGGTATTTGTAGAAGATAGTAAATGACCTATAACTATTTTCCTTCCAAAGCTTCTTAGATCCCTTATGTGCTACTTCATCTCTATGCTCTCATCACTTTAATTTTACATTAACACCTTTTCTCCTTCTCATTGCTAACCTTATCTTTGTCTTTGAATATACTCCTTATACCTACTAAATCTTTGTAATCTACTTGACCTAATTAGCACTTCCATTATTTTATCTTAAATCTTCCATAAACTATTTTTCCTTTTTTTCCAACATTATGATCATTTTGTCATTTCCAAGGTGTGATGTTGTTTGTAAAATTATCCTTGTGATTCTCACCTCAATATTCATTACCAATATCTAGATATTGTTTTACTATTCTCATCCTCCTATGTAAATCCTTTTGCATTTGATCATATTTAATGAATTTGGCTTTGGCATAATAGGCTTGATCTTCTTTTTTGATCAACTCAAAACCTCTTTACTTGTTCATAACTTCTTCTTTTTTGATAATCCTATATTTTCTAATAACTAACTCCTTTGTTTCAATTATAATTCATGATTTCTATGTACTAATAAATATCTAGTTTTTTGATAAATTTTTGACTATTTTCCTTGTATTTGATAACTCTTATTCTTTCTAATAGTGTACCACTACTTTTATAGTAACTTTCCTTCTTCACTTGTTAAACTAACTTAATTAACTATTTAGTTTTTTGCAATAAATGACAAACTTGACCCTAAAATCATCATCATCATCATATGGAAACACATATATTCAAAGAAAATATAATGTTACAATTGACACATTGAGTAGAATAAGGCATAGATTATTGACACTTTTTCCTAGTACTAATTTTAGAGGTTGAATTTGCAAGCTCTCTCTTTCAACACTTGGTATCAAGAAGTGAAAGTAGAGTCAAAGTTAGAAATACCCTTAGAAGGATAATTTGTAGGATATTATCGAGTCATATGAACTATTGAGATAATGAGGTTGAGTTTATGTATCAGTTTTATGAAATATTTGGAATGTTATCCTAATGAGAGCTCATTGTGCACCCTACTTTTCTCACCCTAGAGTTAAGAAAATGCATGCAAAAATTATGCAAAATATACTTTTGGTTAGGGATAAAAAAAGATATAGAAGATTTCATGGTTAGGTGTTTTTAATGTTAAAGGGTTGAGGTCAGACATCATCTTCTGGCATGCCTCCTTCATCACACCTTGTTCCAAAATATAAATGGGATATTATATCTATGGATTTTATTGTGGGACTCTTGGCCACTCCTTATAGACATGATACAATCATGGTAATAATTGAAAATATGTCCAAGGTGTCTCATTTCTATCCCATATTGTTGTCCTATACAACCACCTCTTTATAGAGTGTTTATGAAGGCTATTGTCAAAATCCATGATATTTTTGAAGGATTAATTTGAATAAAGAACCATTTTTTACTTCTAAGTTCTACACCTCTTTGCAATATTCCCTATGAACTTAGTTGAATTTTAGTTTTACCCTTCATCTTGAGATTTATAGATAGATCAACTAGGTGAATCAAGTTCTCAAGGATATTATTAGAATGCATAATTTATAGATAAGGAGACTCACTAAGAGGGCTATTTGTATCTATTGGATGTTGAATATAATTATTGCTATCATAGTTCTATTGGAATGAAACCATTCTAGGATTTATGTTTGTGTCCTTTTCCTACGATTGAGTTGGGATAACATGGAGAATAGAGTACTTCATGGATGAGAGATGTTGTAGGACATGGAACAACAAGGTTAGAGAATTATGGAACACATTATGAAAGCTTGGTATAGACTAAAAAAGAATGAAAATTTTTATAGTGTTGATAAAAATATTTCGCTTGGGACCATACTATTGTTAAGGTTTTTCCTACAAAAGATCCCAATTTTTTATGGTAAAGGTTATAAGTTTGCACCTAATTTACGGATCCATTTTAAGTCCTAGAGAGGATAGGATCAGTTTCTTATTAACTCACCCTGACACCTTGCCTTTCTCTATATCACATTAGTTCATAACTTAAACACATGCAACCATAAACCAAAATTCTTACAAGTAAATTATATATCAAATAATTACTCATTACAACATGATTTGTTCTTGAGGAAACACTAGCCAAGGGAAAACTCTAGTGAGGATTCAACCCACAAGACTATGCATTACTATGAAAGTATTGTTACAAGAATTGACCATGTTAGGATTCAATGCATATATTTTAGTATATCAATCCCTGTTAAGTTTTAAGAACTTGTTAGAGGTCTACAATAGTGTTAGGAGTTAATAATAAAAAGAGAGCTCATTTCTCAAGAATAAAGGTTAGGTTCAACTTCTAGAATCATTGTCAAAATATAATGAAAATGTTACATCAAAATGAAATGACATTACAATTAATAATTAGTTACACTTAAGCTAGCATATTATTTTATCTAGCTTCAAGGCTTGCACATAGTGTAATATCACTCATACATGCTCTTGTATACCAAATAAGCTTTCCTTTATACTAAATCACTTTTTTACTCTAGTTGGATTAACTACAACTTCAAAAAATGTGTCCATTAAATTTAAAATATAAAAAATTAGACCATAGTATCTAATATTTAATTCCTTATATGTCATTACACTATTTCTAAGCTTTTGAATCAATAAGGCAATTTAATTTTCTAAGACAAAATACTTGATCATAAAATTTGTTTGAAAACTCTATTATATTTAATCTCCTCTTCTTAACATCACCAAAACACATTCTATATATCATATTAACCTAATAAATCATACTAGGATCCTATTTACATTGTATATGTCATGTTCCAAAAATTATAGCCTCATGTGATAACTCTATTCTTACTGCTGACCAAGAATGTCTAAGTGTAACTTGCATTTCATTCTTGGACTTAGGCACTTTTCACATACTTATTAGTAAAAAAAACTCAACACCTCACCCCTAATCTATAAATCACTTGCCAATGATCTCCCCCTTTGGCATTGATGACAACACCTAGTGAAAAATGGCTAAGTTTCCAAAGCCAAATACAAAATACTTTTAGTAGCTTAATTTTTCAAAACTTTCCCCTTATAATATAATCTATACATATATATCATGTTTTACTCTAAGACTCCCCCTTTGACATCAATGAAAAAGGTGAGGAACCATAAATATTCTAACTAAATTTTGCATCTAGAAAAACTCACATTACACTTACCTCAAAATATCTACAATATTTACTTTCAATGCTTGAAAGTTGGCATATTGTGCCTTATTCATACTCTCTACCACTTTCATCTCACCAAACAAGGTATAAGAAACTATATTTTTTGCCTCAGGATCCACTGGCCTAAAAATTGCATAAGACTTTTGATTTGTCTTAGAAAATCCTAGTTCGGTCTAGATAATCTCAATTTTAGGAGTGAGGAGACTCCCTATTTCTTTAAACTTATATATATATATATATATATATATATATACTTATCCTATATATTTATTTCCTAACTTCTTTATTAAAATTTATGGCTTCTCGGTTAGATGATTCATATATAGTAGCTAACTTATCCAAACTTTCCTCTTTCTCCTTGATTAGTTTATCAACATCTATTACATACTTAGCTGATCTTATACGATAGACATTATATAGTGGTAAAATAGAAGAACTATGATACATGTAAATAGAAGACTTCCAATTTTCACAAACATTCAATACAAGAGAAAGAGGGGCTTTCAAACATAACTCTTAATATAACTCAATTTAAAATAGAAAAGCCCAAATAAGATGAAGAGATGCAAATACTAAACCCAAGTTATTCTAAGGAAGTTTGCAAGAAAGTCTTGTTTCATACAATCTTAATTAACTTTAAATATTCAAAGTGAATGCAATTTGAACCAATTGATTAATTGACAAGAATAAAATAAATCCATGTGATATATGTATGCAATTAGTGGAATTAAATTATAGAAATAAGTCTATGTTAAGAGATAAAGAGAAGGGTGAAAAAATGACCCCAAAATATGCAAGGGAAAATGGTTTCTATTCTAAAAATGTGGATCATAAATTATTATTGAAATCTTGACTGTGAATTTGTAATCAAAATGAAAAACTTAGATAGCCCAAAAAAGTCTAGATCTCTAGGTACAACTTGACCAAAATAAAACCTATTAGTATGTTCATAGAATGACTGACATGTTCTTAGAGCACACATATAAAGTTGAACCATATTTTTAAAAAAACCTGCAATTGATACTTTCTAGATCCAAATTCATAACTTCATAAAAATGTTTTTTTATTGAGGGGTGGGGTGGGATTTTTTAGTCAAGTCCTTGTTTAGGAATTACCTTGAAAGGAAAGGAAATGTGAATAATTTAATAAAGAAAGACAAATGTAAATATTTAACGTTCTTGATTGAAACTCTTGTCAATAATGATTTTGTAATGTTGGATTGTTGTAGATGTCAAATTTTCAATAAAGGAAACATTCACAAATGCAATAAATTTGCCAAAATTAAATCATGAATTCATGTATTCAAATGTGCACCATATAAGAGTAATATTATAAATTCCAAAATATAGACCTCCTCCCTTGATGACCAATAAAATACTAGATCTTGAAGAGGAAATGATCACAAGGATCCTTGAATATTAAAAATGCATTGAATACTTAAATATATTAGGAACTATCCTTAATTTAATTATTTGACTAGGCTTCCTTTTATACTAATTTTTGGGTGTGAAAATATGGCAAGCCAATAGGGTTACCTAATTTTCTAATTTAATTCCCTGAGAGAAAACTAACCCTTATACCAAAAATGCTTGAGGTACAGGTCAACCTGATCAACCTATAAGTATAGATTTACTTAGTTGATGTATAACTATATAGGTCAACTAGGTTGACCTATACTAATATAGGTTTACTAGGTTGATGTATACCCATATAGGTCAACTGGGTCATTCTATACCAAGGTTATCTCGATAAGCCTGAGCAACCCTGAGGTCTCATGAGTTGTACAGAAAAAATAAAAAATAAAAGGAATTGAGTAGGAGAAAATAAATAATGAGAAAAAAACCATCCATGGTCTATAAAATCACTAAATGGTAAGATCTAAAAGGTCTTAAATGGTGGGTAGTTCCATTTTAAGATGGTACATTTATCCCCCACTTTACCTTGAGGATGAGCTACCTCATACTCATAGTAAAATAGATCAAAAGAACAAGTTTATTTTATCATGAATAAGGAGAAAAATAAACTGCCAAACCCACAAAAGACTTGATTCTTCATCATATCTAGAATTATAACAAGAGAGATGTCACTGATAAGAGATGAAAAGAAAAATTTTAGTCAAATTATTCAATAACGTTTGTGTTCCTTATCATGAACTACATGATTGTAAGTTATTGCAAAAGATGGTGATGAGTAGTCTAGAGAGTGTGTGTGACATTCTAGTCAATCCATTGAAGATGAATTGAATGGTCTAGAAAGTCTTTATGGCATGCTAATCAATCCATAAAAAATATTCATCCTCAAGGGAACTCCTTGTCCTAAAAGGGGAATATGAAATGAACTGGGCATAAGGATGTGTATGTCCTTAAGGGATAAAAAATTACAAATAGGCTTCCAAGACTATGAATAGTCCAAAGAAGAATCAATATAAATGATCAAGCCTCCTTGATTGTTAGTAATCCAAGGAGGGATCCAAAGAGTACAATGAGGATCAAACCCCCTAAACTATTGATAGTTTGATAGAGGAATCCAAGAAGATCCATAGGGATCAAGCCCCCTAAACTATTAATAGTTTGATAATGGGATCCAAGAATCTAAAAACAACCAACCATCAAAGTATATGTGTGTGCCAATGAGTGGAGTTTATTCCCCCATGTTAAAGTAATAGAAAATGCCTCAATTAGAGTAATAGATTTAACAAAATCGTACAAGAATCCAGTAGAAATGTTTCCACTATGAAATACCCCTAAGAGAGAAACTTCAAGGGAAATAAACATATGATAGATATGAGAGCACAAAAGGGATCCAGTAACTTTGGGGTTAGTGTAATCATATGATAATAGATAATCTTATATCAAGTATGAAATATCGTCATTCTCCAAAGAAATTAAAACTAAAACACAATGGAGGAAAAAACATGAAAGAGATATGAAGAAGAGTCTTTTTGGGTTAGCAATAAGGAGACCAAAAATAATTGGTGCTACCATGTTGCAAGTATTGAAGTATAGTACACAAGGACACATACATGAACAATATAACATATATACAACATAACATGTAACAACATATAGAAGAAAAGAGATGTAAAATAGAAGAATGTGTACATGTCTGATTACTTTTTCGCCTTGTGCCAAGAATCATCTAAAGAAATCTAGACAAAACATATACTAAATAATACAATATAAGGGAAATAAAAGGGAAATACAAAAAAAACACACAAAGAATACCATGTTAGAAAAATCCACTTCAATCATATCACCTGACTCCCCTCATCTTAGTCTATAACATTAGGGAAAGGTGGGGAACTCACAAGAGGAACAAAATCCAAAACAATGGCAAAAAATAACCAAATCCAAGCAAGGAATCTGATGGGAGTTGTTTTTCTTTATAGTATGAGTAAGTGCAAACTATTTAGAGACTATGTTAGGAAAATTATAATTGATATCAATATTCTCATATTAATAATCACTAACATTTACATCATCATTATAATTGATAACATCATCAAGAGTATCTTGTCGATCAAGATTAATAAAAACATAGCATACGATTATCTTCCTAATTCACCTCTTCTCTTCTAGTTTATCAAATGTTTAACAATAGGTATTAGAGAGAATTTCTTTAGAAGATTCTATCTACTCAAACATGATCTAGAATGTTGAATATTTATCACTGACATTCACTATGTCCATGCAATTGACTTTATGTTAGAATTTAATGGATCTAGAATCAACTAGAGATTTTTTTGAAGTATTAAAAAATGAAGGATAGTATTCAAATGTTTAAATCCAGATACAAATAAGTATGTAATGAGCACAAACTATAAAATGAGACCACCATCCACTTAAGAACCAAAAATAAGAAAGACAAACAAACAAAGAAGCTTCTAAAAAACATAATCAAGAGAAAATATGATGAATTGCAAAATCTTGAACAATAGATATTACCTCTCAAATCAAATCAAGTTGAAACCAACAAGATTGAAGAAAAGAAAAAACCATCTTAGAGAAATTAGATGACATTTTCAATTTTTAGAAATTACTGACAAATAAGAAAGGAATTGGATGTGATATCAATGAATCCTCCCACAAATTAAATTATTTTGGGTAAGAAAAGATAAAACCACATCTAATCAAGTAGATAAAAATAGTCCTTCACTAAGACCCCAAGTATGTATAAATTCTCATTGATTTATTGGTTGTCATTTCAAATGAAATAAATTGGGACATAAAGTAGAAAATTATAGAAGAATGATCAATCTAAATAATACATATTTTAATTGTAATTTTTTATCATAAAGTGTTAGTGTAGTGTTTACCGTACTGGGTAAAGAAATTAATGTGTACATGCAATAAATGCGAATAGAAGAACTCCTTATATTTGTATATGCCAAAGATATTACATTATGCTTCTGATGATAAGATGATTACAATGCTTCCCGAAGGGGTTATATATACTCACCAAAGGGCCTTTTGGAAGGTTCCAGAAGGAACTCGTCAGGCACAAGTCAGCTACATAATAAATAATTCATACTAACCTACTCGTCGGCTCATTTAAATTATTTACCGACTACATCATCCCCCCCAAAAAGAACAGTCATCTTTAGATGACAATTACAAAATATTTGAGATGATTAACAAACAAAATAAATTAACTAACTAAGTACAACAAGATAATTTTTCTTCTGTCACATCACTTTCACATTTTTCTCGTGCCTGCACCAAACTGGTCTCCAAACCACATTGCATTTGCAGTCTCTCCTAACACAATATTGTCTCCTTAGCTAACCTTGATAGCCATCTGTGATGCTTTATCTATTCCCAACTCCTAGGTACCCTGAGCCAAGTGTCATTATCCTACCTCCAACTAGATGATCAGATCCTCCTAAGCTCTCTATGCATCTACCAAGATAGCTTTATGTCCAACACCTACTCCAAGTGCCTCTAGTACACAGACACTCCATGCCTATAGCAGCTCTAGGTCTCATTAACTAGTCATACTTCCCATGATTGATAATCCATAATGACTAGAGGTCTAGGGGGCATCACCCCTAGTAGGGTCAAGGGAAGTGCCCTAGGTGCACTCCCTATCATGATACAAGGTGGGGTTGAGGGGCAATGCCCCTCACTGCCAAGACCAAATCAACACTTTGAAACCCATAGAAAACTACATGGAACACACTATTTTTGCAATTTATTTTGATCCCACACTCTTTCTGGCAACTGTTGGTACTTCCCCTTCCCTTTGGCATCATCCATTACTCATTTTGAGCATTCTTGATTTGTCAACATTTAAAAAGAAAAAACCCTCGTGCCACCCTTCTTCTATGCTGCCAATGTATAGCTACACAATGGATTGCATCTACAATAGTCTTCCTACTACTAGACAGCCTCTGGACTCCTTCCTTATGCTGATTTTCCCCAGAAGATAAATTGTAATTGCTCATATGGTTCCTATATTCTTTATTTCCATATGATAACTCGAAATGAGAACTTTGAACTCTATACACCAAATTGGATTACCATATGGTAGCTTAGTAATGCATGAAATGTCCTTCCATTTACTCACCGTATGGATGTCTTAGATATCCTTATCATATTGCCATATGGACCCATACAATGTGCATTAAATTTTTGAAATTTCTTAATAAAGTTCGTACAAGAATGAGAAAAACAAATCCATATGGTGATTCACCTTGTCCATACACATACTAAAAAGTTGTATGGTGATTCATCTTAAAATACCATACATGGACTTTAAATCTTTGTGATGTCTCTAATCCATACAAGGGACTTTAGGCATTCAATCTGTACACCAGCAATAGAAGGAAAACATAATATAAAATCTATACGTATTAAAGTTTACACTCCGTATGGTAATAATTACTGTCAAAATTTGTATAGTACATTGCATTGTAGAGATCCATATAGTAAATTGAAAAGTTTGTACGGTGACTAAACTTAAAACATTTGTATGGTGGCCAACTCAAAACATCTGTATGGCAGCAATAGCAATAATCCCCAGTGTTCATACTGAAATCCATACACCAAATCCATATGTAGTACTATACCAAAGCATGCAAAATGGAAAGTTAATACATCAACAGGGATTCCATCAGCAAGTTGCTAAATCTACACGGTGTTTGCACTGTATGTTCCTTTGTAATTGTCGTACGATGTCTAAACTTATAATATTTTCCTTATTTTTCTCTTATAAGGCCGTATAGTTATTGTTTTAAACACTATTTTTATATTATGTCTGCTAAAGTTGTACGCCAGGTTGTGCTACGCATTACTTTGTAATGCCAAAAGTTCCAATAATTTTCAAATTTTCTTGTTGTTCCTTCCTATTTCACTACTTGACACTATCAACTTCTATATTCTATTGACATATATATATATATATATATATATATATATATATATATATATATATATATATATATATATATATATAATTTACATATCTACATTACTTACAAATATTTTTTTCGTTCCTTAGTTATTTGTTGGCGGGGGACCATTTCTTTCATAGTATATTTTTAAATTTGACCCATAACATAATTGCATCACTATCACCCACTTCTTAGATTTGGTATGGCCCGACCCACTTCACCTTAAACTTCCCTGGTCTGATTTCATTTCATCCATCATACTTCAACACCCACTGTCCAAGCTGAAACCTGTTTAGCTTCAAGTCCTTATCGTGCCATGCTTTCTACCTATTTTGTGTCACCTCTATAGCCCTTTGTGCCTACAATCATTGAAGTTTATTTAAGTTAAATGATCTCTCCATATCACCCAACTTGTTTTCAACACTTAGTACCATGAATTCCATTGGTTGCCACTCTTTGTCAATAAATGCATTCTTGATTTTAGAACTTGTACTCTATACTACTAAACCCTTTCTCTTTATTTCCTGTGCAGACCATATGATGTGTCTTCCATGCTGCTAGCACCTTTCTATTATATCTATGGTTTGATGTAACATTTTCTTTCTACATAGTCGCACAATGGGATCTTTTCTTTTTTTGGGTTCATACTGTATGTTCTTCCCCTCAGCTTTAGCCATAATTGCCTTTCCTTCTTCCACTTCTCTATATTCCTCTGAACATTTATTTTCCTATTTTTTCTCACCTTCATCCATCCTTAACATATTATAGCTTGAAAAGAGTTTGTAGTCCTCTATCTTCCAGTGGTAAAGACCATTGACAGAATCCAAATTATTGTATATTGATCCTCCTTCCAACTGTAGGACTCCCTCCTGATCTAGTTCTATATGCTGCCTCCCTTCATCCTCCTCTTCAGAATTTGATGATAGAGCTTCTTCTCCTATCATTTGGGTTTGTAAATCAATGATGTATTTTTGCCCCTTTCTTTTAAGCAATAAAGTATTCTTCTTCTAATCATGTTTTGCCTTGGCTTGTATTAGCCACCCCCAGCCTAGAATAACATCATATCCTCTTCACTTTAGTGGAATCATGACAAAGTTGAGCAAGAATGGCTGCATTCTAATAGTAACTAGTTGTGCCATCAGGACTCCCAATGGTTTGATTTCATGTTGGTTGACCATTATCAGCTGTAATGTAGGAGGCCACAATGTCAGTTTCCCCAACCTCTTCTAGGTATCCTTCGGTAAGACATTAAAACTAGACCCTCTATCCACAATCATTTTTTTTAGAACAATCCCCATAATTCCCATTTTAATGACTATTGAATGGCGTCTAGATGAGAGGGCTAACAACATTGAGTCTTTTGCACTTGCACCACTTTGTTTTTCCCTTCCTTATTCTACTGGTTGTGGAGCTATATTCATGAGTGCCATATAGATTTGAGGCATAGTGAGAAATAGATCATTTATCCTAACGGGTACCTCGATTTGTAGTAATTTCCATACAATGTTATGTTCTACGTAGTTTCATGTAGAGGTACCAATAGTTTCCTTTAGGTGTGCTTTTTCTACCTACATTGCCTTCTAAACCTCTACATGTGCTTCCTCCAGTCTCTTCTTTTCTTTCTTCAGGTCAAGGTATACTTTTGCTTTCTTCTGAGTGATGGCCAAAACCTCTTCTTCTTCTATCCCAATAGTGATCAAGTTTACTCCTGACTTTGGGCACTTAGCATCTTCATGATCGTTGGGCTTGCACCATCTGCATAACAACTTCGGTCTATTCAACATTGTGCACTCTCGAACAAAGTGGCCCCACAAATTGCATGTACAACATTGAACTATCAACCGTCCATTCACATCATATTGAATTTGAATCCTCCTCCCATTATTGTTGTTGTTGTTGTTATTTTGTCCTCACCAATTTTTTTTGTACCGTCTCGACGTGGCACCTTCCGTATTGGTGTTTCCACTCCCTCCTGACGCAGAAGCCTCCTGTATTAGAAACACTTACTAATATCCTCTTGTTTTCAAATTAAAAGGGCATTCCTTTGTCGAATGTCCCATGATTTGGAAAATATCACAAAATTGATCTTTTGGATAGAATCCCTTCGTATGGCCTTCTTACTTTCACTTGGTGCACCATAGCTCAATCCCCTTGGTTTCCTTCTATATGTTTTTGAACTCTTTCATCATCTAAATCATGTCCTTTTGGAGGGTGTGAACCTTCTTGCTGCTACCTTCATCATCACTACTATCTTCTCCTAAAGGTTCCTTGTCATCTAAATTGGATGGGCTACTCTTCTTCTTCTTCTTTGTCTTTTGCTCACTTTTGAGGTTCATTGCTCGATTGTATGCTTTAGTGTATGATGATGGAAACACAATCTTCATGTTTTTTACAATTTTGGACATATGCCTTCAAGGAACCATATTTTTTGTAGCCCATCAACTAGCTTATTTTCCATTTTATTGATCAAGTCCTTCAGCTTCCTAGCATAGACTCAGACTATTTCATTCTTGCCCTATTTTGTATTGTATATTTTTGCTATTATTTCATTATCATTGTATAGTAGTTGAAATTTTGTAATAAACTCTTTTTTAAGGTTGTCCCAGTTAGTTAACTTCTGGGAATCTATATTGGTGAACCAATTAATTGAAACACCTTGTAGGGTGGCCAAACATTGTTGAACCCATTCATTTGTATCCATTATGCCATTTTCTCTCCAAATCATTTCACATGTTTCACAATGTCAGATCTGATCGACTCTCCATCACCATCAAATTTTGGCAATTTTTCTTTTTGTCCTACCATTACTATTTGAAATTGAGGGGTTTGTGGTGTACCCACATTGTTTTTCACTCCTATACTATTTTTCACACCCACGCTGTTCTGAATACCCTCACTATTCTGAATATCTACGTTGTTCTAAACACCTGTGCTACTCCCAATAGTTATACTATTTGGTGAAGATGGGTTTTCATCAATCGAAGCTGTCTATTCTGGAAGTGTATCTCAGACAAAGAGTTCAGTCCATGCTTGTGCTCTCTCAGCACTCTGAGCCATGAGAGTCAATCTTCTTCCATCTAGATTCTCTTCCCTTGGTGTATGCTGGTTTAGAAACTCCTCCCTTGCTTCTTCCACCAATTCCACCCATTGTCAAGTCTCCTCCAACAATTATTTTGTGCTATAGTGTCCATTAGTACTTTGTTAAAACCTTCATCTACGTTTGGCTTGCTGTGCCAAAATTAAAATTTCCTACGTTGTGCATAATTCATTCTTTTCCTTCAGCTTATTCTTATTCAGGTTCAACTGATTTGGCATTTAGTCTTCATTTGTCTACCTTCATGCCAAGTCCATCAAGAAATGGTGCCAAATGTTTACCATACTAGGTAAAAAAATTAATGCATATAGACAATAGATGAGAACAATAGAACTCCTTCTATTCGTATATGCCAAAGATATTACATTATGCTTCTGATGATAAGATGATTATAATGCTTCTCAAAGGGGGTATATATACTCACTGAAGGGCTTTTTAGAAGGTTCCCAAACGAACCCATCAGACACAAGTTGGCTACATAAAAAATAACTCATACTAACCTACCCGTTGGCTCATTTACATTATTTACCAACTATATGCAGGAAGTCTAGTAATGATAGAAAAAAAATTATTAAAAATTTATATAAATTTTTTCTATATTGTAATAAGGCTAACCTATGCAGGTCAAGAAAAAAGGAAAAAGATATCTGATGTTTAAAATACAATAAATTTGGTTACATTATAAGTTTCTTTGGATCTATGAATATTTAAAGGTTAGAACCAATACAAAGAATTAACAAGGAAGAGGTCAACGAGGAAATGAAGAAGATTTGAGTCAAGAAAGATAATGACAACATGTATGCTTGACAAACTATCATTCCATCTCGAGAAATGAAAAAAATGACAAATTTACTCCATCAATGAGTTATTAGTAGAGGGATTTTTTTTTAAAAAATTCCTTTTAGTAAAAGTTGAGTTAGTGGACATATGATGCATTTAATGCATTTAATGCATTTAGTGACTCATTACCATGATATTATACCTTAAAAATTATATGTTGCTAGTCATTTTACATACTGCAAAAAGCAAAGTTAAGAGCTAAAAAGGCGATGACAAGGAGCTATGGTTTACTATAAGGATTTGAAGGTTTTTTCTCAATGAGTCTATAGTTAGTATTGTAGTTATCTCTCAAATTACTCATGAAAATGGATGTAGAGTTCACCCCTATTTCTATAGATGAATTAGATGATTAATGCTTAGTGTTTTGATTATGCCCTAGTATTTTGACAAAAAATGACATGTTGGGTTACGTGTCACAAATTCCACATAGTTTTATTCTTATAGAAGATGTTTGAATTGACTTGAAGTGAATTATATGAATTTGATTATTATGATATTCATATCATTTGGGAAAAATAATTATCACTCAATGATGAAAAATGTGAAGCCAACATTTCAACTTTTAGTTGAGAAGAAGTTGCATACTTTATGTTGATCCCTAAGTTTTGTTGTCTATTAGTGTCAAACACTTAGTCATATATTTGGAAGATTTGGTTAATCATCACTATGACCAAGCCATTTGATATAGGCCAATAATTATAACTATACTTGTATATATTTCATGTATGAGCCAAGCATCAGTGACTATCCAGAAAGTCTATGGTTGTCGACTACTCCAACACATGTTGAGTCATCCAAAAAAAATTTCATCCTGAGTGTATACATGCCAAGTCATACAATATAAGCTAAGTTGGTAAATGTTGAGTGAAAACATGCAGAATAATTATGACTTAGCAATAGAGTATTCATGTGCCAAGCAAACTAGTTTTAGTATATTTAATTGGAATGGAACAAATAATGAGGTAAACTATTTTAGCCAACATGAATGCATGATTTAATAATCATAGAGTCAATTATAGAGGTTATCACACATTTTGTTATGCATTATTAATCCCCATGCAAGGTAATCAACCAATTAGATAAATGGAAGGACTAAGTGAAAAAAGTGAAGGATCTAGATCATTGATTTTGATTTGGAAACTTCCATAGATAGTTATAAGAAGAGGATCCAAACCCTAATTTCATAGAGTGTGTGAGAGAGGTTATGAGTTTGGATAATAGAGGTGAAGTGTGAAGGGAAACTAGACATGACATCCAAATAGAGTAATGAAGGGCATTATATATATATATATATATATATATATATATAAGATTGGAGATCAAATCAAAAATTGTAAAAGGAAGATCCATTATCAATATTTAAAGTGTAAACCAAAGGATTAGATACTGATACATTCTAGCAAGTGTTTCAAGGTAAATATCTTACAAGAGTGATCCTAATAGACTTTTCTAAACTTCCTAATAGAGTACTTAGTTGTAAGTTTTAAATCTTTTAATCAAGGTAGTCTATATAAGTCTTGTGAGCTCTTAACATGATAGACTCCTTACAAGGTAGATCATTAAAAGTAATCAAATTTGTAGCCCTAACATGCAAACTTTATTGGTGTAGTACTGAATATTTGTGGGTGTCATTCCCACCCCAATTTACCTTCACCTTAGAGGATTTTTGGGTAACCAAAATATTTTGTTATGTGTTGATCATTTTCTTATATATTTCATTGACATGATTAGTTGTTAGATTTGATACATCATTACAATAAATTCTTATGTGATTTAAGATATTGTTGAGATAAGGGTTTAAGGTGAAATATATAAGATTGGACATTTGTTTTAAAGTATAAAAGTTTTAAAGATCTCAATTCAACCCCCCTCTGTCGCCCCCACCCCCCGCCCCCCTCCCCGCCTAGTATCTTACTTTCCCATTAGACTTCCAATAATTAGTATTAGATCACATGTTCTCTTAGAAGAAGTCTAACCACTTGAGAGTCAAGATCTTGGAGATGGAGGCCTACAATTTGGAAAAAATCATTGAGAATTAAAAGTTTGACATACAACTTGCATCATAGTAACTTGAAGTAGCAAGAGAGGAATTGAAGAAATCCTAAAAGAGAAGAAAGGAGATGGAAATTCTATAGAATGACACAAAATATCAGGTAGAAGACACATAAGGTCTATTTGATGATGGAAATTCTAGTGAAAGTGATGCACTAATTAGAAGGTCTATTAGAGAGGAACAATATATAGAATGAAGAGATAAGAGGATTAAAGAGTGAACATGAGATCCAATTAGAAATATTGTATGAAGTGATTGAATATAAAAGGAAAGCTAAGGAAGACAAGACAATGACTGATGATGACAAGAGGAAAATGACTACAAGACTTGATGAAAGAACATTTTATGTGTAGAAACTTACACACAAGAAATTTTATATGCTCAACCGATAGCTAAGTATAACAAATTTAGAACTAAATAAGAAAGCTATGGAGATTGTAGATCTAAGATTGGAGAATGATCAATTGAAGAATGAGTTAAGATCTAAAAAGGAATTCATTAAAAGGATGAATAAACCCAAAGAAGAAATGAGATACTATGAAGAGCTGATGAGATCACATAGAAGACCTAATGACACCTCTAGACTAGGCTATACTAAACACCTATCATCTATCAAGGAAGGAGAATCATCAAAGAGAGGAGAAAAGGGGAATGCAAAGCCAAAGAAAAAAAAACCTACATGTTATCATTGTGGAAAGCCAAGTCACACAACAAATATTTGTAGAAGCAAGATTGGTAAGCAAAACCCTAAGCCCAAATTCAATGGATATTGTTACAATTGTAAGAAGAAAGGAAATCAAGCACATGAGTGTAAATAAAAATCTAGTAATACATTAGTTGCACCTAGATTTGAAGGATACTACTATAATTTTTAAAAGTATGGGCATATAGCACAAGAATTCAAATCAAATGAAAAACCTAATTGGACACCCAAGAAGTAAGAAAATACACCTAAGAAAGGTAATTCATATAATTGGGATTACAACACATGGTAAAATTATAATTTATGTGTGGTGAATATGGTTATGTTGTAGAAATTTGTATAAGGACACATTCCAAGAACAAACCCAAGGGTTGGATGAATGGATGTTTAGTCTATTATAGTTGTCATAAGATTGGACATTTGAGAAAAAATTGTAGAACCCGAGCACCAACACCTAGAGATGAAAAGCACAAAGGTAAATGTATTGCTTATGTAGAAAAGACAAGAAACTTGATGAATACAATTTGGAAGAAGAAGGAAAAAGGTAACAACAATGGAGCTAATGATATCGAGATGATCCAATCCAATGGATCAGGTGATCACACCACTTCAAACTAGGTAAAAGGTATGTAAGGTATATACTTTTAATGATATACCTTATATAAGTTTCTAACATATGATTTAGTGAAATCCATATCTACATGAGATGAGATGATATGCATTAGGACATATCTAAGGTGCAAAATGAGAAAAGGATACTTGAACAATGTTGGAGCACAATTTGTGTCAAGCATCAATATTAATGTTAGCTATGGTTGATTTATATTATGGATTGAGCCCCCATATTGACCAAGCTGATATGATTAACATAATTTAGACTAAGTGAGTAAATTGGAGAATTATGATCGAGTTGTCTAGTGATTTTTGAGACAACTATATTACACCTAATTGAGTATGGAGCATTAGTGAAAGACCCAACTTGATCACTTGAACCTAATAGTGGATTTTGTAGCTCATTTTTAATTTTCCCAATGATTAAGAACTTTTAGAGAAATATCAAGGCAATTGTAGAGTGATTTGTGAAAATTTTACAAATATCTAAGTGTGTGTTGTAGGTAGAGTGAATTGAAGTGTAGAATATTGCAATTGTTGAGCTTCATAGAAGCTTGCGATCAAACTCTAAAAGGATGAAATGCTAACTAGTTCATCTGCAAGCATAAATAAGAAAAAAATTGATGTTAGTAATGTATAATTAATTAAGGATGATGCTTGTCCACCTCCAAAGTATAAGGCTATACCTAAAATTGTGATGAAGGGAGACTCTGCCATGTGCTATCATCGATTCCACCCAAGGTCATAATGATATTGTTAGAGTAAAGTGTTAATTTTATTTTATTTGTTAAATAGTCTTTACTCCCTTCTTAAGATTTAACTTTATGCACTTTGAATTTCCATTTAATAATTAATTAGTAATTATTAAATTTCATTTATCTCTTAGGGTTTCCCTTTTAGGTTTTTTGATCTCCAGCTATAAGGATTGATCTTTTGTCAATATCTCTCATTTTCTTTGAGTCTAATAATACAATTTACATAGTCTCAAAGAAAAATCCTTGCCTCTTCTTTGTTTTTTATTTCTTTGTTATATGTTCTTGCATGCAGGTTTCTTTGGGCTTTATGGACTTGTATTTCTCAAATCCTTAATGGTATTAGAGTCAGATCTACTATAGCTTCTTTAGTATTTGGAGAAAAAGGAGAACAAGGGTTTGATTGAATAGATCTCATATTTTTTAGTCATTTTCTATGAAAATTGAGGGCCTCTAATTTTTG